>JAJHSJ010000004.1:49423316-49828400 GCA_021015155.1 Magnolia officinalis | reverse complement strand
AAAATATCACATGTCTTTGGCAACTTTCGATTCATTGAACAGACTTCGATAACATCGAGAATGGACTCATTTTTGTCCAACAACCAAACCAAAAATCTGGAACAAATCTCGATTACATAGAACCTATCTCGATGACATCGAAAATGAGCACTCATATGTCCAATAAGTTCAGGTTGAAATTCACTTAAAATGATTGATGACTCAAACCATGTTCGATGACATTGAAATTCAAACTTTGATGACATCGAACCAAGTCCTGACTTGTCCAGAGAGTTCTATCGGAAAATCATGAACTCATTCGATGACATCGAAGGTATGTTCGATTACATCAAAAATGGACCAAACTTATCTAGAGTGTTTTATAGAAAATGAACTGAACTCTTCGATTTCATCGAATCACCTTCGATGACATTGAAATTCAAATTTCGATGACATCGAAGCATGTTCGATGAATCGAACAATTAAATGAGATTGACCAGCAAGCTTCAACCAATTTTAGTGAAAATCCCAATGTCATCGAACTGTTACTCGATAACATCGAAAGTGACTTTCGATGGCATCGAACACACTTCGATGACTTCGAATACAAACAGAATCTGCCCATTTTTTATCGTTGGGATTTTTGCCTTTATAAACAGAGGCTTAGTTTCTTAGTTTGGATTGAGAAAAATAGTGAGATCTAAGAGAGTAATTGCTATAGGAATACACCCACCATCTTAAATCCTTTTTCTCATGAGAGTTCATCCTTCAACCCTATCTTAAATGCAATCATTGGAATATCAATATATTGGATTGAAGAATGAACTCTACCATTCAAGGATCTTCCAGAAGCTTATTTATTGAAAAATCATTGAGTTGGAATCATTTGAATGTTTAACATTTAGGAATCTCATCCTCAGTTAAAGACCCACATTTAATAGAGGAGATTCACCAAAAATACCTTGACTCAACAACCAGCAACTTGCATCGAGAGTATCTAAAGTTGTTGCAAATCAAGGCAGCTGAAGACTCTTCATTAGCAAGGGATATCGTCTTCAGTATGTGCTAAAACAGGGCTCACCTACTTACAAGTTATTAAAGTACATAGGATCTAAAAACCTTTCCTTGTATAGGATTAGGATTCAGAGTTTGATACTCAAATCGCTAAGACATTTCGTAAGACCTCTGACGAGAGAATATGCATAGAGTCATTGTGTAGGATCTATTTGCCTTGTGTAGGCATGTGTTGATTGCCTTGTGTAGGCATGAGTTGATTACCTTGTGTAGGTGATATCTTGTGTAGGTTGTGAAGGTTTATGGTTAACCTAATTTAAAACCATTGGATGGTGAAATCCGGCACACTCTAGGGTGGAGTACATCAGCCGAGAGTGGAGTAGGCACATAGTTGAACCACTATATATGATCGCGTTTGGGATTGTCTTTGCACATTTATTTGATTATACTTGTAACACCCCATTCTTTTCAGTACTCGTGTATTACCATATAACCTAACTAAGTATAAATACAAACATATCCTATTTAAACATTTACTTTCATTCTAGCCTGAATTTGACGATTGAAAGTTATCTTCATACAGAGAATTGACCATGAATCTGAAGAATAGAGCATGCTTCTATATCATAGCGACCAAAGATCTCAAAAGAGATTCGATCAACATTTATAGGAGATCTAACTGCTCAATTAAACTTATTATAAATATCCACCTCAAGTTAGTAAACGTGGAAGTACGTTTAGACGGTTCAAACGTTCCTAACCATCGGATCAAGATCGACCTAACAATTCCTAAACCTAATCCTCACCATTGGGTCATATGGCCCCTAAATCACTATAGACTATCACTAGAAACGGAGCTTAGAACACCTTGGACCGTTGATGTTTAGCTTCAATTCGATCTGACCGTTAAAACTGTCAATAAACATTAATAAAAATCACAAAAGTAAGTAGTGTGGTAATTAGGACCAAATAAAATTTAATCCTTTCAACATGCAATTTCCTATTTAAAGTTAGATATCAATTAAACGAAGTAAGACAACTAACTCTAAGGCTTCCAAGCTAATAGTGTTAGTGCACTGATTTGTGCATCTTGTTTTTCAATCACATGAGTCATTGTGTCGGGGAGTTCGTTGAGCCCTTGAAACCTAAAGACCGAAGACACAAGTGGAAATGAAGTATCAAGGAGCAAAGAACAGGTATATGAGGTGCCTTAGTGACCCTAACCCTTAACCTAAAATAACATAAACCATAAGATGATCTTAACCATAATAGGTAAACCCTTTATTAATCATCCCTTAACCTTAAGAGCCATATTTGAGCACACTTAGATTGGCTTTAGAGGTCATTTGTTGTTGGAGAAACTACACAGTTTCAGTAACCTTCAGTCTCATTGACTCCACCTTCAATCTGTCAAAATCGACCGAAATAGGTCAGCGTGCTAAGAAGAAATTGGGTAATTCTGCTGCAATCGAAAGTCACAATTAGTTCAACCGAAGACCAGGTTCGGTGCGAGTGAAAGTGCCAAAATTTTTCAACCGAATTTCTTGTATAATTCGATGTGACCAAAGCACTATTCGGTCCGACCGAAGACTAGCTATTTTTTTCCATTTTATGATCATTGAAACTCGATTCCTTTATATAGAATATCCAGACTTTGGTCTTTTTTATGAGTTTTTTGTGCAATATAAGCTTAGGTGAATCCCCACTCATATTCCACACCTCAAGCCTCTAATCCCATAAGAATTGATTCATCTTCTTTATGTTTTCCATTCTAATGAGAATTCCAACCTCAATATTGAAGATGAATCCAATCTCCACCATTTTCTAGAGATTAGACCCAACCTTATTAGTCTACCATTTATCTAAATGCTCTAGAACACTCATCTAAGTGAATCTCCTAGGATTACAATCTTCCATTAGTTGTAAGAGATTCACCCAACCTCTCATCACCTTTATTACCGCAAAGGTACATCGCACACAAGGTGTTTGATATTGGATTTGAAGCACTTACAGCATAATGGTATCACGATCATGGGAGAAAAATAGGAGCTGATTGAAGCATGGGAGAGATCAATTAAGCAACCCAAGATAGGGAGTTATAGGGACTCATTCCGACAAGTAAGGCCGTCGTTCATAGAGTCCATGTACACTCCTTCTTTGTGTACGATTGAGTGTAAGATTTTAATTGTCAAACTCGTTTAGGTTCTTGTGAAAAACCTTGGTTCTTATATATGACCTAAATCAAGTCCTTGTGTAGGCCACCAGATATGGGTGTATACTTGTTAGTCTCCATGGCGACTCTAGTAGGAGTAAACATAAGTCTTTTAACTAAAACTGAGGTTCGCGAATAGCCTATAGAAAACCACATAAGTATCCAAGGGAGTCAGTCCTTGTGTAGGATTGTAAAGGTTAGAGGTGAACTTGATTTAAAACATCTTATAGTGAAATACGATACAATCATGGGTTGAGTTTGTCCGCTGGGAGTGGAGTAGGGAAACTGAAGTACTATACATCTTATACTTAATTATGCTTATGTGATTGATTTATGAAATATATGTATGCATGATTAAATGAATGCTAAGAGTTGATAGTTAGCACATCCCACACTCACATTATACTATCATATATAGATTTTTTTTAATTTATTTCTATTTTTAACACATTCCACACACACTTCATTAACATATCATTTGTAGTCTATTTAATTGGACCCTCTATTGGCTTGGAAGCCTTAAAGTTAATTGCATCACTTAATTTTAATTGAAAATTACTTGAAGTAAACAACTGTATGTTTAATTAGCTAAAATTTTATTTGGTCCTAATCACCCCTCTTTAGATAGAGCCTTCATTATATAACTCTATTAAGCTTCCACCGCATAGCCCATGGGCCCACCTCGTGCAACTTCAATTGATATTAGAGCGGGTAGCTCTTAAAGGGCTTAAACGTCCTGAGTTGATCTAATGGGGCTTAAGAATGATGTTTACCTAAGAGGGGTGTGCTGTCACACGACCACCTTATTTTGACGGGTTTAACTACGCTTATTGGAAGGCTAGAATGAGAGTCTTTCCAAGACCCATTGACCCTATGGTTCGGGCTTTTGTCAAATAAGGATAGATGATGCTCATGGAACAAGTCATGGTTGATGGTAAAACTATTATCGGTCCCAAAGATAAATCTAAATAAAGTGTCAATAAGAGAATATGGTATAACTATGATGCTAAAGCTCTCAATGTTATTTAATATGTGATTTTTTCCAACAAATTTAAACACATTTTCACATGTGAAATAAAAAAGGAAGCGTGGGATATATTAGAAGTCTCCCAAGAGGGAACTGGCATAGTAAAAAGATCAAAGTTTCAACTCTTAATGACCTAATTCAAAATTTTGAAAATGAAAGAGTCTGAATGCTTTATGAAGTTTTATTTAAAGTTAAATGATCTTTGTAACTCAATGTGGTATTTAGAATAGAGAATTTCGAATGGTCGTATATGTAGGAAAATAATTAGATCCCTTCCGAATAAATTCACTCCCAAGATAACCTTGATAAAACAGTGTAAAAATATAGATGAGATGAATGTAGAAGAAAACTTAGATATTCTACGAACATATAAACTACACTTTAAGCCCTCCTCTAGAGCAAAGAAACTACACATTCTTAAAACATCTCATAGGCATTCACGTAGGCTTAAGATTATTAAATATGAAAGTAATAGTAATGATGAGGATTTTGAAAAAAAAAATTGAGAAATTCCTTAAATTCAGTAGAGGAATGAGTTGTAACAAGAGGGGCAAGGCAGTTAAGAATTGAAAAAATAAATCAGTTAAACAACCTAAGAAAGTTCAATGTTACAATTGTGAGGGTTATGAATGTATTCCCACCGATTGTCCTAACAAAGGAATATCTAAAGGCAAGGCTATGGCGACAACATGGGATTAAACAGAGGAGTCTGAATCCAATTCAAAAGACTCATCTAGTGTTAAAAACCTTAGTCATTTACGTGTCTTAAAGGCCTACAGCATAGTATCCCTCCCTAAAGACTTAGGAGACTATAACACCTTAGATAAGTGACCTTAGAAGGTCTCTTTAGGTTGTATTGTTAAATCAGAGGATTAATCCTCATTAATGAACCTCATATGTAAATCAGAGAATTTACCTTCATTTTACGCTTAATAGTTAAATTCAAAGATTTTAACCTCATTTCATTTTTATAGTTTAAGCTTTAAATTTGATAAATTTTGGTATCTTATGTTTTTAGCTTAAACTGTCATTGGTCATTTTCAATTAATATATCCTTTGAATGACTATAATAATCATACTTCATGTTTTAAAGTTTATATGGACCCTTCCTTTGTTAGTATGTGCTTATAATAACATGTATGACTTATAGAATTTATTTCTATTTTTTGTTTTTTATTGGTATATTTATACAACTAACTCTTTGTCAAATATTGATAAAAGGCGAAGAAAGATTAACTCCCACCAAAATAAGTTTAATTATATTTTACATGATTGGTTTATTGTTGTAGGAATTGATGAGATAGGGGAAGCAATTATGGGGAGAATATTGCTAATGTTACATGTCTATTATATTGAGTTGTAAATCTTTTTATTTGACGTGTAATCTTTTGTATTATTTTAGTTTGTCATTAGTATGCACCATAACATGGTCTCGGTTAGGTTTTTGTCATGTAATTGACGAAAAGGGAGATTGTCAGTGTACTGATTTGTACACATTGTTTGTCAATCACGTGATTCATTATGTTAGGGAGTCAATTGAGCCCTTAGAAGCTAAAGACCGAAGACACAAGTGGAGGTGGAGCATCAAGGAGTAAAGAATAGGTATATGAGGTGTCTTGGTGACCCTAACCCTTTACCCAGAATAACTTAAATCTATAGATGATCTTAACCATAATCGATAAACCCGTTATTAATTATCCCTTAGCCTTATAAGCCTTATTTGAACATACGTATATTAGCCTTAGAGGTCCCAAGTTGTTGGAAAAACTGCACAATTTCAACAACCTTCGGTCCTAAGAACTCACCTTCAGTCCAATCGAAATCAAGTAAAACAGGTCGGCGTACTATGATAAAAATCAAGTAATTCGGTTGTAACTGAATGCCACATTCATTTCGACCAAAGACCATGTTCGGTTAGACTGAAGAATACATTCGGTGCAACTGAAAGTGTCAAAATTTGTCCAATGGTCTGCTTGTCTAAATCGGCACGATCGACGCACTATTTGGTCTGATCGAAGACTAGCCATTTTCGCCTATTTTATAACTGTTGGAACTCACTTCCGTTATATAGAATATCTGGTTTTTAGGCATTTTGATGAATTTTTGGTGCAATAGAAGCTTAAGTGAATCCCCACTCATATCACACACCTCAAGCCTCTAATCTCATGATATTTTATTCATCTTCTTAACTCATATCACACACCTCAAGCCTCTAATCTCATGCTATTTTATTCATCTTCTTAACTCATATCACACACCTCAAGCCTCTAATCTCATGATATTTTATTCATCTTCTTGAGCTTTACCATTTTAACGAGGATTCTAATATTAATGTTAAAGATGAACTCATTCTCTGCCATTTTCTAGATATTAGACCCAACCTTATTGGTATGCCCTTTGTCTAAATCATCTATAACAATCATATAGGTGAAATCCCTAGGATTAAAATATTCCATTAGTTGTAGAAGATTCACCCAACCTCCCATCACCTTTATCATTATAAAGGAACATCGCATGAAAAGTGCTTGATCTTGGAGCTGAAGCACTATCAACACAACGCCATCACAATCGGGAACTAATTGAATCATGGGAGAACATCGATCAAGTAATCCAAGACAACACATCAAAGGGGCTCAATCTGACAAGGTTGTCATTTGTAGATTCTATGTACACCCCTTCCTTGTGTAGGATTGAGTGTAAGTGTTCGATTTTCAAACTCGATTAGGTTCTTGTATAGGACATTTATTCTTGTGTAGGACTTAAATCAGGTATTTGTGTAGACCACTGAACACAGGTGTGTATGTGTTAGTATCCATGAGGTCCTTCAGCGAGAGTAAACATAGGTCCTTGAATTATGACCAAGGTTCATGGCTAGCCTATAGAAAACCACGTAAGTATCCGAGAGAGTCGGTCCTTTTGTAGGATTGTAAAGGTTAAAGGTGAACCTGATTTAAAACCTCTCATAATGAAATCAGGTACACTCTTGGGTTGAGTGCGTCTGTCGAGAGTGGAGTACAGAAATCGAACTACTATACGTGCTGTATTTGGGATTATCTTTGTATACTTGTTTAATTGTTCTTATGTGATTGAGATATGAATTATATATATGCATGATTAGATGAATGTTAAGAATTAATAGTTAGCACATATCACACATATGTATATTATCATATATAAACTAGTTGTTTTATTAGCATATCATTTGTAGTCTATTTAATTAGACCCTCTATTGGCTTGGAAGCTTTAGAATTAATTGCATTACTTAGTTTTAATTAAAAATTAATTTAAGTAAGCAACTGTATGTTTAATTGGCTAAAATTTTATTTGATCATAATAACCCCTCTCTAGGACATAACCTTCATTTTATAGCTCTATCATGCTTTCACACATAGCCCATGGGTACACCACGTGCAATTTCAATTGGTATTCGAGTGGGTAGTTGTTGAAGGGTTTAACCACCTTGAGTTGATTTAAGGGTCTAATGAATGATATTTACTCAAGAGGGGTGTGCCGTTACACAACCATCTTATTTTGACAGGTCTAACTGCACCTATTAGAAGGCTAGGATGAGAGCCTTTCTACGATCCCTTAACCCTATGGTTTGGACTATTGTCGAATAAGAATTGACGATGGCAATAAAATAAGTCGTGGTTGATGGTAGAACCATTAGCGCTCTCAAAGATAAATCCAAATGGATTGTCAATGAGAGAATGTAGTATACCTATGATGTCAAAGCTCTTAATGCTATTTAATGTGCGATTTTCCCCTATGAATTTAAACACGTTTCCATATGTGAAACAGAAAAGGAAGTGTAGGACATATTAGAAGCCTCCCACGAGGAAAGTAGCATAGTAAAAAGATCAAAGCTTTAGCTCTTAATGACCCAATTTGAATATTTTAAAAATGAAAGAGTCTGAATGCTTTATAGAGTTTTATTCAAAGTTAAATGATATTTGTAACTCCATAGAGTGTTTAGTAGAGAGAATTTTGGATGGTTATATATGTGGAAAAATACTTAGATTCCTTCCATAAAAGACCTCTTAGGTTCCCTATAAATATATAAATTATACTTTAAGGTGAGCAAAGAAACTAGATGTCTTTGAAAAATCTCATAGGCATTCATATAACCTTAAGATTGTTAAATTTAAAAGTGATAGTGATGATGAGGATGAGGATGGGGATTTCAAAAGAAAATTCAAGAAATTTCTTAAATTGAGTAGAGGGGAGATTTATGACAAGAGGGACAAGACGGTTGAGAATCGAAAAGGTAAGTCAATTAAACAACCTAAGCAAATCCAATGTTACAATTGTGAGAGTTATGGACATATTATCACCAATTGCCCTAGCAAAGTAAGATAAAAGGCAAGGCTCCTATGACAACATGGGATGATGAAAAGGAGTCTAAATATGCTTCAAAAGACTCCTCTAGGGTTAAAGACTTTAGTCGCTTACGTGTCTTAATGACCTACACCACGGTATCCCTACCTATAGACTTATGAGACCATAACACCTCAAATAGGTGACCTTAGAAGGTCCCTTTAGACTGTATTGTTAAATTAGAGGATTAACGATCATTGGTGAACACCATAGGTAAATAAGAGAATTTACCTTCATTTTATACTTAGTATTTAAATTTGAGGATTGTAGCCTTATTTTGTTTTAGTAGTTTAAGATTTAAAGTTGTCAAATTTTGGTATCATATGTTTTTAGCTTAGATTGTCATTAGTCATTTCAATTTTGATTAATATATCATTTGAATGGTCATAATAAGCATGCTCCATGTTTTAAAGTTTATGTGCATTGTTGAGTGTCAAATATTCCATATTTCCTCCTGTTTATATCTTGGTTTTATGAATATGATAATGCTTAATGGGTATATTTTATACATGTTTATATTGCGAGGTGAATCTGAGAGCTTGGATTGAAAGGAATGTTAAAAGCAAGGATTTGATGCTCAAGAATCACCAAGGCAAGGGATAGATCTTAGGAGACCAAGATTGAAAATTTCAAGACCCCGAGATTCAAGGGAACCAAGTGAAGAATGAAGGAAGTAGAAAGTGCAAAGTGCAAAAATTCACAAAATCTGAACTTCACTGTCTATATCATCGACCACGGTTCGATGACATCGAAGCCTGTGTTTGATGACATCCAAGCCATTGTTTGATGACATCGAACACGAGTAGATGATATCGAAGAATTACATGAAAAATGAATTTGGTCGCTGGACAAATTGGATGTATGTATCGATGACATTGAAGCCTTGTTCGATTGCTCGATGACATTGAAGGCAGTTCGATGACATCGATATTTTTGTGGACTTTTGGAGTAACTCACTGGAACACTCTGGACACATTCTCGATTACTCGAAGGCGGTTCGATGACATCAAGGGATTGTTCGATGACATCGAAGGTGGTTCGATGACATGAAGAGCTACGGAGTGCGAAAGGCGTTACGCAGTGCGAAAAAGCGTGACTTTCGGATTCAAGTTACGTTTGACGACATCGAAGGTTGTTCGATGACATCGAATGTGTTATGTAGAGTTATGCGAACTGCATAAATTTGAGGCAGTTTTCCAATTTTAGACGAACAAGGATATAAATATGGGTTTTCTAAAGACTTCTAAAGAGGAATTAGGTTTTGAGAAGCAACGAGTGGAGCAACCTCCCAAGAGTTTTTCTCCTCTTTTTTTCTATTTTTAATACTTTCTTCTAGGGTTTTAGATATAATCATGTCTATAGTTGGCTAATCCTCTTAGCTAGGGATAAGAGGTGAAGCTTGTAGAATGTTGGGATGATTTTCTTGTTTTCATTCTTGTTCTTAATGAACCTCATTGATTTCTAATTTGATATTAAAGGAATATTTTCAGTTTTCTATGATTTATTGTGACTCAAATTACAATAGATGTTGCGATAGCTTTGGATATCTTATTTTCCTATTTTGAGATTGTGAGATTGGTAAATCCTGTTGTTCACCATCGTCTCCTAGGCATGGTAGGGTGATGGAATCCCTTCTAATCATCATAATTCTCCTACATTGAGAATTAGGTCAATGAAAAGTTAAGAGATTTGATTATCTCGCCTTCCAATTAGATAAGATATACTCCAATTCTAATTATGTTTCTTGAATTAAGTAAGTTAACTTCCTGATAGCTACAAGTGGATCCTTAGCACCCTAGTTCCCACCTTCCAATCAATAGTTTTAAATCAACATTATTCACAATTACTCCCTTATATTCCAGATTTAGATTTAGATCTTCTTCTAGTTCTAGTTCTATTTATTTTAAAATATGTACAAGATTAGTCCCTGTGGATTCGACCTCGGTCTCACCGAGATTATTACTACATCGCGACCCTACACTTGGGGTTGTGAACATGCATCATTCCTTTGTTAGTATGTGTTTATAGTAACATCGCACGAATTTCACCATATTTCACTCTTCTATCATTAGTGGGGCTGCAAATTCTATGGTTTTCTTGCGGCTCAATGCATCGGGCACAAGTTTGGCCTTGCCAGGATGGTAGGAGACCTCAAACTTGAAGTCTTTCAAGGTCTTCATCTAACGTCATTGCCTCATATTCAGGTCCCTCTGTGTAAAGATGTATTTGAGGCTCTTGTGGTCGCAAAAGAGCTCGAACTCCTCTCCATAGAGGTAATGTCTCCAAAGCTTTAATGCGAAAATGACTACCGCCAATTCCAGGTCTTGAGGGGGGTAGTTTTCTTCACGTTTCCTCGACTATCGTGAGGCATAGGTGATCACCCCATCCTTCTGCATAAGTACACAATCCAAACTAACTCGAGAGGTGTCAGTGTAAATGGTATATTTGACCCCTTGCTCCGGCAGTACTAGCACAGGTGCGAACGTCAGCTTGTCCTTTAATTCTTGAAAGGCTAGCTACTTCTGCTTTCTTGTTCCAGGCAAACTTAAGATCTTTTCAAGTGAGTTGAGATAACGGTCGAGCTATCTTGGAGAAATCCTTAATGAATCGGCGATAATAACCGACAAATCCGAGGAAACTCCTCACTTCTATAAATGAGCCGGGCTGCTCCCAGTCTTACACCGCGGTCACCTTGGCAAGGTCCACGACGATTCCTTCCTTAGAAACCACGTGCCCTAAGAACTTGACTTCTTCTTTCCAGAAGTCGCACTTTCGGTACTGTGTAAACAATTGGCTTTGCCAAAGAGTATCAAAAATTGCTTGCAGGTGTTCTTCGTGATCCTTCCGACTCTTCGAATATATCAAAATGTCATCTATGAATACGATGACGAATCAGTATAGATACGGCCGAAATACCCAGTTCTTGAGATCCATGAATACGGTCGGTACATTTGTAAGTCCAAACGGCATCACGAGGAACTCGTAGTGCCCAAAGCTAGTCCTGAAAGCTGTTTTTTACACGTCTTCATTCTTAATGCACAACTGATGATACTCGTACTGTAAGTCTATTTTATAGAAATATTGTGCCCCCTTCAACTGGTCAAACAGATCATCTATCCTAGGCAGAGGATACTTGTTCTTCACCGTGATATGATTTATCCTGTGATAATCTATACACAATCGTAGCGATCCATCCTTCTTTTCCACAAACAACACAGGTACTCCCTAAGAAGATACGCTCGGCCGTATAAAACTCGTCCAATAAGTCATCAATCTGCTTCCTCAATTCTTCCATTTCATACGGAGGCATGCGGTATGTCGGTAAAGAGACAGGTGTCGCACCTGGCACAAGGTCAATGGTAAAGTCGATCTCACGCTGAGGAGGTAGTCTCAGGATCGTTCTGAACACGTCCGTGAAATCTTGGACTACTGGCATGTCCCTAAGTGACGGACCATCATAATTTTCCAATAGGAAAGCATAACAACTAATGCGGTAGGGCCAACTGACCTGAACTGGGAAAGTGAAGGTCATGTTTTCGGGCCCATGGGCTGTCACCAATCTGGTTTCACAGTCGATCTCTGCCTTCATTTCCGTGAGCCAATCCATGCTGAGGATGACGTCGTAATGATATATCATGGTGACAATCAAGTCAATGCACACCACCCTACTTCCTAAGTCAATCAGGCAATTCTTACAAAGCTTAGTGGTGTCTGTGAAGGTTCATGTTGCTGCGATAACTCTCACCCTAACCATAGGGGTAGTGTTCAGCCTTAAACGCTTGACTGTAGAGTATACTATCATTGAAATAGTGGACCCGGTGTCCACCAACAGAAATACTGGTGTACCTTGGATATGGGCAGTGACTTCAAAGGTTAACTGTAATGCAACCGCAGATTCAGATGCTTCAGTATCGAGGGCATGTACTCGAGCTTGTTGTGGATAATTGGGTTGCGTTGCTTTTGGTCTTATGAACAGTTTTTGGTCAAGCGTTTGGGTCACCATGGCACGTCATTTACCTGTTCTTTTCTCCTTAATACTCCACGTCCTCCTGTGCCTTCGATCTTTAGCTTCCAAGGGCTCAATCGATTGCATGACACATGGACTCACGTGATTGATAAACAATGAGCACAAATCAGTGCATTAACAATATAAACATCACAGTGAATCAGGAATGTTTCCACGGTGGGCATTTTTTGTCCGCATTGTTTCATGCATCATAGCCCACTTAGTTTTAGATCAGCCTCGTGTTTAGGTTCGCATCCTAAAATGACCTGGTGAATAAATGGACCTATATTTACACTTGCTCTAACCGTGTCAGATCCAACAACTAGTAGACTGACACATGACGACACTACCATACGAAAGATCAAGATGGAATCCTTACAACCAATGTAATCAGTAGACCGAGATCCTAAAATGCAAGGAAAGTTGTCGCCAAGAGACACATGTCAACATGTCTGGGTAAAAGCCATCACAAGACATGTGGAAAAATAAGAGAGGCCATTGAGCTCTACAATAGCCTAAAAAAGATGTTCATAGCCACACTTTTATTTTGCAGTGATCCTTCTCATAACATATATTAGAAGACAAGTGGCTACACAACATATGTAGAGCCATAAGTAGAGCATTCTAAAATGCATGATTAGTTAAGGTGGTGATCAGCAAGTGACACATGGCATGACATAATTAGTCACGAAGGTCTGAAAGCAAGTTGATTATGTAAAGATCACAAAGACTCATCTCAAGATTATATATATATATATATATATATATATATATATATATATATATATATATATATATATATATATATATATATATATATATATAAATCAACTTGTAGATGATTGGTTGATTACAGAAGGATATTAAAGACACGTCCTGAATTAGAAGTGTAATCCATAATATCTATTAATTGGTCAATTTATTCAAAGAAGACCACGGAGGTCGATCTTAATACGATTCTCCAATAAACTGACTTACACTTCTATAAATTCATCAAAGAATGAAGATCTTGGGTCTACACCATTACCAGCACAACACTACTCTTTCAACGGCATGTTGACTGTCCTTCATCTACCATAAACACTTATTATTGCTAATATTTTTATAAATCTAACTCTTTCACTATTAGCTAGCGGCATGGTGCAAACTAGCTCAAATCGATTATATTAGAATTAGTTAGTTTTGTTACCCTATGTCAATAATTACATCATTGGACCTAAGAAGATCTCTAGGTCTTGAATGAATGGCCAGTGGTTTCATCTTGCTACATGCCTATAAATTCTGCCAACCATCTCGTAACAAAATTCAACCAAAGTAATGAACATGCCATCATTTAACTATGGTTGTCTCGCCATGGAGCCTAGTCAAGCGATAAACAAGTGGTTGATTCACAATAACCTTACCCATAGAGTAAGGTTCCATGAAATGAATAGATAATCATTTTCAGGACTATTTTGTAACGGAGCATGGATCCAATGCAACAAACAAGTTGTTATCCCGCCGACCTTCCCATCACGAAATACGTGGTTGAGTGATGAATGACCAATCGTCTAACCATAATCGACTCACCTATGAAGCTCAGCCATGTGGGGTAATGAACGGATTGTCGTTTCTAATAACCATCTGCCAATGAAGATCAATCATGTGATAAATGGATTGTTAAATATCTATTTGCCATTGGTCATCTTGCCATAGAACTCAAACTTGCATAACAAATGGATAGTTATCTCCAATGATTGTCTCGCTACGACACTATTTTAGAAATGAACATCATTCTACAAACCACAATTGTCTTGCATAATGAAGCTTAGCCACATGATGAATGAATCGTCCTCTCTAATAACCGTTTTCCCATGAAGCAGCTCAGCAGACGATTCAGATTTCATGCCCGATGACCTTTTTTGCCTATTGGTATGAAATTGTCTACTTGGAAGTGATTCCTTGGATCCAACGGCAACGGAAGATAGAGGCTCGAATGTTGGATTTTTTTTCCAAATGAGTCTCACATCGTAGGAAGATGGTCACACTACTTTAACTGGCATAAGAAGAAGTCTAAATGAACACCCTCCTTCATGCAAGATCCACATTGTAAATCTTGTGACACTGATGGAATTTGACTTCTTCTCTTTCACAGTTGGTCTCTCTGCAGCCCGAATTGGTACTCGAAATCTATTAGTTTTTCTCTATCACATTATCATCATAAGTCCTTGGTTAACTTTATACATAAAAGTTGTAAGGCCCATGTCCTAATACCATATCGTTCCTTAGACTTTCGTGATCCTCTCTGTCGAATTCCGGTGACCCGCGACCTGTAAATAGCATTTGCGTGCGACCTTAAGTCGCAACCTGTAGATCTGAGTCGACTCGACCCGAAACCCGTACTGTTGCGATCGCACCATCGTCACGATTCCAACACCGCGTCTCGCGCGCCAATGCGATGCTTAGCCTAGGAGATATGACCCACGTATAATCCCGGTCATACACCGTGCGTTGCGGGACCGTAGGATTCAAGGTAGAAAAAGATCTCTACAAGAACCCATCATTGCATAACATCACCCTAGCCTAACCTAACCTAGCTTGACATCACGCCTAGCCCACTCATGCCTTACGAGTAATCATTGCTAGCATGCCCTCTCTTCCCATGCCTCTTACAAGCCATAATTACCTCTTACAACCCAACATTACCTCCCTACACTACCCCTCTCTCTCCCATTCTCTACCATTCTGCTCCATTGCAACCCAATGTCCAAGCTAGGGAAGGAGAGAACCCAACATTCCAGCCCATCTTTCACCCTTGATCTCCCAATCCAACCATTAGAACCTCATCTTCCTTCATTAAAAGTAAAGCTTAGGAGCATTGCTAGGAAGCTTGAAGGAGAAGAGGTGGGTGCTCCTTAGGCTAGATTTCTTTGTTTTTATGCATGGGGCAAGTGGGACCTACCAATCAATGGTAGGGATCCCATCTTGGTCCCTAGGTGTGGCCAATGGCCCACCATGATTGCATGCATGTATCCATGATGGGGCCATTCTCCATGGACCCCATCATGATGTTTCCTTAATGCCTAGCATGTAAGGGTCATCTAGACCCTTGATTTTGTGGTGGGGATGGTATCCCCACCTTGATTTGCTGATTTGAGGGCCCACACAATTTTGGGACCCATCTTGATGTGTGTATTGCGCACTTAGAGGGGCTCATAGTGGTGGAGCCCCTCCATCACTCGTTTTCCTCTCTCTCTCTCTCTCTCTCTCTCTCTCTCTCTCTCTCTCTCTCTCTCTCTCTCTCCATGATGATCTATGGCCCACCTAATGTGTCTATGGCATCCCAGCCGTCCAGCAGCAGGGACGTCCTTGCTGTCCAACTGCTAGACGTCTAGCGATCCAAGTTACTGGTCGTTGGGCCTGCATGGGTCGGACGGCCACACAGGCCTAATGTATGGAAAATATAGATATCAGCTAGATATGAGCGGCCCATCTAGGTGGACCCTACCTTGATGTATGTCTTATATCTACACCGTCCAGCCATGGGGGAAGCCACGCTAGTGTGGGCCCAGCAGGCCTGGACGGTCTAACATGCTGGCACTGTCCAGCAGGCCTGGACGAAGGGAAAGGCAAATATCAGCTTGATTGGAAACTAGTGGGCCACTCTCGTGGACCCCACCTTACTATGCATGTGAGGATGCACACCATCCATCCATTTTTCCCATATCCAGCAGGCCATGGGCCCAACCAGGAGGTAGATCCCACGCCCAATCTGGGCTAGCGGCCTAACCGTCGAGCAACCTGCTGGACCGGCCTTGATGTATGTGTTTTAACCAGGGCCCACCTTCTAGTGACCCACATACAGTGAGACCCACCTCATGTAAGAAATTATACAGCCATCCAGCCATTTTTAGGACATCCAGTAGAGCTGGGATGCTGCTGGACTAACTATCCAGTTGCAGGCCTGCCTTAGTGCATGTATTGTATCTATGTTGTTTCGCTAGTGGGGCCCACTCTGGTGTGTTAGGTCCACTCTGAAGTATGTATTTCATCCACACCATCCATCTATAGGTGCCCCAACTAGGCCAGCAGCCCGGCAGGGCTGACCGCCTAAGCTGTAGGGCCACCATAATGTTTGTATTATATCCACGTTATTCCTCCATCTTGTGGCCCACCTGGATGGGGCCCACCTTCTAGTGGGACGTCTGCAGGTGGGGCCTGCCTTGTGTAGTGTTTTATCCACACCGTCCATCTATCTGGAACGTCCAGCAGGGGTAGGACGCTGCTGGACCGTCCAGCAACAGGCCTACCTTGCTGCATGTGTTATATTCACCCCGTTCATCTGGTGGGGCCCACTGTGTGTGTAAGGCCCACCATGAAGTATGTATTGCATCCAGGCCATCCCTCTGCTGGACGCCAAGCAGCCCCAGAATGTTGGGTGGGCTGGACGTCCAGCAAGGACCCCACTTACTGTATGTTTTGTAATCCATGTTGTCCATTTGAAGTTGTGAGGCCCATCATGATGAAGTGTGATATATACATTGTGTAATCATTTTTTCTTTTCTAGGACCATGGGCTCCATTACCATGACAGGTCAACCATATGTACGTGTCAGCTAGGCCATCCAGATTGGTGTACGTCCAGCAGGCCCAGAAGGGTTGGACGTCCAGCCATTGGAGCCCACCTTACTATATGTGATATATGTGTTGTCCATCCATTTTCCAGATTGTATAAGGGCCAAGGGCCCCATTGTAAGTTAGATTCTATATCCCAAATGGGTCACACCTTATGAGCAATGGTGGTTAAATGTCCACATTGTAAACCTCCCTAGGGCCCGTTGTTAAGCCCATTACCATTCTTCCCTTTTTGGGCTAACCCAAACCGTTGGGCCCCCATTTATGCTAAGTGCTTTCCACCACATCTTGTGGGCATAACCATGTCTTGTAAGCCCACCTTGTTCATACCAGGCCTCCATAGGGAAGCTCAGTTCATGGCATGATAGAGTGGGTAAGGAAGCCCACTTAATATACTTAGGGTCATCCTCTTGACTCCCTTTATTGTATGATTCACCCCATGAGGTCTATCCTTGATGTAGTATCACATCTAGACAGTCCACTATCTAAGGGTGAGCACATCATCACCCCTTACTGTAGATGGAAGAATTTGTGGTATCAGGTTGGTATATCCTTTATTTAGAACTGATCTTGATGTGTTAGAGAGGTCCGTCGTCCTTCTGTGGACCCCATCATATGTTTAGGTCGGTTATTGTTTATATCTGATAATTATGCTAGTGTACCTAGTCTAGTAGGACACACTGAGAATATACTTAGGATTGCTTCATGATATAAGCCCTATGTATCATTTGTATGCCTGTCATGAGGAGTGTTTGATCATAGAATATGCCGTTGGGCTGACATCTTTATGGGACTCCTTGAGAGACGGAGTTACCCCACATGAGCGCGCGGTATGCGCAGGTTTGATGCATGATTAGATGGTGTGACTCACACATTTTATATTTTGTGTGACATGATCACTATACACCCTAGCGATATCAAGGTTATGGCCTCCATGGTCATATCGTGGATGGCAGGATTGAATACCAAAAATATTTGGTTCTAGCACTATAGACATTTAGGATGTCCTTGGGTGAAAGTCTTAGAACCCTTATGGTACCAGGAGATTGTTCCAACATCGAGATAGAGTGGATACATGAGCACCCGAGTGCCGAATACTAGTAGGGCGCGTCTCCCACATGTCGTGGTCGGTTGAAAGGGGGTGTGGCCTTATCCGCCCGAGGGGAGGGGGCAAAGTTAGGCTGAATTTGACCTGCTCGAGGAATGGGTCCCCTATCAATGAGCTAGGTAGATATTGACAGACTACTGGTCAGGCGGATAGTGAGGTCTCTTCCACTTGCACAGTTGTGTGCCTTGGGTAGGACGACAATCTGGCGTAGAGTGTACTAGACCCCGGTGATTTCAAGAGAAGAACTGTACTGATATGTGGATCCAGCTGAGGACTGGTGTGCTTGCGTTACATCTTGCATATAACATTTGGCTATGTAGGCCTTGCATCTTATAACCTTGGTATGGCCGACAGCATTCATGCCTTGCATCGCATAGCCTTGGTATGCCGACAACATTCATGCCTTGCATCACATAGCCTTGGTGTGGCCGACAGCATTCATGTCTTGCATCACAAAGCCTTAGTATGGCCAACAGTATTCATGCCTTGCTCGCATAGCCTTGGTATGGCCGACAGCATTCATGGACTTGCCAGTATTTCCGTTTACTCTGATATTTATATATTTAGCACATGCATTGCTCACACGTACACCACCCTCTGAGCTTCTTGTAAGCTTATGCACGACCGTTGCGTGCAGGTGACACGAGGACGTAGCCGAACAGGGGCAGAAGCGTGCCGCGATATTTCTGGAGACATGATATATATACTTGTATTTTCCCCTTCGCATTGTAGTCAAACGCTTTGATTATAATGGATATGTGGTATGTTGTTTTGTGACTTGGCTATACTTATGGTTATGCTTCTTTATAAAAAAAATCCTCCTTGTATGCTCCCAGGATCGGAATCCGGTATATGGGTGTCGGGTGCCGGGTGCCGAGAATGGGGCACTACGGAGGCTGTCGACACCAAATTCGGCGATCGAGAATTTTGTGAGTCCAGTTTCTGAGTTTAGGGCGTGACAAAAGTAGTTAGTGCGGTTATCAAACTGCAAGAGAAAACTACTCATATAGTTTGAAAACTGTGAAAGAAAATGGGCAGTCGATTACCTTGTAACTTCTACATCCCATCTCTCTATCTCCTAGAGGGTGGGGCCCACTGGGATGACCCACCTTGCAGTTACATCTCCCACTCAGACAGGTTGGGCATCAACCCAATTAATGACCAAAGCTCAAGTTGTGTGAGAAGTCATCATACCACGAAATACAACGTGTGACCAGTGAAGCGCATAACCTCAAAAGAGAACAAATATACCAAGTTTCCATCAACTGACATAATATATCTCATCTTTTGTAACACTAACATGCCCTAGACTCGTCTTGGTTACGCTGATAAAGGATACTCACTAACATCTCATGGGTACTCATAACCCGAGTGGTTTCCCTTTTACTTATTTGTAGCCATGAGTTCGAACGTGCTGAGGGAAACGTTGGCCAAACTCATCTTGCTCATGCACATAAACATGTAAGATGTAAAATCAGATAGTCTTCCCACAACACTCATACCTATCCATCTTGGCCTAACCGCTTTCTTAGACACCCTCTGTTATACCCTTTCCTTTATGGTCTTTGGAAACGAGCTAGAGTAGCAGCATCAAGCCTCCATTTCAAGGCATAGCCCAAATCCATAATGGCATAGGGTCATCTACGCACCAATTTTCTTACACAGAGGAGAAATTCATATCCATTCTCCGTCTACTGTAGATGTCTTCAGTCGTCTCTAGCCCATACTACATGAAAAGCATATTACAGTGGAACTCCTAAGGAGTACGTCAACCTCTACACCATACAAATCTTTATCCACCTGTCGTCCAAGCGCTTAGTCTAAGCCACTCAACTCAATAGCTCTCATAAGCGCCTAGATGAAGTCTCATATCTTGCTTATTCAAGCTGCATGACCTTAGTGGGAACAGTCACAGTCAGTCCTTAAAGGACCTCATCTAAAACCAAGTTCGAGGCAATGTGTAAGTAATAGAATAATCACAGCAATTCCACAATCATACATCTCATCTTTCTCGCAATTAGTGTGCCAAGGTGGTTGTCATGTGAGATGCACAACCTCTGCTTGGTGACGTATATCAATTCACGTCTCACAAAGAAGGACGTGATGAACGTGTGCGCTATCAATATGTCCATAGAAGAATAAACAATATAAAAAGATCTTAATATAAATAATCTATAAAAAAAAAAAATTTAAAAAAAAAACATCAAAATTTCAATGTCACAAAATCACATCCTACGAAAACCTAAACTCCTGATATGAGTCTGAAAAGCATCTCACGCAACCGGCTTGGTCAACGGATAAACAACCATCTCACGAGTAGGTACATATGTCAAGACAATCTTTTCCTTCACCACCATATCTCAAGCGTGGTGATAGCGGATCTGGAGGTGTTTCGACTTGCCATGATATTTAGGATCCTTCACATAAATAATATCTACCATGCTATCACAATGTAATGTGACAGGGTCATTAGCATGCAGTACACATCTCAAATACTAAATGAATCTCTTCAACCATACATGTAAGTGTAACTATTTTTGCACCCGGTTTGTCAATCACATGAGTCGTTATGTCACATAGTCAGTTGAGCCCTTGGAAAGTGAAGACCGAAGACACAAGCGAAGTCGGCACATCAAGGAAGCAAAACAGGTAAATCAAGGTGTCTTGGTGACCCTAATCTTTGCCCTAAAATAACCCCTTAACCTCTACATGATTTGAACTTAATAGGAATAACCCATTTCGATCATTCTTTTAGCCATAGGAGCCTATACTCTAAACACCTTTAGACTGGCTTTAAAGGTTGTATTGTTGAAATAATCAGTTGAATTCAGCAACATTAGGTCCGACCGAAGATGGTTTCGTTCCGATCGAATCTGGCCATTGCAGGACAAAACAGAACAGGAAAATATGGTCGTTGTTTAGTTGGACTCGGTCTGACAGAATGGCAAGTTCGATCTGACCGAGTGCAGCCCAAGGTCATCTTCAGTCCAACCAAATATGGCCAAAACTGTCTAGTTGCTTTTGGTCTTTATTCGGTCCGACCGAACCAAAATTCGGTCCCACCAAAGAGATTTCGATCACAAAATATGCCTTCCCCATGTCCTTCATTTCAAAATTGAATGACCACCACTTTTGAAAGGCGACTGACATTTCCTTGTCATTTTGAGCTAAAAGAATGTTGTCAACATATAAAGACAGGATTAGAAAACTTTATCCAGATTATCTGACATATACACAATAGTCTTCCACAATCATCGTAAGCCCATATGATGCGATGGCTCGATGGAATCTCAAATACCACTATTTAGATGATTGTTTCAGGGCATAGAATGACTTTTTAAGGTGGCTAACTTTGTGCTCTTGTCTCTTGACCTTAAAACCCATAGGTTGATCCATGTAAATCACCCCATCTAATTCGCTATTAAGAAATGTTGTCTTGATCCATCTAATGGAGTTTTAAATCCAAATATGTGACAATAGCTAGAATAAGATGGATCGAGGCGAGTTTCACCACCAAAAAAATGTCTCCTTATAATCCACGCCCTCAATTTGCATATAGCCCTTAGCTACTAGTTGGGCTTTACTTATATGACGTTCCATCTGCCTTTCACTTGACTTTCAAGACCCATTTGACCCAATAGTCTTATGTCCATGCAGAAGATCAACAAGTTCCTAGACTTAGTTATTCTCCATGGAGCACTCATTAGCATCCATCCACTATTTCACAGTAGGGGATGACAACACCTCTTGGTATGAGCCATATTCATGGTCATCTAAGGAAGTAACCATGAATGATTTCTCTTTAATCTCAAAATGACGTTAGGATTTCGATCCACGAGTGCTCCTCCTCAATAAAGGCTCATGATCTGAGTCAGTATAGGCTCATGTGGTATACTCCCACCAGGCAAAAGATCGCTCCCACTATCTTCGACGATCGATGGATCAGTTGGATTGACAGGTGGGTGCTCAATATTCCTATCTTCGCTGAGTGATGGTTGGGTGACTGGCAGGGGCGGCTCAACATTTTTGAGGGCCTTAGGCAAGTCATAAAAATGAGGCTTTTTAGTTTAAAAAATAAATAATAATAATAATAAATTCAAAATTAAACCATGATTTGCTTCTTGCCTTTTTAGATGCAAAATTACTATTTAAACTTTTGTATTCAAGTTTACCCAATAAATCAGTTTCGATAGATAAATTTGTTAAACCATTTAATCTATCTTGAGACATAATTGTTCGTAAATAATTTTTATAATCTTTAGTTTTGAAAAACTTCTTTTCGCAGATGCAACTGTAACAGGTATGGTAAGTAGTATTCTATATGCAATAAAACAATTCGGAAAACAATCTATTCTTTTATTAGATTAAGTATTTCAATTGGAGTATTAATTTCTGTGTTTGCAACTTCTTTTAAAACTTTTAATTTTGAAAATAAATCCAAACCATCAATATCAGAATGCATGTCGTGCTTAAGAAAATTTTCAAGATCGAGACATTTTTTTTTTCTAAAGCGCAATCATCAAAAGATCTTAATCTTTCAAGACCAAACAAAAAGCCGAATATATCATCATACTTTGAAAATAGTTCAAATCTATATACTACATGGAATATATTACTTGATCTACAAGAACAATCCACTACTAATAATCTAATTAGACATTGGTGTGCTACTGCATGTACCGTTAGAAAAATGAAGTTAGAATATAATTTAGAAAAATGACGTTAGAATTTAATTTTTTGAGAACTTAATTAGCAATAAAGTATGTAGTTGTGGTCCTAGGTTTTAGAAGAAGAATTTATTGGGAATGATGCTATTATTTTGAAAAGAGACGATAGAGTTAGACTGTTATTATTGATAGTGCTAGTTTCTAGGATTTATTTTTTATTTTCAATTTCAAATTTGTAAATTAATTTTTAGATGTTCCTATTTTGCAGGCCTTTAAACAAGTTTTATTTCAAAAAATTTAGGCTTTTTTTCTTCTTCTTAATTTTAAATTTGCTATAATATAGGACCTTCATAATTAAGAAATTTTAATTTTGCTATAATATAGGGCCTTCATAATTAGGGGGCCTTAGGCAATTGCCTCACCTGCCTACCCCTTAGAGCCACCCCTAGTGACTGGGACTGAGTTAGATTTTGAGTTTATCATCTTGAAGAACTCATGAATCTTGAGATTTCTTCCTGCTTGGAAATCGTCTTCAACGAAATCGACACCTCACAACTCTATTTTAATTGTTCTGTCGTTATCTCATTCATAGATTATAACATAACCCTTTGAGTGCTCAGGGTATTGAATTTCAAGGATCTGTTATCTAATTTCCCAGTTTTTTTATGAAATATGAATGAAATCGGTCAACCTTAGGTAGATGAGTCAAGTGTGGTTTTCTGCCGCACTATAACTCATAAGGGTCATTAGAACTGACTTAGAAGATACTCGATTGAGGATGTAAGAAGCAGTCAACAGCACATCTCCCCAGATGTGCCATCATTGATCTCATCATGTCGAGCAACGTTCTATTCCTTTTATGTGCACATCCATTTTGTTGCAAAGTGTAAGGAAGGGTCAGGTACCTACAGTTACCTATTTCTTTATAGAGCCTTAAAAAGTACTCAGACAAATATTCACGTCCACAGTCTGTCCGTAAGGTCTTAATCCTTTATCGGATTGGTTCTCGACTTCAAGTATATACTTTCTTAAGCATTCTAATGCTTTGGATCTATGTGATATCAAGAATACATGATTGTACCGCATGTAATCATCTATAAATATGACGAAATAGGATTGTTCGTAGTAGGTCTTGACATTAAGGAGTCCACATGTGTCAAAGTGGATTAACTCTAAGGAAGTTGAAGGTTGTTCTACTTTTTCGAATGGTTCCCTACTCGACTTTCCAGTCAAGCAACACTCACCTATAGGAAGAACTATGTTTTACGAGTGGACCTAAGAGGCCTTCTCTAGAAAGTCTATGCATTATATCCTAATTTATATGATCTAATGCGTGAGTCAATGTTTGTTGAAGTCAAAAAGGTATGTGTAACATAATCATATGAATAATCACAATCAAGTATAAAGAAACCATCACAAACTACACTGCGTCCATAAAAGGAAATATTCAAATATATGCCTATAGAAACGATTGAAAAATAAAAGAAAAATCAAGTCTTGCTAATGAAAGCACAAAAAGTAAATTGTGTCTAACAGTGGGCACATGGAATACATCATGGAGAAGTAAAGTGGGTCTAGTCAGTAAGTGGAGTTGGATAGAGCCAACTTGCAGTACATCTTCTGAGAAACCATTTTCCATATAGATCCTCCAGCTTTCAACTGGGAAATTTTGGTACTCCACGAACTCCACCCGATCCCAAGCTATGTGTTGCATTGCTCCTAAATCCACAACCCAATTACGATCAATTACATGAGCAGCCAGAGCCTCAGTGCATACAAAGCACAAGTAAAAGAATCAGCATTCATTCATACCTTCTTCGGCTCAGAGCATTTTTTAGTGAAATGACCGAGATTTCCATAGTTGTAGCACTTTACTTTTGAGTTGTCTCTCTTTCCTCCCCCTTTTCCTTGCTTGTACTTACCACCATTTCGCTTCCTAATTGTTCTGTTGGCAGTTCTTTCTTTTACGCTTGCGGATGGGTCATTCCCCTTATACATGCTAGGCTTTGCCAAAAATGTGATGTCATGCTTACGCGTATATTGGCATCCACCTTCCAACTTTAGATGATACGACAATTGCGTGAATGATTTTTTATGCTCTCATTATGTGTCATTTTGAGCTACATATATTCCCAAGAATCTAAAAGAGAGTGCAATACTGATAGGATATGTTACTTATCTGTAAGTGCATTTCTTGTTGCTTTCAAGTCATGTATCTGTAAGATTCTTAGCCATCGATATGTTGGGATCCGTCTTATAGGTGTCAAACTTGAGACTCAAAGCTCTCAATATAGTAGTGGTGGTGTTAGCGTATGCAAGAGTTAAGGCATTCCACATGTCTTGAGTAGTGAAATATCCTTCAAACTCGCTAATCAGATCATCATGCATGCTGCTTAGCATAGTAAAGCATGTGCAACGATCCCCGTTTAAGCCAGTTGTGGAATTCTTCTTGATGGTGCCAGTGATGAGTAGTATTGCCTTCTTCAAGCGGGTCCATGCTTGCAGTTAAAGTTTTCAAAACCCCTTGCTCATCTAAAAGATACTAGATTTTACGATGTCGGATATCATAGTTATTTCCATCTAGCTTCTCGCCCTTGTTCAAGTCGACAACGATGTTCTTGGATGTCATTATCACCACATTCATATACATAACTTGTTACATTTAAGATCCAAGCACCACACATCCGCATATCATAAGATCGCAAGATGATGTCACCTAGATCTTTTGTCTATCGTAAGATCGAAAGATGGGACAAAAGATTGCAATCATCTCCTCAAACACACTCAAGATTGAGGTTTCCCATCCTCAATTTTGCACGCCAATGATGAGGAGCTTTAAATCTTCTCCCATCTCCCACTAGTCAGATGTATATGTAGGAGGTATTGAACATCATTTTTGCATTGTACACCAGATGTCATCTCACGGGTCAAAAACAGCCGCTTGGCCAAAACGGGTACTTTGGTCGAAATTAGTCATTTTGGTCGAAATCACCTTGGTTGAAATCATCATTTTGGTCGAAATCGCCAACTTTGGTCAAAATCGTCATCTGCAGCTTTCGGCCATGTTCTTTCTGAGAATATCCTTATTCGACCAAATTTGTGTAAGATCATTTTCTTTCACCCTACCCATCCTCATAGTCATTTAGACTGTTGAATCAGCCACAAGTGCAATTAAGTTGCAGGATGGCTTCACCGAATGGTCTATAATCATAATAGAGATGTCTTTTCGATCATATCTGGAAAATACTAAGACACCATTCTCGTTCGTCTATTATGAGAGGGCAAGATATTGATGTTTTGACATGTGAAATTAGCTCTTTGGATCCATGACTTACAGAGTCTCTCCGTATATTCAACAGTCTTTAGTGCATTATTCATTTAGATGCACACTGTAAATCGTCTATAGCATTATCGTCGCAAGTCCTTGGTGCATTTTATACATAAAAGCAGCCAATGCGATTATCAAACCGCTGAAAATAAAATAAAAACAAACGCTCATACAATTTGAAAACTTCTAGAGCAGATGGGCAATCGGTTACCCTACTAACGGCCACATCCCATCTGTCTCTATCTCCTAACGGATGGGGCCCACTAGGACAACCCACCTTGCAGTTATACCTATGAAGCCTAATACTTTACCATCTGTCTCTATCTCGTTAGTTATTATTATTTTTTCACTTGTCAGCCTACCACATATACTTTAGATATATCAATTTTATCAACTTTGGACTCATTTTTACTTAAGTAAATACTACATAATTGTTTAATGATATGAGCTATCATGTACATAATTTAAAGTCTTTTCTCCAAAAATAAAAATAAAAACTCATTAGAAGAATGAACTCTTTCCTTCATCAATCGTCTGATCTTTGTAATTGGTGGTTAAATTGACGATGAAGTTTCATAAATCCGATCTTAGTTTGTTTATTTCGATACCAAGGTCACAAGGTGTTCAGTTCAATTCAATTCAACTACGTTCGACTCGAGCTACATTCGACTCTGCACACACAATTTTAACCAAATAAGACAAGTGGATATAACAGAGGCATCATGGCGTCCCCACAAGGTTATGGTTACAGGAAGTCAAGTGGGATTTCAGTTGACCAAGTGTATGGTGGATGAGGATTTCGGTTGACCACGTGTCCCGTGGTTTGGCGATCACCATTTTGTGTGGTGATTTATCAGTATAGCCTCGTGCTCTAAAAATATTATTCTGCTCCCCCAAAAAGAGGGAAACCGCTTAGTTACCAGAGAAACACAAAAACAATAACAATAACAATAACAATAACAAAAAAAAAAACGAAAGAAAAGACAATAATATTAATAATAATAATAAAGAAAGAAAAAGAAAGGAAGAAAGAGAAAGAAATGGGATGGTTTATAAAAAAAAAAATTAAAAATTTAAAAAAAAAAAAAAAAAAAAAAAAAAAAAAAAAAAAAACCAGAAAAATGGGTGATTTTCCACTTGGCAGATTGAGATGGGTTGGGATTTTTATTTTTATTTTATTTTTTGGAAATGAGAAATCAAGAAAGGATGGTTGGTGGGGCACTAGGCTGCCAAAAAACCGTAAAGTTAGGCTACTTTCTTTGTTCAGAGTGAGAAATCCCACGCGCTTATAAAATCGTACGAATTGAGAACACCTTTAACTGATAGTGGAATCTGACATTTCTACATCGTATAGAAAATGATATCCCATGATTTCCCTCCCCACGCTTACCTTACCACTCATCTTTTTCTTATTCTTTTTTCCTCTTTTTTATTTGGAGAGAGAGAGAGAGAGAGCAAGATCAAATTAAGTAAATGTGATTATTTAAATCATCCTCATTTTAAGGCCACATGTTGAATCTTACGATCCTTGCCTGTCACAATGGAGAACAATACGTGTCCAAGTTATTGCGTGGCCCACTTGAGAGTCACTTACCATGAACCCACGTGGCCCACCTAATAGTTCTACGCCCACCTGCGTCATTAAGCTTGAATCATGTGATCAAGAAAGTTCGAGATACTTGAAACAGAAATGGAAGGTTTTTTTATTTTTATTTTTTCCTGAGTATGAATGAAGGTTCCGAACAATCCATGGGAAGAGTCTTGTTGTGAAACCACCAAGGCTGTTTGTTCTTCATACAGGCCATTCATTGTCAGTGAGAGAATGTGAAACTTAATGATGTTTGTGTTCCTAAATAAGCAAGAGCGATGGCCTGCACGGACTGAAAACCAAATGTCACACATCTTCTTCCACAGTAGAACGCTGAAATGCTTGCTAGAGTCCTACCAACAGTAGGCCACATGCACACGGACCCAACTCTTGGTGTGCACTGAAGCCGGGACCCACAATAGTAGGCGGCTATTTATTCTTTAGTCAGAATTCTGTAGATTTCTTTTAATGATCCTCTTCATTCCATTCCAATTGCTGAGATGCAGGCCACCCTTGTGTGTGCCGGTGAAAAAAAATGTGGTGTCATTTGAATCATGAGCAACATTTGGGACGTTTCCAGACTTAACATTACATGAAAGATAAAAGAGGTATATGATTTTAATGGAAACGGTAATCTACTACTGCTGCATTTCAATGAAGGGAAACACATTCAAACTTGTTTCTATAAATGTTCACCATTTAACTTACTAACCGATTGAGGGAAAATGGTCACTTCCGCTTCCTGGGTCTTTCAGGCAGCTTGTCAACTATTGTAGTTTCATCCTCAGAAACACTTTCAATAGCTTCGTCAGGAACATCATTTGGTACGTTGTGTTCAGTGATGAAGGTCTTAAGTATGTTCATGCTCTCTTCTTTCATAGCAGCCAGCTGTTCGGAGAGGACACCCTTGGCTGCAGGATTCACCAAAAACATCTCCGATCCGAGCTGCAGTGCCGCTTTAACTCGACCTTTTAAAGGGACATCATCATGTAATTGATCCTCCATTATGCAGTGGAGTGCCTGAAAAGAAAACATACACACATGAACGCATGAATGCTGTGTTTTATTGGACTCATTAACCATCATCAACATCAATGCACTTACTAATAATAGCCAATACTTAATTTTGATTTTTTTTTATTTTTTTTTTTAGACTTTCAAATTCTGGGCCTGCTTGGGCTCATGGAAATGATTAATGGATTCGGTAAATCCATGAACTCATCAAATACATGGATTTTCATTGTATTTGGATTTAACAAATCCCAAAGTCTACTGTTTGGTAATCAAGCTACAAATCCATGGATTTGAGAGGAGCATTTATTGTATTGGCATAGCTTTTGCGGCTTTTGAGAGTCTCTCATCTTGCAGATTTGCTCAGGGTTTTGGGTTTGACTTGAATCTATGGGTTTAGAGGCATCAGTTTCCACCATTTAAAGCCATCTAAAGCTACTATTTTGAGGTAGGGGAGAGTCTTTACTCTTAATTTTTGGACTGCTAATGTATGCTTGATGGGGACATCGCACGCACGCACGCCGCCCCCCCCTATGCACGTACGCCAGAAGGAGGGCCCCACCGTCGATCTGGATCGATGACGACGTCCAGAGAGGGCCTCCTAGTTATAAGACGGAGTTTGGTTCATTGAAGTGAGCCCGATAATCAAGTAAATCCCATCATAGGATCTCATGATCGGAACCCGCTAGTCGGATTAATTTCATATTTTAGGTTTTGCTTATTTATGTTATTTAGAACATCATAAATGCTTTAGATTTCTTTGATTGATTTTTATTTTATTTTACTTCAGCGCCAAGTAATAGGTTGCGCACATGGCGCGAGTTTTAGGTTGCGCACAACTCTCTAAGTTTCTAAGTTGTGGAAAAATTTAAGTGAGTGCGAAGCCCTCCCTTTTGGAATGGCTAACTACCGTGGTGCGAAGCCACATCTATCCTCATCCGCCCTTATCTTCTTCCATCCATATCTCTCACCTTATATAATCATCCTTGCTTCGAATCCATCAGTTTTTCAGCCGTTCTTCTTCCTACAGCCAGTTTTCAGAATCTGGCCCTGCAGGAGGGCCGAAACTTCGACGAAGTACTGCACACAGACCGTACGTCGAATCCCCCCCCCCCCCCCCCCCCGGCGGGCCGACCAGAGCCAAGGAGTCCATTTCGGAAATCGGGCCCCGCTCACACATGCGACCAGGCTCGTGCGCCTGGCCCCTGCCGCTGTCCGCACGCGTGGACTTTCTTCGATTCAGGTTTTCCTTCTTATTTTTCCTCTTTTATACCTATTTTTATAAACCCTAACCCTAGATTGCATTATCCATAATTTATCTGTCCCTTTCTTCACCCTAGGGTTCCTTGAGTTGAAATTGGTGAATACCTTATATTAGGGACTGAATGTTGTGCATGTGTGGATGAATATTACTTATCTTTGAGTATCGTTTGGTTCATAATTTTTATAATTTTTATTGATCCAACCCTAACATGTGTAGGCCTGGACCCACATAGATTCCCCTTAATTGAATGTTTGGATTTTATTTTTTTTGTGGGATATGGAATTTGTGTAATTGTTTCTGAACGAACGTGATCTTACACCTGAAATCTTACACATCATATTTCAATTTCATGTCCTACATCAAATTTGGTATCAAAGCTTAGGGTTCTTGTAGGGGAATGCATTACATGTTTAAGGTTAGTTTGCGTAAGTCCATCATACATCCAGTTTCATCACATATAGCTGTTTAAAAGACCGTAGTCCCTGATATTAGTTGTTGAAATTTCTGTTAGCAGGGAGTTAGCAATTCACATTGCTATAACTTTTTGTTGGTCCTTTATTTCGACAACTATATTGCTAGATTTTAGTAACACTGCGTAGTTTCCCTCATATAGAGTCTCATAGGATCATTTAGTCTCATTTTGTTGTATATAGTCGTCATAGAAAGTCCTTAGGTAGAGTTAGCAGTCGTATGCCCCCACGTACGGGTAGTGGTTGGTTTGCACCCTACACTAAACATGGAACGATTGCAAGAGTCACTAAATAAACTGTCCCAGCAGATTGAGTCTTTGGGTAAGCGCCTGGATATGGACCAATGCTTTGAACAACTTGATGTGCGCATTACCCAACTAAAGGCCTCCGCCAGGACAAACCCCACCATTGGGGTAGATGTCCAATCTCAGGCAGGTGGTCAGGAGGATAGACCAATGAATGGAGTTGGCCAAGGAACATGGGCATGCACCCACCCCATGAGGGACATCAAGACTGCTATTTTGAGTAGTACAACATGCACGGCCTTGTGGCTAGAGAGGATGCACCAAAGGCTTGTGTAGAGTTACCCACTGAGGTCATTCTAGTAGTGGATGAGTTCCGTGATGTCTTTCCTGATGATCTACTGGATGAGTCTCCCCCTAAGAGGGATATAGAGTACACCAGAACATGGGACACCATAATACCTATAGTCGAGTTTGCGTTTAATAGTTCTGTCGATAGGTCCACATGTCTCAGTCCTTATGAAGTCGTTACTGATTATAAACCTGAGAAACCTATTGATCTTGTCCCTATGTCACTGTCCCATAGGCCGTCAGAGCCTGCAGAGTCTTTTGTGCATCACATTCATTCATGACATCAAGAAATCAGGTAGAAGATCACTACTAGTAATGAACATTACAAATTTTCTACATGCCAAAATAAATATTTCAAGGAATTCAATGTAAGGGACTGTGATGATCCGCATCAGGCCCGAGTGGTATCCTCCGAGGGTCGTTCGTAAGTTACACACGCGTAGCACTAAGCCCTTCAAAATTATAAAACGAAACGGTCTCAATGCGTATGTGGCAAATCTTCCACCCTCCATGGAAATTAGTTTCACATTCAATGTGGAGGATCTAGTAGCATTTCAAGGGGCCATTGATGCATTGTCCAGCCTTTCGTCTAACCATCCTGATTCCTCAAACATTTCCCTTGATACATGGCCCCCTCCCGACCCATCTTTCCAGCCTCTACCTCCCATACCTACCATTCACGACCCATTTTCCCAGCCTCTACGTCTCATACTTAACCGTCCCGGCCCATTTTCCCAGCCTCTACCTCCCATACCTACCATTTCAGACCCATTTTCCCAGCCTCTACGTCCCATACCTACCCATCCTGATCCATTTTCTCAGCCTCTACCTCCCATGTTTACTCTTCCTGACCTTTCTTCCCAACCTCTACCTCCCATACCTAACCTTCACACACTCAGAGAGAAAATAGAGGATATCCTAGACCATCAAATGGTTTCAACGTCGGACGACGGGTTTCAGAAGTACCTGGTTAAATGGAAGTCACGTCCAGCTTTAAACAGCACGTGGCTCACTAAGGAAGGGTTTCAAAAACTTGATCCTGACATCCTGGAGCGGTTCAGGAGTTTTATTTCGCCGGTGGTGAAATCTTCACAGCCGGGGAGAATTGATGGGGACATCACGTGCACACGCGAGCGCACGCACGCCGCCCCCTATGCACGTATGCCAGGAGAGCCCCCCCATCGATCTAGATCAATGACGAGTCCAGGGAGGGCCTCCTAGTTAGAAGGAGTTTGGTTCATTGAAGTGGGCCCGATAATCAAGTAAAGCCCATCATGGGATCTTATAATCAGAGCCCGCTAGTCGGATTAAGTTCATATTTTAGGCTTTACTTATTTACGTTACTTAGAACATCATGAACGCTTTAGATTTCTTTGATTGGTTTTTATTTTAATTTACTTCATCGCCAAGTAATAGGTTGCGCACATGGCGCGAGTTTTAAGGTATAGGGTTTTCCTATAAATAAACACCCGTTGTAGTTCTTTTGATTCATTGAAGTTTAATAAAATTTCCTGTATGTTTTTTTCTACCCTCTGAGTTTCTGAGTTGTGGAAAAATTCAAGTGGGTGCGAAGCTCTCCCTTTTCGAAGGGCTAACTACCGTGGTGCGAAGCCACATCTATTCTCATCCGCCCCTACCATTTTCCATCCATATCTTTCACCTTATACAATCATCCTTGCTTCAAATCCATCAAGTTTTCAGCCGTTCTTCTTCCTACAGCCAGTTTCCAGAATCTGGCCCTACAGGAGGGCCGAAACTTCAACGGAGCACTGCGCACAGACCGTACGTCGGATCGCCACGAAACTTGGAGGTTTTGGAGACCCCCCCTGGTCGATCAGAGCCAAGGAATCCGTTTCGGAAATCGAGTCCCGCTCACACGTGCGACCAGGCTCGTGCGCACGTGAGCTTGGCCCTGCCGCTATCCGCACACGTGGACTTTCTTCGATTCAGGTTTTGCTTCTTGTTTTTCCTCTTTTATACATATTTTCATAAACCCTATCCCTAGATTGCATTATCCTTAATTTATTTGTCCATTTCTTCACCCTAGGGTTCCTTGAGTTGAAATTGGTGAATCTGTTAGATTAAGGACTGATTGTTGTGCATGTGTAGATGAATATTACTTATCTTTGAGTATCGTTTAGTTCATAATTTTTATTGATTCAGCCCTAACATGCGTAGGCCTGGACCCGCATAGATTCCCCTTAATTGAATGTTTGGATTTTTTTTTTGTGGGATATGGAATTTGTGTAATTGTTTCTAAACTAACGTGATCTTACACCTGAAATCTTGCACATCATATTTCAATTTCATGTCCTGCATCAATGCTGGGACGACCGTTCTTTAAGGCCTATTTTTTAAGAGAGTGGAGATAATTCTTGTATCTTTTGTAAGGTCTTTGTAAAAATTGCATATACAATTTAAGCATCCAGCATATACAATTTAAGCATCCAAGGAAACACATACATGACTAATTGGATGAATTGTTCCCTGGTCTATATGGTAGCCAAGAAATTGAATTCAGTCTGAAATAACCTTATTTTTCATGTTGACACTACTAGCCCATTTTTCTTTAAGACATGATAAAAGATCTTAAGATGTTTTCAATGTTGATCAATGTTTATGGAGTAAATAAGAACATCATCTATATAAACTATGACAAAGATGCATGTGGGTTGAGTTTTTCGTTCTTAATTCACTGAAATTCTGCAGAGCATGTTTTAAGCAAAAGGGCATAACATTCTATTCAAAATTCCTAAAGGTTACTGTGAAGGCTGTTTTATAACGATCTTCCTCTTTAATTAGAATTTGCCAAAACCTTGATTTCATGTCGAATTTTGAAAATATTTTTGCATCATTTAATCTATTAATTAAGTCTTGTTTGTTTAAAATTGGGTATCAAATCCACTGTAAGACTTTGTTTAATGGTTTATAGTTTATTACCAACCATGGGACTCCCTGTTTCTAGTTCAGCTGTGTTCTCCACATAGAAAGCTGCGCAACTCCATGGGGACGAGCTTTTTCTAATTAATCCTTTCTTTAATAGATCTTTTATTCCTTGTTTATAGATTTCGATTAATCTTTTGTTTATTTGAATTAGGCAAGCTTTCATGGGGATATATTCTTCTCTGAAATCCTTGACATAAGGTAGACATTACTGCATACTGTTTTAAATGCCAAAAAGCCATCAGGATATCAGCACAAATTTCTCTTTCGAGTTTGTCTTGAAAATTGCTTCACTTTCTCTTGATGGTCTTTTTTTCTTTTGCTTTTAAGTTTCTTTTGTAGGCCTTATATCATTTGGATTCTTCTGTTGTTTTGGTTTTGTTGAGTTTTAGAATATTTCATGCTCTCGGGAATTATCGGCTCATAGCCAAATTAATAACAAAATTTTCCTAATTCTTTCTTTTATATTAATCTCTCCTTTTTTTCCTTCTTTTTTTAATATTTTTTTAAGTGTTATAGTTTATTGCTCCTGCTTGTTTTAAAAGCGTTATTACCTTTTCAACAAAGAGAGAAGGGAGACCACAAAAAAAAAAAAAAAAAAAAAAAAAAAACTTTCCACATATCTTGATTAGTGGACTGCAGTGTATAAATTTTTGTTAAGAATACATCTTTATACAAGTGGAAATCAGTAAAAATTGAACACTGAAGATTCATTAGTTGTTCTCAGATTTTACCATACAAGTCATATGATTTTCCTATACAAGCATTAGAGTACATTAAGATATCACTACATACAGTCAAGATTTGATATTTGGTCAGTCCATCAATGTTCCATTCATAAAATGATGATCCATCAAAACTGACTCTTGTTGTATCTTTATTTTCTTTAATTGTATGTTGACAGAGGCAGGCCTCTTGTGATAGTTATTTGTAGATCGGATTTTACTTTAGGGATTTCATTTATTTCAAATTCAGATCTAGTCTCTTCCTCTATTTGATTAATAGATAGTGAAGTATTTGGATTGCTATTTTTATGCTTAAAGACGCAAGTCTTTTTCCTAACTCTTGGATTCAAGGTGTCCTGTATCGGTATCGGTTGGCGTAACGGTGACTTCCAAAACCGATACGGATACGGGGGCGTAACGGCGATACGGGGGCGTAACGGCCCGTAACGGCGCAAAAAAAAAAAAAAAAAAAAAAAAAAAAAAAAAAAACATTTTGCCAAAAAAATATGAAAAAATATGGATTAAATCTGGAATATTCTAAGCATTCCAAATATGCATTCATTTATGAATTGGAACATGTTTATGGTGGTGTAACGGTCTACTCTTTGGTGAGAAGTTGTATCAGACTGTCTGATGAATTTATGAACTAGATAACCTGAATTTGACTACAAAATTCATATATTTAATTTTCTAACTATGTACTATCAATGATAGATATATTAGAATGAATGTAATATGAAAATATCTTACATTTGGTGTTTGCAATTATTTTTTAGGAATTTCTCAAACATGCGTAAATAGAAATAAATATTAAAAAATATATATATAAAATGGAACCCCAAATCTATAAAATGCACATTAACATGTTCTACTATGATTAACACATCACATGGCATGTTAAAACAGCAAAACAATCATTAAAAAATGATTTTTCGAATTTTTTTTTTAAAAAAAAAAAGCCATAATTAATGCGTAAATAGAAAAAAAATATTAAAAAATATATAAAATGGCACCCCAAATTTGTAAAATGCACATTAACATGTTCTACTATGATTAACACATCACATGGCATGATTAAAACATCAAAACAATCATTAAAAAATGATTTTATGAATTTTAAAAAAAATGGCCATAATTAATGCGTAAATAGAAAAAAATATAAAAATATATATAAAATGGCACCCCAAATCTGTAAAATGCTCATTAACATGTTCTACTATGATTAACACATCACATGGCATGATTAAAACATCAAAACAATCATTAAAAAATAATTTTTTGAATTTTAAAAAAAATGGCCATAATTAATGCGTAAATAGAAAAAAAATATATAAAATATATAAAATGGCACCCCAAATCTGTAAAATGCACATTAACATGTTCTACTATGATTAACACATCACATGGCATGATTAAAACATCAAAACAATCATTAAAAAATGATTTTTTGAATTTTAAAAAAAAGGGCCATAATTAATGCGTAAATAGAAAAAAATATTTAAAAAATATAAAATGGCACCCCAAATCTGTAAAATGCACATTAACATGTTCTACTATGATTAACACATCACATGGCATGATTAAAACATCAAAACAATCATTAAAAATGATTTTTCGAATTTTAAAAAAAATAGCCATATTTAATGCGTAAATAGAAAAAAATATTAAATATATATAAAATGGCATTTGTTGTATATCCATGTGGTCCATCCTTTTTGCCCACTTATTTCAGGGCATGGACCAAAAAATGACGTTGATCCAAATCTTAGGTGGATCACAAAATGGGCCTTAAGAAGATTTTAACGGCGGGCATTCAATCCCAACTGCGTGGTCCAATTGAGATTTTCATCCCTTCATTTCAAGGATCATGCTTTAAAATGAACTTGAAAAATTATAAATGACATGGATTTACCATACATAAATCAAGGTGGGCCCCACCGCCTGCAATAAAATAGTGAGTGTGCACTATGCAGCGTGCACTGCAGATTATACAAAAAAAAAAAAAAAAAAAAAAAAAAAAAAAAAAAAACTGCGTGGCTGTGAAACAGCCACGCCATTCCGTTCGGTTTTGCTGGAAAAAGAAAAGAAAAGAGAGAGGGAAATGAAAAGAAAAGACAGAAAGCAAAGAGAGGGGACCGAACCGAGAGAGAGAGAGAGAGAGAGAGAGAGAGAGAGAGAGAGAGGGGAAGGGCTGCCGCCATAGCCGCAACCGCAGCAGCCCCACTGTAAGAAGAAGAAAAAGAAGAAGAAGAAGAAGAAGAAGAAGAAGAAGAAAGAGAAGAAAAAGAAGAAGAAGAAAGAGAATAAACGAAAAAGGTAAGTTTTTTTCTTTTTTCTTTTTTTTCAAGGCCCGTAACAGCCGTTACGGATCCGTAAGGGCCGTCACAGAATTCCATAATGGCCGTTTCGACCCCGTATCGCGTAACGGTGTCAGCCGTTACTATTACGTATCGGCCGATACGGCCGTATCATAACGGATACGGGACACCTTGCTTGGATTAGCTCATCAGACATTTTCAAAAGTTCTTTTGCTAAGATTATTCCTTCTAGGAGAATGGAATAATTAAGGGTTTAGATTTAGCTTCCTGTTTATCTTGAAAGTGGTAGGTTATTTGTTTATTTTCCATAAAATATTACATTCGAATAGCTTGGATCAATTTTCAACAAAATAATAATAATAATAATAAATCGAGTAGCTTGGTATCATAAAGTCTATATTTTTTATTTTACTTTTTTGTGAGAGATCTGTAAATACGTATTTGTGAAATTATTTTGCTATTAAAAATAATTTCGGTTTTGACAATTTCTTCCTATTTTTAAATAGACTTATTTTTTTATTGGACATGTTTTAAATTCTTCTGTTCCTTCAAGTTTGATTGTTTCTCCAGGAGGATGAATAGATTCAACTTGCATATTATTAGTAGCAAGAATTCAAGTCTTGATTAGTTTTTCAAAAGCATTGATGTCCGATTGCAGGAGTTCTGGACTTGAGTAGTAAGTTTCATACCAATCAAAGAAGAACATTTTTTTCCAGATTCATATGGATGTACCATTTTTTCTCTGATAAGGGCCTGCTGATCTTTAGAATAATAATTTAAGAACCAATCTCATTTTCTCTTTGTTAGATTCTAAAGAAAAAAATTGTCAAAGTAATGGCTTACCAATATTGAATTCTTTATCTAGTCCAATTACATTTACATATCTGACATACATAAGTATGAAGAACTTCACAGATTGGGTGGCTCCGACACAATTTGGACTTGACAGATTTTTTTGGTCTCCATAGACTGCCTTGACAATTTTCCAATGGTCAATTAGCGTGGCCTACCGAGGACCACTTCTGACCATTGTCCTATTGTGCTTGAGGTAGCTGAAGAGAATTGGGGCCCAAGGCCTTTCAGGTTCGAGTTAGCTTGGTTGAAAATTGATGATTTCAAGCAGCTTGTAGTCGATTGGTGGACCTCCTTTATGGTAGAAGGTTTTGTTGGCTTCGGGATAAGTAGGAAACTCAAGCCTCTGAAAAATATGATTAATTTGTAGAAGAAGGGATGTGCTCGGTGCTTGGAAGGCAGACTTTGATAGAATGTCGAAAGAGATGCATGAATTAGATCTGTTAAAGAAGGGCGGTGGTTTGTTGGCAGAAGATAGAGAAAAGAGCATAGCTTTATCTTGGAGTTATGATAACCAATCTAAAGAAGAGGACGTTAGATAGTGTTAGAGATCTAGAGCAATGTGGCTTATAGGAGGGGACAAAAATACTTGTTTCTTTCACAATATAGCTAGTGCCCAGGCTCGCAGAAACAAAATTTCTATCTTCGTTATAAATGGATGGAGGACCTCGGACAAGAGAGATAAGCGACTCTATAGTCCGACTTTACAGAAAGTTGTTAACTTGTGACCAGTGGGAGAGGCCGTAGTTGGATAACTTAAAAGAGTTTCATAAATTAGCAAAGGCAGGTGTTTCCTCGCTCGAAGCGCTAATATCGGAGGAAGAGGTTAAAGCTGCTTTGGACTCGATGTGTGCGGTCAAGGCCTTGCTGCCTGATGGCTTCCCAATGTTCTTCTTTTAGAACTTCTGGCGATTATTCAAAAAGGACGTGATGGACTTTATCTTGGAGTTTTTTGAGCGAAGTGGTTTTTCAACTAAGCACGGGGCTTCATTTCTTGCTATTATCCTTAAAGCAAAGGGCGTGGAACAGTTGAAAGATTTTAGACCTCTCAGTCTAATAAGGGGGCTTATAAAATTCTGGCAAAGATCCTTCCTTTAAGATTTCAGGAAGTTCCTCAGAGGTTATTTCCAATAATCGGGAAGCTTTTATCGCGAGTAAACAAATTTAGATGGTGCTCTTATCGCCCCATGAATGCAGCGATTCCAAGAATAGGGAGAGGAAAAGTGGGATTGTATGCAAGCTTAACATTGAGAAGGCCTACGATCATGTGGATTGGGAGTTCTTAGATTATCTACTGGAACGATTGGGGTGTGATCTGAAGTGAAGGGGTTGGAGCCGATCATGAGTGCAATCAACCTCCTTTCCTATCTTGGTTAATGAGTTGACAAAAGGTTAGGGTTTTATGGGAGAAACAAAGCAAAAAAGAAAAGAGGAAGTGGCTGCCCACGTGGACAGCATGCACACTCGTGTGTGTGGATGTGCGCACGTGCGTATGGCCACGGGTAAGGGGCATACGACCTAGGGTTTGGATGGATGAATGTTTGGATGATTTAGGAGTAGAAAAGATGAGAAAGGGGAGGAAATGAAAGGGATTCTAGGGTTTGATGAGGAAGAGAATGAAAAGAGAAGAAGAAAGGAACTTACCTTTGAAGAAAACAAAGAAGGGATAGATGAGGATCACCCTCGAGGCCTCGCACCTTCTCTCAAATCCCTAAAGAGTCTAGAACTTCACCTGCAAATCTCATGCAAGAAGAAGAATGAGAAAAAGAAACTGCTTTTCTTCAAAATTCATGGGCTAGGGTGTGGATGTCCCCCCCTCCCTCTTATTTATAGTCTCAAAAAGTAATATTTACAATAATGCCCCTACTACTAAATAAAGTGTATAAACACAAAAATAATGAATCTAAACTATCAAATCCTAATCCAAACCATCGATCATGTCCAAAACAATGTAAAAATAAAAATGCCTACAACTAGGGACCCATGTGATCCAAAATCTACGTGGACCAACGGTCTGATGGCCCGCAAATGAATATATGATGGTAAAATAGGCCAACAGTTGCAATCCAACAATCAAATGCTCCTATCATAGCAACCCACATGCATCTTCCCAGTATGGGGTCCTCTAGATGCATGATCCATGCATGTGAGGTCTTCAAGGTGGCCCGCTGGGCCCCATATAGATGTCGTCCATCCATAACGAAGTTAGGGTTGTCGTCTACGCCCTCCTCTGGTAACCCTATATAATGGCCCGATGTCCTCATCAATCCTCCCTGATTGAGAAAGATTCGTCATAGGCGAAGCAAAACTATGGAACCGCTATCATAGCAACCCACATGCATCTTCCCAGTATGGGGTCCTCTAGATGCATGATCCATGCATGTGAGGTCTTCAAGGTGGCCCATTGGGCCCCATATAGATGTCGTCCATCCATAACGAAGTTAGGGTTGTCGTCTACACCCTCCTCCTCTGGTAGACCATATATAATGACCCGATGTCCTCATCAATCCTCCCTGATTGAGAAAGATTCGCCTATGGCGAAGCAAAACTATGGAACCGCTCGAGAAGGTCAGGATCCAATCTCTGAAACTCCGCCTCCTTAATCCACGTGGTCTGATGCCGGTCTATCCTTTCATTTGACAATGAATTTCTAGAATCCTCCTTACCTTGTAGAAACCACATGGTAATCCAACACAGCCTCAATCTTCTCTTCTCTCAGGTAAGGATGGTAGAGAAGGTAAAGGATGGGATAATGGGTCAGGCAAAGGCTAAGGACTAGAGGACAGATTTGGTATATTCGGGTATGTAGGGGGGCTAGTAGGTGCAGTAACAAGTCCATCACAAGAAACCGGGTCCTCTACGTTAAACATGGAACTAATGCCCATGCTGGATGGGATATCCACCATGCATTAGCGCTCATTCTTTGCAAAATTTTATAAGGACCTGCACTATGGGCTGCAACTTTTTAACAGCTCCATGGGGAAACCGCTCTGGTCATATACGAACCATGACATAGTCACCCACCTGAAATTCTTTTAACTTGCAGTGAGAATCAGCATGAATCTTATACTTTTCATTACTTGCATTAATCATTCTTTTGATCTCAACGTGCAAATTGTGGATATGTTGTGCAAATGCATATGCTGACTCGGGTGGCCTATGTGAGATGGACATGGGAATGAGATCTATTGGTTTCCTAAGTTTATACCCATGCACAACTTCAAATGGACTCGTACCAATGGACCTATTCACTGAACTATTGTATGCTAACTCAGCTACAAGCAACAGGTTTCCTAGGCTCCTATTAACCACTTCCGTTTGCCCATCAGTTTGAGGATGGTATGCCGATGAGAACTGAAGTCTCGTGCCCATCATGTGCCAAAGTGTCTTCCAAAAGTAATTCATAAAGCGTACATCCCTGTCAGACACTATGGTCTTCGGTAACCATGCAAGCGAACCACCTCCCCAAAGAAAATCTTAGCCATGTTGGAGGCGTCCGACGTTTTTGAACATAGCAGAAAATGAGCCATTTTAAAAAAGTGGTCCACCACCACAAAGATGGAATCGTGATTCTTGATAGTCTTGGGAAGCTCAAGCACAAAATCCATACTAATGTCCTGCCACAGAGCATGAGGTACTGTCAAAGGCATATATAATATAACCCTGTATTCTAGTTTCGCTGCTTTGCCAATTGACAAGTCCTACATTGCCCAATAATTTTGGCTACATCTCTCTTAAGACTTGGCCAGTAAAATCTATCCTCTGCAAGGGCAATAGTCTTGTTCATGTATTCTATTTTCGCTGCTTTGTCAGTTGACAAGTCCTACATTGCCCAATAATTTGGCTACATCTCTCTTGAAACTTAGCCAGTAAAATCTATCCTCTGCAAGGGCAATAGTCTTGTCCCTCCAAAAATGACCAACCACCCCTCCAGAATGAAGCTCCCAAATAAGAAAATCATGGAGTGAGGTATGAGGAATGCAAAGTATGTCACGCCTAAATAAATAATTGTCAATACCAACAAACCCATGATCATCCCTCACCTGATCAACTAACCATGATGTATAGACCTCTCCAAAATATAGGCATGAAGAATATTCTTCCTTCAAATGCTCGAACCTGGTGACCTCAACACTCATGGATTGGAGTAGCACCACGCTACGGCTAAGGGCATCGGCGAGTTTATTTTCAACCCCGGCCTTGTGCTTTAATACAAATGAATACTCTTAAAGAAACTGGACCCACTTGGCATGCCTTGAGTTTAATTTTTTTTAGGAGTTCAGATAGCGCAAAGCCTCGTGGTCAGAAAATAAGACAAATTCTTATGGTAAAAGATAGTGATGCCAATAGTGCAAATACTGCACAACTACATAAAACTCCTTGTCATAGGTAGAGTATTGTTACTTGGCCTCATTCAACTTCTCACTAAAATAAGCAGCGGGATGCCCCTCCTGAGTAAGGACTCCACCTATACGGCTATACCAACCCCTGAAGCATCACACGCAACTTCGAAGACTTTAAAAAATTCAGGAAGGCGCATGACGGGAGCCTTTGTGTAACGTCTCGGAAAAATCCGTACAAAGACCTGAGTACCACCTCAGGCAGAAATCACTAAGGATCGAATTCTATAGAAATTAGACGAAAACTAATTAAGTACTAAACTAAATAATCAGAGAAATTAGCTTGGACCACTATCTATATGAACTGCAAGACCCAAAACTAATAGAATCGCCAACTCAACATTACCTAAAAACCTATGAGCAATCTCAAAACTCAGTTGCTCTCGAGAGCGCATTGAAACTCCGTATCGGACCTGGACCGCACATCGAAAGTCCGATTACCGCGAAACTATAAAGTTATGACCACCTTATTGGGCTTGACAACCATCGCGGGAATCGAGCCCAAATAGTATCCAAAAATGCACAACTAGAGCCATGAGTAAAGTGTGTGAGCAACGCGAATATCTTTAGAAGATGAACTCAAACTTAAGTGAATTGGACCGTTCGCTTGCGGGCGAAATTGAAGACTTCAGACCGTCAGATTCCGACCCAACTACACCCATGGATCAGAGAAATTTCCCTGCACTTATTGGTATACTTGTGGCCCTGATCATATGAGGATGACCATTGAACTGAAACAGGTCCTCCACGGTCGATCCACAAATCCGATCGGACCGAAATCATAACCTGGCTTAGATCCATGGTTCGGGAACTTACTCCATGACGTAGGTGAGTAAGGGGCCTCCAGATGAGTCCCGTTTGCTCGAAACAGACACCCTTTGGCTATAATTAAGTATACCATGGCCCTGGGGCCATTAACATCACTTCTAAGCCTATATAAGGCCCTTAAATCACCCCATTCCTATCCCATACGAATTTTCTCTAACCCTAGGAGAGAGAAGAGAGAAAGGGAGAGAAAAGAGTGGAAAGTGAAGGGAGATTCTTGGAGTTTGCTGCAGTACTTCTGTTCTGCTACTCCACGCGTTGAATCGTCTTCACATCTAGCTACACAAGCCATTCCAACTTCGTTTTGGGTAAGAAATCCTAACCCTAATCTTGTTTTAGGAATCCAAATAAAGGAATCGACGAAATAGCTAACCTATTTCGTGATTTAGATAGCCGTTGTGCTGTAGACGGGGACGTAGTATACGAACCGAGTTCGTAACAGGCGAACCGAGTTCGTAACAGGCGTACCGACGAAAGGTGCGGACTATAAACATTTAGGTCATGGTTTTCAAGGCGTTCAATGTCAATTAATGATTTATGACTGACTTGATTGCTACCACATGCACTTAGATACGATGTTTTCCATATACCACACATATATGAACTATGTTGAAAATATAATGCATTCCATATGTTTGTTGAAATGTTTGGATGAAAATGAAATCATGATTTGTGCTTGTCATGACTATTAACCTAGAATACGTGATTGTTATAAAATTCCTTGTAAAAGGATTTGCCCTAATATATGTTATAACTAATTTATTTCGTGTATGTTGAAATGTATAGTCTAAGTGTTTGATAAAATGTCTGAATGAGTAAGTATTTGATGAATTGTACTTACTAAGGGTATTGAGATAGGATTCTCAACTACCTTAGCTATATGCATAAATTCCTTCATGTAACTTAAATTCAACTTCGTGATTTGTGTATGAAATACACATGTATGATAATATATTCATTATGTGTTTTATAAAATGCTCAAATGATTGTAGTGTTTGAATTGTTTGTTCAATATTGTTATGACTATCACATGTGATTACCTGTTGCAATGGAGTGTGATTGGGACTACTACGTAGTCCAAGCAATCGGTAATGGTTTACGATCGAGTGGTCGAACTATTCTCGCCATAACGGATACATTCGATGAATCCGAGTCATACGGTGATTATCGACAGTGGTTAGGCCACGAGGAGTGCGTATGCGCTCCATGTCGATTAATTTAGCGCGCGCTCGTACCAATCGAACTTGTCAAATAACCCGATTGGCCCATTATACGTTTACCATGTATGGACACTATTGCTTGAATCTAAGGTACCACTTACTAATGTAAAGCTCGTTTCAACCTTGGTACCATGATCCGCTAAGACTCGTGAGCCGGGCATGGTGGTATGGGACATAGTGGTCGAGTTGTCGGCAAGGTGTCCCGTATCGGTATCGGTTGGCGTAACGGTGCCCTCCGAAACCGATACGGATACGGGGGCGTAACGGCCCGTAGCGACGCAATTTTTTTTTTTTGCCAAAAAAATATGAAAAAATATGGATTAAATCCGGAATATTCTAAGCATTCCAAATATGCATTCATTTATAAATTGGAACATGTTTATGGTGGTGTAACGGTCCACTCTTTGGTGAGAAGTTGTATCGGACTGTCTGATTAATTTTTTAACCAGGTAACTTGAATTTGACTACAAAATTCATATATTTAATTATCTAAATATGTAATTTATATACTTAACAACTTGATATCATTTCTCCCAATAGTTCTTTTAAAAAATGAAATTAAATTCAGGTAGATGGCGTTGCCAATTTGGGGCTGACTTGGAGGACCAATCTATTCTCCAAATCAGCCTCAAATTCATGTCATTTATTATCATTATCCCACTTATAAATTGGTGGACATTTATTGGATAGTGAATCATAAAAATCAAAATCAAAATCAAAATCAAAAAAAAAAAAAATCAGAAGGCCTTATTTTAAAAAATAAAAGTCCACAAATTAACAATTAAAAGTATTCAAACAATTTGATTTTGGCATTGTGAGTTAGCAATTGCAATCCATAATTTAATTGCCAATTTTTAAGTTAATATATGTCTCGTGTACAATTTTTTAAGGCTTGAATTAGGAGGGATTCATATTGTAAAGTGCAACACACGTGTCAAAGTTTTTTGGGCCCCACCCGTGATGAATGTGTTATATCCACACCGTCAATTCATTTTGCCAAATAATTGTAGGACATGAGCCCAAAAATGAGGCACATCCAAAGCTAAGGTGGACTGCACCATAAGAAACAACAATAATTAAACGTTCACCATTAAAAATTTATTGGGGGCTAGAAAAGTTTTAGATCAAGCTGACATGTGTATTTTCCCTTCATCCACGTTAGTGTGACCCAATTAATAGGTTAGATTGAAAATAAACATTACAGTGGACCTTAAGAAATTTTTAATGGTGAGCATTCTATAACCACTATTTCCTATGGTGTGGTCCACCTGAGATTTGGATATTACTAATTTTTTGGATCCTGACCTAAAATGACGTGGCAAAATGGATGGACGATATGGATAAAATATATACATCATGGTGGGGCCCACTCGGGTCTGATCAGATTGGATGGAAAATAAACGTTACTGTGCGCCTTACGAATTGTTTAACCGTGAAAATCATTATCTCCGCTGCTATTTTTGGTGTGGTCCAGATGATCTCTGGATATAATTCATTTTTTGGGTGGTGCTCTAAAATGATCTCTGAAAATAGATGAACGGTATAGATGTAATAAATACATCACTGTGGAGCCCATATAACTTTGATCTCCTTTGAACCGTTCGTACAACTCGAAGCTCGAGGAGTGCCAACGCTCGTCTTTGCGTGACACGTACCTACAGCAACTAGCTGCTGCAAATTTTTAAAAAAAAATGGAGAGAGGGAAACCGAAAAGAAAAAAAGAGGGAAAGAAGAGAGAAGAAAAAAAAGAGGGAAAGAGGGAAAGAAGAGATTGAGAGAGAGAGAGAGAGTAAGAGAGAGAGGAAGAAGAAGAAGAAGAAGAACAGGAAGAAGCCGCAGTCGCAGCTGCCCGAGAAGAAGAAGAAGAAGAAGAAGAAGAAAGAGAAGAAAAAAAAAAAGGAAAAAAAGGTAAGTTTTTTTTTTTTTTTTTTTTTCCAGGGCCCGTAACAGCCGTTACGGGTCTGTAAGGACCGTTATGGCCCGTAACGGCCAATACGGGCACAAAAAATGGGATCGGCCGATACAACCCCGTATCGCGTAACGGGTCCCACCGTTACCGTTACGTATCGGCCGATACGTAACCGATTTAGGATACCTTGGCTGTCAGCCTACGCTAGGGTGACGAGCCTCCCCGTAGTGACCAATGAGCAACCCAAACTCGTGAGCCGAATATGGTGGTGTATAGGACACCGTATTCGAGCTGTCGACCTACGATCAGGTGACAAGCCTCTCGTAGTGACCTCGAGTATAAATTAGGCGTACATTGAGGTGACGAGCCTCCCGTAGCGACCTTGAGTGTAAACTCTTGAACTTGCCTATCCATTATTTTCATCAGGGGTGATGCGATGCCCTACAACTTGCCTATCGTATGTGATTAACTAGGATTGATGACCCTAGATGAATCCTTGCTTGGGTAAATGATAAAAAGGGAGGTACCTTAGCTTCCCGAATCTGCTGTATGAAAAGCCTAATTAAGTATTTGACTAACACAACCATGCACCGCACTGCATGTGCTTTGGCAAGGAAGTGCACAGTGGGAGTTTGCATGCGCGATCGTGAGATGAAGTCGTTGAGGGAGTGCAGGAGAGGGCATGCATCATTATAACATACCATTCCTGCATTAACGAGAGTACTTAGGACCTGATTGTTGTACTATTTTATCATTACTGCTTGACTGAATTGATAACATGTTAACTTTTGCCTTATAGTACCACTGAGTTGATCACTCACTCCCACGCTGGGACGGTGTTTTAAAACACCAACCAGACTGTTGTAGATGCAGGTGATGACGAAGTCTATACATCTGAGATGGACTTCTTTGACGAGGAGTTCTCCTACATACAACTATCAAGCAGGTCTATGTAGACCATACACTGATCGACGAGATTACTGGGATATGGATTAGCTAGACATTTACACTTTGATATTTTGTAAATTTTGGAACGATACATGTATTTATTCAGCCTGGTAACATACTCATACTCTGGGGACTTTAAAACACTTATACACATTATATATCTATCACAGTCTTCCGCTTGCTTAACTTAATTATCTCTGGAGTATGATATGTTGATTTGGTATAATCTCACTCATGTTTAATGCACTAATATGGACAACATTTAAACATCATTATCTATGTTGCATAAGTGATGCGTTGGATCTCGGGAGTTGAGTTTTGCTCGACCCTCGAAATTCGGGGCGTTACACTTTGTCATCTTGCCATTAATATCCTTAAAAGCCTGGAGGCCGCCTTAGTCCATTTAAACTCCCATTTCTTTATGCAGTCTGTGATGGGGGCCACAATGGAACGGCCTTGACTTTCTCAGGGTCCGCAGACATGCCCTCAGACGACACGACAAACCCTAAGAAGATGACCCTATCTGACATGAACGTACATTTCTTCAGGTTCGCAAATAACTTTTCTGCTCTAAGGACAGTGCAAACATGCCTCAAGTGGTGGAGATGTTGTTCCTTAGTGGTACTATAAATAAGGATGTCGTTAAAGTAGACCACTATGAACTTCTCAATGAAGGGTCTCAACACCTGGGTCATCACCCTCATAAACGTATTCAGAGCGTTAGTCAAATTAAACGGCATGACCAACCACTTGTAAAGCCCATCATTCGTCTTGAAGGCAGTCTTCCATTCATCTCTTAGGTGAATACGTATTTGGTGGTACCCACTCTTGAGGTCGATCTTCGAAAAGATCATGGCACCGGCCATCATATCTCACATATCGTCAAGACGTGGTATGGGAAGCCGATACTTGATTGTAATCTTGTTAATGGCACGACTGTCCACACACAAGCGCCACGTGCGATCTTTCTTGAGCGTGAGAAGGGCGAGCACGGTACATGGACTCATACTCTCCTGGATGAAACCTTTTCTGAGGAGCTCGTCTACTTGTTTTTTCAACTCTGCATGGTCCATACGATTCATCCAATAGTGAGGACAGTTCAGTAGAGTCGACCCAGGGACTAAATCTATGACATGTTGTACGTCCCTCATGGGTGGGAGTTTGTCTGGAAAATCATCGGGAAAAACATCTCTAAACCCTTCGAAAACTAGACTCACCTCACATGGCAACTCTACACTAACGTGGGGTGTAACCTCTCCAGCTATGAGGTCATACACCGTCGAATCTACCTTGGTCTCTTTCTTGAACTCACTAGCATTTATGATATGTAGACTTAGTGTAGGACTTCCTCGACACTTTAGGATTGCTTTTCTTAACACCCTCCTTTCTGGGGTGCTCTTAGGTGGAAGAGGGTCCAACTTGATCTTCTTGCCTCATGTATGAATGAACAAGTATTCGAGCGGCCGAATATTGTCACATCACGATCGAATAACCAGGGCCTATCCAAGATATGGCCTACATCCATGGGCAACACATTGCACCAAAGTATGTCCTTATAAGATTCAAACTCAATAGGAACTTGACACAACTAGGAAACCGGAAGAGAAGTCTTATCCACCCAAGAAATTCTATAGGGCTCAGGATGAGGGTTAACTTTCAACCCTAAGCAATCCAAGGTGCTAGTGGAGATCACATTTGAACAACTTTCACTATTTATGATCACTTTGCAATTCATCTCCACAATTGGCGTTAGTATAGAATATTGTGCTCCCGCGCCAATCATCACTACCCTTAGCCTGTGCTAGAGCACATCTAACAACTGCAAGTGGCATGGCGTCAAATTCCTCCAATTCTGCATCACTAGCACCTACAGCGGGCTTGTGTACTTCCTCTTCATACACATCATGTTCTTCATCATCTGCTTCTCCAATAACAAGTGCCTTACTGCGCTCTTTTGTGGGGCAATGGTGCGCAAAGTGGTTATATCCATGGCACTTGAAACATTGGGTGTGCTCATTGGCCATAGCACTGGTACTAGCTACCCCTTTTCCTTTGACTTCTCTAAGACTGGGTTGTGTACCAATGAGGGCCTTGGTTTGATTACTAATACCTAGCCTAGCTCCGTGAGGAGTGGGCCTAGTATTCATATCAAGTTGCCTCACGAACTGGGGTTTAACATACTGGTCCAGTTCTTGCACCATCTGATAGGCATGCTTCAAAGTGGTTACATTGTGAGGAATGAGCTCATGCTAAAGCTCGGATCGAAGTCCCATCCTAAATCGAGATAAGGTCACAAATGGGTCATCCTCGACGTTACATCACATCATATACTCGTCAAACTTAGCGATGTAATCTGTCACGAGCATTGTTCCCTACCTTAGGGATTGCCACTAATCCAAGAGTTTTTGGTGGTAGGAAAGCGAAAGATATTTTTCTCTCGGGAGCTCTTTCATCTCGACCTAGCATACAACTGGCTCGTCTCCACACCTTCCCATGGTGCGCTCCACATTAGTCCAAAACAGTTCCACTTGACCCACTAACTTCATCATAGTGAATCTGACCCGACGTTGGTCAAAAATGTCATACCACTCGAAGAAGTGCTCCATGTATGCTAAACAGTCCAGAAAAACTTTGGGGTCTAGGTGACCATCAAAACTAGGAGTGTCAACCTTAACACTCTTCATCACCCTATCCTCAGGATCATAGTAATCTAAGAACTCTCTATAAGGTGGCTGGGCACGCACCCCTCCACGGCCTACTCCCTAACCTTGGTACCCGTACCTCACACATCCCTTAACAGGCTCTTCCCTATCATACACACCTTCAACTCATTCCTCAGCTTGAAAATGGCAATCTTCCCTAGTGTTGGGGTTAGTCGTACGAGATGCTTCCAACTGAGCTATGCGTTGGGCGCAAGAGGTTATCTAGGTGGCAATGGTCCGCTAGTTGTCAAAATTTGTGAGGCGACGGTTGATATTTTCGATAGCCTCGGCAAGCTGTTCCATATTCATCGTGGGAGAAAGACCAAAGCCATGACCTATGCGAGTGTGCATACAGTAAGAACTCTACTAGACACAACCCTAAGGACTACTAGACAACGACGAGGGTTATGCAATGAAAAAAGATAAATTTTATACCTAGACACTACAATATGATGCACCTATACTCTATATATGATGAATTTAGATGTTGTAACCCAATGGACAGCCCTAGGACACTTCTAATTATGCAAAACTTGAAAATCCAGCAACCAGGGACTTTAAAATTCACCAAATCTAAAAATAATTCCAGCAATATGGGAATTTTAAAATACCAAGTCAGAAAAATTCAGCAACTTATCTATGCCTAGATGCACTACAATAAATTAGGAATTTCGTCGAACACCTATCCTACACTAGACCTAAGCTTTGATACCAAAATTGATGCAGGATGAGAGTTGTTTAAGCCAAAGTGATGAATGAGATCAATTTCTAGATTAATACAGTTAAATCAAGTATGAAAGAAATATGTATTCTACCACAAATTAGAGAATTCAAGTTTAATTAGCTAGGTTCTAACCAAAATTGTCATCCCATCATGCATAATCAATATAAAGTTATGAAAGAATGGTCCCAATGAGATATGGGAATCCCGTTCTAGCGTAGGATAGTCCCAACGCTCAACTAGATTGTTAGTTTCAAGTTTAAACACAATTTGGGCTAAAGGTTAAAAATAGAAAACCTAGGGTTAGGGTTTAAGGGAAGAATAGGTTTAGGGTTTCAAAAGGAATGAAATAAGGCACAAGAGTTGGGCTTTTATGGGAGAAACAAAGCAAAAAGAAAAGAGGAAGTGGCTGTCCACATGGACAGCCTTGCACACTTGTGCGTGAGAACGTGCGCATGTGCGTACGGCCACGGGTAAGGGGCATACGACCTAGGGTTTGGATGGATGAATGTTTAGATGATTTAGGAGTAGAAAAGATGAGAAAAAAGGAGGAAATGAAAGGGATTCTAGAGTTTGATGAGGAAGAGAATGAAAAGAGAAGAAGAAAGGAACTTACCTTTGAAGAAAATGAATAAGGGATAGATGGGGATTACCATCGCGGCCTCACACCTTCCCTCGAATCCCTGGAGAATCTTGCAAATCTCATGCAAGAAGAAGGAGAGAAAAAAAAAAAAAAAAAAGTTTTCTTCAAAATTCATGGGCTAGGGTGTGGACGCCCCCCTCCTTTATAGTCTCAAAAAGCAATATTTACAATAATGCCCCTAGTACTAAATAAAATGTGTAAACTCAAAAATAATGAATCTAAACTATCAAATCTTAATCCAAACCATCAATCATGTCCAAAATAATGTAAAAAATAAAAATGCCTACAACTAGGGACCCATGTGGTCCAAATTTTGTGTGGACCAGCAGTTTGATGGCCCGCAGATGATGATTTGATGGTCAAATAGGCCAATGGTTGCAATCCAACGGTCGAATGCTCCTATCATAGCAACCCACGCGCATCTTCCCAGAATGGTATCTTCCAGATGCACAATCCATACATGTGGGGTCTTCAAAGTGGCTCGTTGTGCCCCATATAGATGTTGTCCATCCATAACAAAGCTAGGACTGCCATCTGGGCCCTCCTCCTCTGGTAGACCCTATATGATGGCCCAATGTCCTCATCGTTGTGGCTAGCAAGTAGAAAAGGATTATTTTACATTTGTTTGAAATAGGGTAGTCATACCATTAATGCTACTGTTAACATCTCCTTGGGAAAGTGTACTGATTACTTTGTAATATACTTGATATGTAAGAGATAGTTTCTGTTCCTAGATCCATTTTAAATCCTTAGGTTTGGATATTTAATATTAGTACTTTTAGTAATCCTGGGTCTATTAAAGATACTATATATATATATATATATATATATTGGAAACAGTTGAAGAAGGCTGGTCCATCATGCAAGCTAGATTCGATGAGTCCTACTAATGAATTAGAGAATTGTTTTGCTGACAGACACACACAAAAAACCAAGTCTCTAGTGTTCAATTGCTGGCCATATTTTCAATAATATCGCCGATAATATCGATATGGCTAGGTTAACGATACAGAAACTTCAGTAAATAGAAAACCTCCAGATATAGCCGATATGTTCGATAATATCAGCAATATCTGGCGATAATTTAACTATCTTCAATATTTTTGCTCGAGCCCAGTATATTTTCCTGGTATTGGCGACAACAGCGATATTGTCGCCAATACCAAGGAGACCAGGAAATTCATGAGAAGTTCCCCAATAATCGAACTTTCATCATTTTTTGAAGAATTTGTTCTTTAGATGATATCAACCACTCCTTTCCGTTTAGGTTTTATTACTTGTATTGTATGGTATTTGAATGATATAAACTCATTTTGGTTATAACTTCACTCGTTTTTCTTCTTTTTTTTGGACAACACATGGTTTAAGCTCCTATTAAATGGAACGTTATTATGTATAATTGTTTTTGTAATTTTTAATTCCTAAATGTGTAAACATGTGTCTTTTAACATCTCCTGAAGTTTCATTGAAAATTTCCACTTTTTTCTCAATGTTTCCCTCAGTCAACAATATTTTTCAGGGTATAGATGATAATATCATTAATACCAATACATGTTTACATATCTCCAATCTTCGATACATGAAAGGACACAACATTGACTGTATCGTTCCCCATATGTTTGTGTAAGAATTGTTATAGAGCATAGCTTAAGCTAAAATAAAGGGTCAGGAGATTTGTAAAAGCGGTTTGCTTCACCACCTTGGCTCTATTATTCTAAAAGATGGATGCGCATTGTATACTTATGAAATTTAAGGGAAATTTAATAAGATAGTTATTCCATCAGCTATGCTATCTGGGGTAAAATGTTGGCTAGCTGGAAAGCAACATGAGCAGAAACTCACATCTTTAGTAACTAGGGAAATACTGATCAGGTTGAGAGCTAAAAGAGATGAAAGGATGACCTAAAAAGTACTTGGATGGAGGTGGTGAGAAGGGGATGTAAAGGCTTGTTTACTTACCAAGGACAAGGCAGTTCTGTGAAATAAGATTCGTGAAATTAATCTCAACCAAATACCTAGACAAGGCTACGATGATGATGACTTGTGTGTGTGTGTGTGTGTGTGTGTGTGTGCATCAGGAAGCTTAGTACAATTGATCAATCCAAACTTTTTGTACAGTCCAGGACATGTTCCCTGGAGTAACATGCAAAAAGTACATGAGTAAGATAGCCATCTGATCAACAACCAGAAAAGGGCAACCGACATCGTTTATGAAAAAATAGGTCCAATCGCCAATTTGGATCATTTATTTGTTAGGAATAATCATGGATCTCTTATGATTCTAGAGTATCACTTTTATCAGGCAATCATAACCCTCCCATCCATGGCTTGGAAAAACAGACAGCAATAAAAGACCAGACTTGAATGTTACCTGGACACTTCCTACTTTCTAGGATTTTGCCGTGTCGACACTTGAGGACACTAGGACACTCCTGGACACAACAAGACACTTTAAATTTTGTACGGACGGAGTATCCTAGTGATTTCATTGAAAAGTGGCACGTGTTTGAAACTTCTAAGTTGTCCAAACATTTTTTTCTGCACAAAGATTTTGTTTTAGCTTCAGTTTTTATATGATGTAAATTTCTTTTGTCAAGCCAAAGACCTCTCACTACTCTTAGCCCTTGAGCTTGCCTCCGCTAACAAAAAATACATGCTTTGTTGCTCTTTTTGTTCTTTTGCTTTAGTTCTATTATTTTAAAAGAACAAGGGATGTTCATAAGAACTTTTTATTACTCGTGATTTCTGATGTTTTGTTGATCAATGATTTGTTGGTTTGAGCTACAAGTATTTTTTTCTATTGGAACCATTAGAATATTCTTCCTAATTTCCTTTGTCTTTAATGTTTTCATTGTTTTATTTAATTTTATATATTTACTTAATCATTGGCACTTGCCACCAGTGCCGGGTGTCCAGGATACACTGCCATGAGACCAAACTAATTTTCTTACACACTCGTCTCATGCCTTATTCTTTGCTTAATTCTCTTTAATTTTGTTTTATTTATTTGTGTATAGATTTTTTGAGGTTTGCCATGCTAGAACTTTGGCACTTGCCACACGTGTAATTCTTGGTCCAGACCCAACATCATCATCGTCATCTAAGCCTTCTCCCAACTAATTGGTGTCAGTCATAACTTGTACCGACTCACTCCTAACCAGTGTAATTCTCAGTCTCTGTTGCACTTGACCAAATCATCCAAGTCTACTTCCACTCATCTTATTATATGTTGGTGCTACTCCTAGATCCCCTTGAATGCCTTCATTTCTAATTATATCCTTGTCTTGCCACTCATCCATCTCAACATCCTCATTTCAGCTACACTCGTCCTATGAACATGTTGTTCCTTAACTGCCCAAGATCATGTACCATAAAGCATGCTGGTCATATAGCCATCCTATAAAATCTCCCTCTTGGTTTGAGTGGCACGCGACAAGCACATAGAACTCCAGAGGCACATCTCCATTTCTTCCACGTTGCTTGAATTTTATAGGCAAAATCCTTCTCAATCTCTCCACTCTCATGAATTATCATCCCAAGATGTCAAAAGTGGTCATTTTGAAAAACATCTTGGACAACAATCTTAACTAATCCCACATTTCCACTCCTATTGTTTCTAAAATTGCACTTCATATTTATCTTTTAGATTATTTCCCAACAACCACCAGATTTACTCTCTAGCTTTGGTACCGCTCCCTTATACTATCCTTAAAAATATCAATATATCCTTCTGAAACTCCTTTCTTCCACCCCGCTTGAATTTTATAGGCAAAATCCTTCTCAATCTCTCCACTCTCATAAATTATCATCCCAAGATGTCAAAAGTGGTCATTTTGAAAAACTTCTTGGACAACAATCTTAATTAATCCCACATTCCCACTCCTATTGTTTCTAAAATTGCACTCCATATACTCTATTTTAGTCCAACTAATTTTTTTTCTTTGAGATTCTAAAGCCAAATCTAGCTTTGTGTTTACACCCTCCTTAGTCTTGTCAATCAAAATTATATCATCAACAAATAACATAGATCATGGGATCTCTTCTTGTAAATGCTTTGTTAACTTGTCCATAAACAATGCGAAAAGGTAAAGGCTCAATGCTAACTCACTTCTCCCCCCACTAGTGGTCCTCACATTTGGTACTGCTCCCCTATAAATATCCTTAAAAATATCAATATATCCTTCTGAAACTCCTTTCTTTCCCAACACCCACCAGATTTACTCTCTAGGGTCCCTATCATAAGCTTTCTCTAAGTCAAATAAAGACCACGTGGAGATCCTCCTCTCCCTATAATTCTCCATCAACTCTTCAAGGTTCTAAGCAGGAAAATAGCTTTAGTGGTAAACCTTCTTGGCATGAAATCAAACTGATATTCTAAAACACTTGTCTCATGCCTTAGTCTTTACTCAATAACTCTTTCCCAAAGTAACATAATATGGCGCATAAGTCTAATCCCTCGATAGTTAGTGCAACTCTGTCTCCTTTATTCTTATAAATAGGTAACAATACTTTTCCTCCATTCGTCTAGCATTTCCTTCAATCTTACAATCTTGCTGAACAACTTTCTTAACTATCTCCGATACACTTCCAAACCCCTATCGGTATACCATCTAGTCCAAAGGCCTTTCCTACTTTCATCTTTCTCAAAGTTTTTTCCACTTGAAATATCCTAATCCTATGAAAGTACCCATGGACCTTATGTCAGTTGAGTTTATGATTCCATCTATCCCTATGCTCTCAAAGTGATTGTCATTTAACAAGTTTCAAAAAAACCTTCTCCACCTTTCATTGATCTCATAGTTGTTAACCAATACCCTCTAGTCATTGCTCTTAATGCATCTAACATGATCTAGGTCCCTACTCCCACACCCCCCCCCCCCCCCCCCCCCCCCCCCCCCCCCCCTCTCTCTCTCTCTCATTTTTGCATGTTTGAAGATATCTTTCTCACCTTCTCTTGTCCCCAATCTATTGTAATGATCATCATATGCCTTAAGTTTAGCCTCACTTACTACTTAGCAATTTTTTTGCCATTTCAATAGTATTCAAAATTTTCATTGTTTTTAGTCCCTTGCTAGGCCTTGAAAGAGCTTTTTGTACATCGTTGTCCCACGACCGAGTTTCCTTATATGATTGGCTTTTCCCTCCAGATACTCCTAAAACATCTTTTGCCAGATTCCTAATGCACATAACCATCTCATTCCACATAAGGTTTACTTCTTCCTCGATATTCCATTTTCGTTCTTCCATCAATTTATTTCTGAATAACATTGTTTTCCCTGCTTTTAAATTCCAACACCTAGTTTTTGGACACCTATCATTTCATTCTCTTTTTTCCATCTCTTAATGTAAACATCCATAACCATAAACCTATGTTATGTGGTCAAACTCTCTCTAGGAATCACCTTGCAGTCCTAACATATTGATCATTTTGTTTTTCTAAGTAGAAGAAATTTATTTGGTTTGGATATGATCAACTTTTGAAAGTCAGTAAATGTTCATATTTCTTTTTAAAGTATGTGTTTGCTAGAGCTAGATTGTATGCCATAGCAAAATCAAGGATAGCTTTCCCCATCGCATTTCTTCTCCCAAAACCATATCCTCCATATACCGTCTCATATCCTCTGCTTTCTTTTCCTACATGACTATTTAATTCTCCAACTACAAATATCCTCTCTCCGTTTGGAATTTCTTACATCAGTTCATCCATACCTTTACAAAATTGTCTCTCAACTCCACCCTGCTTGCAGCATATATGCATTAATAACACTAATTATCTCCTCTCCTAAGACAAGCTTTATTAATAAAACCATATCACTTACACTCTTAACATCTACAACTTTATTTTTTAAATTTTTATCTACCATTATCCATACCCCATTTCCATTATTGTCCTTCCTTATCTATATACCACAGTTTATATTCATAAATTTCCCATGTTTTGGCCCCTTTCCACTTGGGCTCCTGAATGCAAGCTATGTCAACTCTCTTTCATTTCATCATATCTACTAACTCCATACTCTTACCTGTCAATGTTCCTATATTCCACATGGCAAGACGAATCTTATTCTCCTAGACTAGCTTCTTTACCCACACACTTCCAGAATGGTGCAAGAACCCTTGCCTACTCACAGTGACTGGGCATTTTTGTGGCTCGTAGCTTCTGAGGGACACCCTAACCAACCATTGCCCATTTCTCATTGCACCTGAGTTCCAATGCAGCACACCTCTCACAAGGAACACCCAGGTCCAATATTTGTTTCTGTAGATGTTAACCATAAATAATATAAGATAATATTATTATCTTGTCTCGAACTTTGCCCACTTGACACGACCTAATGATCCAATGACCTTGACCAAAGACCGGAGAAGCCTAACTGATTTAAATGACCTTGACCCAAGCCCAATCAATTACTATAATTCTAGGAGTCGAGGCTTGTGACCAAACAGTGATGGGCCAGCCCTACAAACCAACAAGCTGGCCCGACCGGTTCATCATCATCATCATTTAAGCCTTACCCAAACTAAGTGGGATCAGCTATACATAACTTCCGCCATTCCACTCTATCAAGGACCACATCCTCAGTTAAACCATAGGTCTTCATATCTTTTGACTGCCTCTACTACCCACATCCTTTTGGGCCTTCCCCTTGCTCTTTTAGAACCTTTCAACTTGAAACTCACTCTTATCCTGTGCAGTTATTGGTCTCTGTTGCACATGCCCAAACCATCTTAATCTCTTGCCCTGATCTTATTACCTATTGGTGCGACTCCTAATTCCCTTGAAGACATTCATTTCCAATTCTATCCTTCCTTGTCTTGGCACTCATCCATCTCAACTTCCTCATTTCAGTCCACTCATCCTATAAACATGTTGTTCCTAGCTCAGCAAGCACAACTGGTTGACACAATGACACCCTTAAATGTGTGGCCAAGTATTGGAAGAAACACGACTCACTGGGTTGATGACAGCAATAAACACTTTAACATATGTAATGGGATCAATAGCTGCAGCAGCCTCTAAATGCTACAATATTTTTTTAAAAAAAATGCTTCTTAGAAGTGCATATATCATCAAAAAGCTAACCGACACAGCAATCTCAAGTTGAGTAAATAAATCCAGCATGTGTCAAAGTCAAGTTTCTAATGCCTCCACTTGCACCACACTTCACACACCAACCAATCCAATCTCAGCAAAACGGTTTACATAACTAATGCCAAAATAAAGAAATGACCCTATTGGTCCAGAAAGAGACCTTTCCTACTCAACTTCCTAATAACAGAAACAACTAATCTAGGGGCTAAGAGTCCAAATAACCTCTAACTTTCCATAAACCATGAATATGGCCTTTTACACAACTGTACGAGTGTTTTAGGTATATAGAAGGAAGTTAAATGCTTATAAAGACTCAAACTCAACCTAGACCTCATTATACACCACGTATCTGAACTCTATACGGCCGAATAGCTCTAACATACTATATGGTTGATAAATATTTATTAGAAGTTCCGACTTATTGCGCATAGAGGACATAAGCTGTCGGATGGTCCAGTGGGATCCACAGTCCATTCAGTTAGCAACTAGGGTCACTGTTCAGAAAATTGATTTTGGAATTGGCCAATTCAGCACCCATTTTCTGAGCAATAAAGCCCTACTGGACCCATAAAGGCCAGAACAAATGGCCGATACAGGGTGAAACGACGTTAATCAAAATCAGTGGCCATATCAGCCCGTATTGTACCTGATATTGCCACCAATTATCATGTATTGGCTAACATGCCTACAAGAAGCCATTATTCAAATAATAATAATAATAATAATCAGCTTTTTCTCTATTTTCATGAATTTCTTCATTTCAAAGATAGAGGAAGGCCTATTTTGAAGATCACACAAGATTTGAGAGATTCTATGAATCGAATCAAAGAGGAACTTGTTTGATAGTCATGTTGTAATGAGAATGTATCAATTACAACTGAGCATATTAAACAGGTAAATTTAAGGCAACGTGCATATAATTAATTCATGCTTTTTTTATTGTGATAGCACATTTTAATTATGGATAAGCAGAGTACTAAATGGTGATCCCCGTGATGTTCAATTAAAATATAAAAACTAAAAAATTGACAACAGACCAAACAATTTTTTTTTTTTGAAGGATATAAACCAAACAGTTTTGTAATTCTTATTAAGCCGAACACGGAAGTTAGAAGCCAAAGACTAAAAAGTTATTTCTAGCAGACCAAGTTGATAGATAACATTCCTACCAAAGAATTGTCTGAAGCACCATTTGTACATGTCAAAAACACAAATAAATGATGGATTCTTGTGTTTTCCATTTCTTTCTTTGCTATGAAATCCTTCAAAAAAATTGCTAAAAAATTTGTGTCCAATACAGGTTTGATACAGCACCATACAGCCCATATCGTATCCGAGGATCCACCCATCTAAACTTCAGAACGTTGAGTAGGCCTATTTGTCGCACATGTGATCAAGTGGGGCCCACTAGAGGTCTCCTTTGATACACACATGTAGCGGGGATGCAATAATTCCCTCCTCAGAAAGATCTGATACTTGAGTTGGAAGCTGGTTTTGATCCTCTAGATGTACATTAATGCTAAATCCTGTCATGGTGGAAGTTGATGATGGAGTCATTGCTAGCAGTTAGCATGACTTTGACTAGATCATGATTTCTACTCCTTTTACACGCTCTAGAACTCATTGCTTCTTGGGAAGCCTCCTTTTCATTGACGGCTTCATCTCATGTCCGCTGGAGCACTCTTTTCTCCAATGATAACGCTAGAAATTTGAATAAAGAGAAAAACTACACCAAGGGGGGGGATCAAATTCCCAGTTACATTAGAGGAAATATAAGATCCTTCTCTAGCTAATCTGCTAGCAAACTCACCACTCTTCCAATGTGGCAAGCATAATGTTTAGCCTTTAGGAAAGGAGATGAATTTCCTCAAAAATAATGATATCTTCCAAAGCTCATATTTCATTAGATGCCCACTTTCTAACATTTAGAGAGCCTCCTTCCACAATGACCAGGCCCTAGTGCTCTGATGGGGATATCATGCGCACGCTCATGCCCCCCACCCTACGCACGTACTCAAGGAGGAGGAAGGCCCCACTATCGATCTGGATCGACGACGACATCTATGGAGGACTTCTTAGTTAGGGGGCCGTGCTATGGAGCATTAGAGTAGACCCGATCATCATGTGGATTCCACCATTGGATCTCATGATTGTGGCCCACTACCCTAGATGATCTAGGATTTTGAGTTTTGGTTATTATCTTTATTAGAAACCTCATAAACGGTTTTGATTGCGTTGATTAGTTACTATTTTTGTTACTTCATCTCTAAGTAATAGTGTGCGCACATGGCGTGGCTTTTGGGGTTTAGAGTTTTCTTATAAATAGGCAACCCCATGTAGGTTTTTTTTTCATTGAAGTGTATGAATAAAATTCTGCATTTTTTCTTCTTCTCTATCTCTCCGAGTTGAAGGATCTAATTAGGTGCGAAACTCTCCCTTCCTTGAAGGGCTGACTACCGTGGTGCGAAGCCGCAACCATCACAAATCGTCCTCACCTCCTACACCCTACATCCACCATCTTCCTCAGCCCTCCCATCTTCAGATTCACCTTTATTTGCACCCAAATTCCCTTTCATAGCAGATTTTCAAATTCTGGCCCTCCAGGGGAGCTGAAACTCCGGCAGAGGACCGTGCACAAGCCGGTCAGCAGATCGATGTGAAAATTGGCGTGAGAGTGGGCCTCCCCTGGCCAACCAAGCCCTAGCTGGCTTTTTCCAGTTTCGTGGGCCCCACACACGTGCGGACAGAGACCCACGCACATGCGTCTGGGCCGGGCTGCTGTCCATACGCGCGGAACTTCTCGGGTTCAGGTTTTCTTTTATTTCCTCTCCTTACCGCCTTAAATCCATAACCCTAACTCTAGATAATCCCAATTCCAAGTTTTTCCAACTTTTTCAAACCCTAGATTTTCTCCAAATTGACACATGGTGAATCTCTTGAATTGGGAAACAATCCTTTGCAAGGATGGATGAATCTTACACTCCTTTGGGCATTATTTGGTTTATAATTTTACTTGATTCAGCCCTAAACGTGTGTAGGCTTGGGCCCCCATAGATTCCCCTTGTTGAATGTTTGAACATATGTAGGACGTGGAATATTGTGATTGTTTAAAATTGGTATGATCTAAAGCTTGAGATCTTGTATATCATATTTAATTTTCATGTCCTGCATCATGCTCCTTGGTGAGAAGTCTCAATCCTTCCCTAAGAGCACAGAACTCCGCCTTTGATGCATCTCCCTTTCCCGCCAGACCAAAGAATGGAAAAGTCATATTTGCATTTATCATCATGGAGGACAATCCCCACACCAAATGGACCAAGATTTCCTTGAGAAGACCCATCGAAATTAAGTTTCCTCTATCCCTGGGAGGACAATATTGCAAAACCACCTTTATTTGCAGGGTTGAAATCCAATTACCAAGGAAATCATACATCAAAACCTCATGGAACTATATAAGCCCATTTTATAATGTTACATTTGATGCACTAATTATCTTCTCTTCATGGGCAACCAAATCTTCAAAATTCATCTAGCGCACTCATCTTCATGGTGGTTCATGCAATCTTGTTCTTCCTTGTAGCAATGGCCTTATTCATGTCATCCTTCAATGCAGATCATCTCTAATTGTATTGAGGATATCTTGCCTTCGTGAATAAAAGTGCAAGTGATGTTGAAACCACAATGTTACACTCAATGATGCTACATACAAAGGCAACAAGGTAAGATACTGTAAATTCTCATTGGAAAAGTGTCACACTATATAGACTTGATGCAATGTGGTCACAATGAATAATTCACCAGGGAATGGTAGTAGACACTCATTGTTTGCCAAATGTGAATAGGTGGCCCTTTGGCCATCACCATGGGTGATCATAGGAGGACCATCTATTCTCAACAAGGGCTTCTGTAGCGCATGGAGTTGCTGTAAGAAAGGGCAATGGATACCCTCGGCTTGAAGTTACTACACATGGCTTCCATTCTTCTATGCTGCTTGTAGAACTATCTAATTCTTCACGTATGTTGTCCAGGCTAACTACTACCATCTCTATCTAGATATCCACCCTCGATACACTACATTAATATGCAACCTATTGCATGGGCATTCCACCAACACAACAAACCATCAAATCACAATACGCTACATGTACTCTTTGAATATCATATTAAGCTGGCACAAAGAAAGAGGTCTCAAAACAAATGGCCTCATAATCCAGAGTAGGAACCTCATCTTCATTCCTACCTTTTACGTCATAAACCTATATCAACCCAATGCTAGGGTTGTCTAACTAGACCCACGAGTATTCAATGGACCCAATCAATTTGAACAGGTCCAAGGCCCAGCTTTTGGTCCCAATAAGAAATTGTATAAGGTTCATGTCTCACTTTTCGGACCGGTTAAAAATCGGGTCAAGTCGGGTTCGTGTTTGGGTCTAGGTCGAGTTCAACTAGAGTTTTAACAGTATAGTTACATATATTTAAGATATATTGATGATTCTAGCAACAAAATGAGGTTTCCTAAGCCATAAACATATAAGAGAGACTATTCACACACCATGCATGTGTCAAAACGACAAATGCGTGTGCTATCTAATCCATCCATCAGGCAGGCCCAACCAAATGAACGTTCTTATTTGTCCCAAACCCAACTCAAAACCTAGATCCAATGCTTTTTGTATCGTTATCGCATAATGTATCACACCCTTGGGATATGGATACATATTGGTTATTGCATGGGATATATCAGTTGTATCATGTAATGTATCGCTGTTGTTGGAAACATGGGGAAACATTTGGAAATTGGTCAAATTTTTCAATAAAACTTCAATGATTGTTAAAAAATGCATCAATACACACTTTGAAATCAAAACATTACAAAAAACAAGTGCACATAAAAGATTTTCTTTGTATCAGGTCCTAATTTATGTGTTGTCTGACTCAACTGATGCAAATATATTCAAAGTCTATTGATATAATTTATAAATGTTAGTGTGGAAACACAAGCAATACATTCAAAAGCAGAAGAGGAATTCCTAGATTAGGTTACATACATGTTTGATTTTATGTTTAGACAAAAATTACAACCGATTTGCGAGAAATTGAAAATTTTAGATTTTTTTAATTTTCTACAACTAGGCCCATCTCCTCCGAATCTCGAAATTGAAACTCCCAATCCATGATTTTTCATGCAAAACATGAAAAAACATGGATTAGTAACAATTTGACACTAATTTAACATAATTTACAGCAAAAGAAAAAAAAAAAAAAGGATCGAAAATTGAAAATGCTCACTGGATTGAACATGTGAGATATATCGCACTACCTGTGCGTTTCGTATCGTACAAGTGAGACACAAGATATATCGTGGGATATATCGGCCGATATCGTCGATACCAAAACTACTTAGATCCAATGGGTACATGACGAGTACTAAAGCCTGATTTGATCCGGATCTGAGTCTTCAAGAACTATAATTGGACCCGAAAAGACTCAAACAATGGTTGCCCAAGTACAAGCACTAGAGGACCTGACCCACTGACAGCCCTACCCAATGCCACCAATTCTGTGATGACCCTTTGAACCTCAACACTACAACACACAATTTGATATCTGCCAACCTTTGGTAACATGGAAAAGCATTCTCCATCAACCTTAGCCAACAATGGAAAAGGTTAGATCCAGGTAGGTAGCATAATCTTTTATCCCAACCGTCACGTGCTTCATCAGATCTTTCGTGCATGGAGGATGACCCACCTCTGGTAATGTGTGTAGCTTTGATGGAGGGAGCACCCTTGGCCCTCGCCAAGGATAGCGGGGTTACAAATGCGCAAGGGAAAGATCATGTTCCTATCCAAAATTATCGTCATTTCTACCTAGCATAAGCTTGGGTTGCTTAGAGGAGATATTGTCTAGTCCCATGAATCCTTATGGATCAGGACATTATCTAAATTTCCCTTAACCTATGAGTTGAAGTTCTTTCCCTTGTTATTTTCCTTTATAGCGGCCGCTCATCTGTCAGTGGACTCCATAGCAATTGTTGCATCATTCTCATCACACCTTGACCATCACCCACCATCACAAGGCTAAAAGAATATGCGCTTTTTGTGGGGCACCAAAATTTTGATACCAATTTTGGGGTGGAAGCTAAGGTAGCATCAGATTTAGGGAAAAGTTTGGTTCAAAAGGAATAGGAATTTGAGCTGCTTGGGGAGTGGGGACATATAATGCACTGAAATATGTGATAAGCTAACATTGATACATATTTGGAATCTCCCTTGGTTATTGAATGGGGAGCCACCACCCCCACATTGACAGAAGCTAATCGTAGATGGAAATTCTAGAGGGAACCCAGGGGTATTGGGAGTTGGAGTCTTAAGAAACCACTGAGGCTCTATTGTGTTTGTTTTCTCCAGATTGGTAGGCTACAGCAATTCAAATAGTCAGAATTGATGGCGAGGAAAATAGGGATCGAAATCTTTGTTGACAAGGTATGAAGATTGGTGATAGTGGAGGTGACCCTTTAATGCTATCACTTGGACATCAGTGACTGCAATTTGCTCTAGGAATTAGCCTTCATATCCAACTTCATACGGTTCCAATTGCTCTCTTTAGACATCACTTTTCAGCATGTTCTACAGAGGTTTGTGTGGCAGATTCTCTAGCTAAAAAAGAGACCCTTAGATCTTCCTTGTATTGGTTCTTCTTATCCATTATCCTAATGAATTATTGTACTTTGCCATTTGGCTTGAGCAATAAAATTAATCTGCTAACGATAAATTTGGGGCAGGTGTTGGTTCAATTGTGGACAGTACCGAGGACAGAATTGATGTTGATTTAAAGGCTCTATGTGGACTTGATTTTAGGAGTAATCTGCTGGACAGATTATGTACTGATGTGGGGTTATTTAGATCTGAATTTAGGGCTGGTAAAGGCTGGCTGCAGAGGCATTGCCGTACTAGTATGGGACAGGTTGACGTGACCAATGTTTCAAATAACACATATACCGTAGCGGTAGTGTACGCTACGTTAAGTAGTGTAGCAGTAGCATTAGTAAATAGCATAAATCCCTTGTAGCATGCGCTATAAGGATCATAGCGTACGCTAGAACTATGCAGTGTGTAATGTATGCAATGTTCAAAATATCGGTATTGCGTTACATATCGCATCCTTGGAATATATATATATATATATATATATATATATATATATATATATATATATATATATATATATATCGGTTATCACACGGGATATATCGTTTGTATTGGGTAATTTATCGCACTTTTTGGGAAACATGGGGAAACATTGGGAAAATGGTTGAATTTTTCAATGAAACTTCAGGGATTATTAAAAAAGACCTTAATACACACTTTTAAATTATAGCATCTCAAAAAAAAAAGTGCACATAATAGGTTTCCTTTGTATAGGGTCCTAAGATATGCGTTCTCTAACTGAACTAATGCAAGAATATTCAAATTGAATGAATAACATTTAGAATGTATGTGATGATCATTTCATCAAACACTCCTAAATACTTCAAAATTAGTCTCAATTAATAGCTGGCTGAAGGGTAATTTTGAAAAAATATATATATATATTTTAATTAAAAAAATTTATTAACTTTTAATTAAAAAGTGATTTTTATTTTCGAAAATCGACGAGGACTTAACAAATCAGTAGATTAGCCCTCATACATGCTTGATTTCATGTTTGGAAGGCAACATTGTAAGTAATTTGGAAGAAATTGGGAAATTTTTGAATTGTCCTCAATTTTCCCCAAATTGGACCACCTACACTCAATTTTCGAAATTAGAGTGTATGTGATGATCATTTCTTCAAATACTCCTAAATACTTGGAAATTAATCTCAATCGATAGTTGGTTGACCGAAATTTTCGAAAAAAAAAAAAAAAAAAAAAAACATGGAGAAGATAAAGAACCAATGGATATCGAAATCAAAACTCCAACTCCATGATTTTTCATGCAAAACATAAAGAACCAATGAATTTGTAACCATTTGACATTGATTTAACATAATTTCTACAAAAAAAAAGGGGATCGAATTTGAAAATGCTCACCGTATCGAACATGTGGGATATATCGACACTACCTATGCATTTCGTATCGCACAAGTGGGATACAAGATATATCATGGGATAAATCGCCCAATATCATTGATATTTAAAACACTGAATGTATGTTCTTTTTTAGTTTTGAGTTTTGTTTGTATTATATGATATAAAACTCAATACTATAAAAATAAATAATAATAATAATAATAATAAACAACCATAAAATGTAAAGTTAAAACCAAAATATTTGATGTTTATTGTTATTTAAAATGGTGAGGGGTCAAGAGCTTGGAGCCTCATTCATTGCCCTCATTCCCAAGGTGGAAGGAGTTGAGCAGTTGAAAGACTTCAAAAAGGTAAGCCTTAAAGGAGGACCATACAAAATTCTAGCCAAATTTTTGGCTACGCGATTCAAGGAGATCCTCTCAAAGGTGATTTTGGAAAATCAGGGGGCATTTGTGACGGAAAGATAGATTTTAGATAGTGCTCTAATTGCTCATGAATGCATTGATACCGAGCACAAGGAGTAGAAGGGAAAGTTAGTGTGCAATCTTGACATCGAGAAGGCGTATGACCACGTCAATTGGGACTTCTTAGACTACATGCTCAATATGTTTGAGTGCAGCCTCAAATGGAGGAATTGGATCCAAGAATGTGTGCAATATGCTTCCTTTCTTGTTTTAGTTAACGGATTGCCTAAAGGATTCTTCAAGGCCTCTCGTGGTCTTAGACAAGGGGTCCCTATTTCCCCATATTTGTTTGTTGTTATAAGCAAAGCCCTTAGAATGATGCTCCAAAGAAGTGAGGAGAGCGGGTACTTTTGCGGAATCCAGGGTCTAAGTGACGTGGATCACATAAGCCATCTTCGGTGTGCTAATGACACGATGCTATTTTGTGAAATGAAGCCACTTCGGTGAACAATCTTCGAAAAATATTATTGTATTTTGAGGCTTCCATTGGTTTGAAGATAAATACAGCCAAGTCTGAGATGTTGAGTGTGCATGTGGACAGGAAGGAGTTATCTTCCTTTGCTTCTATATTTGGCCGGAGATCTAGAGAAATTTTGCCATCATATCTCAGGTTGCCGCTTTGTATTGGGAAGCCGGCCAAACACTTGTGGAACAAAGTCATTGAGAGGATCGAGAGGAAATTGGTACTAATTTGATTTGGTCTACATATGTGAATTGGAAGTTGATCAACTATAATTAATAACTTGTTTGAGCATGCTTACACTTGAAAAAAAAAAAAATTTTGAATCATCTTTTAGGCATTTATATATAATGGTTTTCTTTCTTCCTATTTATCATATAGTTTCTATTTTAAAATTTAAAAAATAAAAATAAAAGTATAGTGTAGCGTGCTAAACACCATGCAACACTCAAATTTGTTTGCTTCCACGCAACAAAAGCCAGCCTTTAAACCTTGTCCCTAAATATGTCCTCTAATCAACTGTAAAGGAGCCCTTAATTCCTCCCTAACACAACATAAACCAGTAGTCCCATCCAGTGTTTTAGGCAATGATCAGGGATAATGGCTACAGGTTTCTGGACTTAAAGAGAAAAGATTTGAAATTGTATATGGGTTGCAGCTTGGGACTTGACTGCTTTTGGGAACAAGCTGTGGATAGGATCTACGATAAAACAATGGACTGTTTAGGAACAGTTTGCTGGACAGTTAGGATGAGGGTGAGTCGAGGTTATTGTGTATGGATAGGATTTAGAAGGAGAAAGTAAGCTACAGTTAAGATAGTCATGTTATGGGGTTCAGATTTGAGAATTGGAGTAAACAGGGGACGCAGGTGGGACTTTAGGAGCTTGTTATGGAAGGGTCAACAGAGATGGATTTCAGTTGGCCTATGGATAGGGGAAAAGGTGTTTGGGTTTACAGCAGGAGTTTTGAGTATTTTAAGGTTGTTACTAGAACTGGAATGTAAGTTTAGGGACAGTTTAGGTTGACAACGAACCAAAGTATATTGAGTACCCTAGGCTATAAGTTCAACGAGACACCATCATGGAGACAGAGAATGCTATTCTAAGGAGAGGTCATGATAAATACACCAATCTCAAATGATCATGACATTTAGGAAAATAGCTGCAAAAGAAAATATTATAAACTCTTCAGGTCAATCATTGACCTGGCAAAGTAAACTCAATTTAGCCCAACATTTATAAAAAAAAAAAAAAAAAAAAAAAAAAAAAAAAAAAAAAAAAAAAAAAAAATCCATCCCTAGAACGAGTTTTTTTAACATATCAAAAAAGTCAAGGACTATCAACATTAACAGAAACTATGTTTATTTGTGAAGTACAACTCCGCCAGTACGAGTTTTTTGCACTCTCAATGACAGTCCCAAGACCAGATAAAGGAGGGTTGTATCAGGTAGGCAGCCAGTGTAAAACCTTTTTCTATATCCTTTCCCATGAATCTTGATACAATGGTTCAAGCTCATGATTGGGCATTACCTGCAAACGACATGCAACGGTACATTCAGGATTGGGGAGGGTTAGTTAGTGCATCCCCTAGAAGCAACGCACCAAAACAATGCCTAATTGTGGTGAAGTGTAGACAAAGGTTCCTACACCATTTTGGATGAGTGCAGGTAATAAGGCAGTCCAAGAGAATAGGATTTGTTATGCCACACGAAATGTATGAACTTTTACCGGTAGAAGTAGGAGTTAGCGGACAAGATGAAACAGAGAAGAATTAACATAGCTTGTGTATACAAGACCAAGTGAAATTTGGCAAAATTTACGAAAATTGATGGACACAAACTTTAGAACATAGGAAAGGACAATGATAGAAACTAGGTAGAGTTAGTGGTAGACAAAGATGTAAAGGATAAAGTTGTAGCTGTTAAGAGAGTCGGCGATAGTAGGGGTTGCAATGGGCGTGCCTGCCCAACCCGACTTAGCCCCTAAATTGGCCCAAGGGTTGGGCCCAGGCTTCAAATCGAGGCCTAGTGCCCAAGCCAAGACTAATGGTGAATGGCCTAGTCCAGTCATCACGCAGGCCGCCATTATAAAGAAAAAAAGGATAGATTAAAGACGTTTGTCAGCGACCCCATTCAACATGAAGAGTAGTTTAATGACACTCAATGGATCTAAAATCATGTTTCAATGATCTAAATCATTTATATCATAGGATTCATTGTGGATGGGAGATAGTAGAAAACTTTCTAAGATTGAACTATTTCAAACCTTAAAATATATCATTTTAACTCTTTTATTTACAGGGTTGGGCCAGGGCAAGGGCATAGTGGGCGGGGTCAGGCTAGGGGTCGGGCTAGGGTCAATCCTAGTCTAGCCCATTGCCAACTCTAGTGATAGCTTTTTATCAATAACAATTCTTGAGGGTGGAGATAATCGATGTCTTTAGTGCACATGTGCACATGTACTTTAAGGGACGTGAAAGACTGGTCCTTTGCTTTCAATCTGGTGGAGATCCTTTGTATTCCTCCCCTCCTTGTTTGAGCCGCAGTTTAGGATAAGGTTCTGCTGGGTTTGGTTTTTGAGTTTTCCTTTCTGTTTTTGAAAGCTGTATAGGCGGAATGCGATGCCGCTTTTGTTTTCTAGTCTTCATATCCCTCAAGTTGTATGGTCATTTTTAGGTTAGGTTGTTGAGTTGTATTTTGTTTTGGTTTAGTTGCTTTTGTTTTGCTTTTGGGTTGATTTGGCTCCCCTTTAATAATATTTCAATCTTCGAAAAAAATAAAAATTTACAAGGCAATTCTAGGAGGACATGGATGGACAAATATAAGGAATTCCAAACCGAGGGAAGATTTTTATAGGAACATATGTAAATGTCATTTAGGAAAAGACCGTAGAGGACATGAAAGGGTACATGGAGGAGAGGGTTTGGGGAATAGAAAATGAGATGGGAGATGCTATCCTTGATTTTGTTGGTCCATACAATCTTAAAAAACAATCACATACTTTGAAAAAAGAGAGATGAACATTTAATGACCTTCAAAAAATGGATCATACACAAGACAAATAGACTTCTTTTTGCTTATGAAGATAAAACAATCAATATGCACAAACCAAGGAGAGAGTTTGAAAACACAACATAGGCTAATGGTTATCGATATTTACATCATGAGATGGAAGAGATGAAGTGAAATTAATAGGTGCCCAAGAACAAGGTAGTGGCATTTAAAAGTAGAAAAAGCAATGTTATTTAGGAATAAATTGCTTAAAGAAGTGGAATGTCGATGAAGAAGTTAATGTTATGTGGAATGAAATGACTGGGTGCATTAAAAAGTGGCGAAAGAAGTGGTGTTTTAAATAGCGAGTAGCGAATATCGTAGCGTAGGCTACATTCCAAGTAGCATTAGCTACACGATACTTTTATTTTTTATTTTTATTTTAAGGGAAAATATGATGAATAGTAAGAATAAATATTTTTTTTTTATTCAAAAAAGGCCTAAAAATTGCTTCACTTTTAAGTAAATGCATATTCAAAACAAGTTACTAATTATCATATATCAAAAGCCAGTCCACTTATATTTAAACCAAATCTAATCATTATGGCATCACAACTTTCTAAAGCAAACTACTTTAATTAATAATGTCTAATTGAAACCCACAAGTTCAAGTATAAAAAGAGAGTATAAAATGCCGCGGCTTTAGGGCGTGTTTGGGCGGTGGGATTAGAAGGGATAAGGTGGGATGGGATTCAAAAAACATAATTATTACCCATGGCAGGGATTATCCCCTGTTGCCATGGGACAAGATTAATGCCATGCTTTGTTGGTAATACGGTGGTACATTGAATGGATATACCCACCATCATTTGAAATTACTGAGAATAACACACATGTGTTATATCTAAACTGTTCATTTGTTTTGTAACCTCATTTTATGGCATCGGCCTAAAAATGAGGTAGATCCAAAACTTATGTGGCCCCAAAGAAGTTTTCAACGGTAAGTATTCAATCCCCGTTGCTTTCTATGGTGGGGTCCACTTGAGCTTTAGATTTACCTGATTTTTTGGCCCATGTTCTAAAATAATCTCGAAAAATGGGTGGACAGCGTGGATATAGCCCACACATCATGGTGGGACCTACACAACTTGCTAACATTGAGTGAAATTGGCACGGGACCCAATGCAATTCCATCTAATCTAATTCCAAGCTTTTCCGTTCTTCCCAAACATGGAGTGGAATTGGCACAGGACCAGAAGAATCCCATCCCACCTAATCCCTTCTAATCCCACTGCCCAAACACGCCCTTAGGGTATTAAGTACAAATGTCACTTTTCTACAAACTACACTACACAGGACAGCCGCTAAAAAACCACCACTGTAGAGTGGTGGCCCATATGATGGACTGGACAAGCTGGATTCTTTACATACACACACCACAGTGGGCCCCACGCACGTGGACCACGCCATAGAAAACAACCCACCACCACCCAAAAACCTCCACTGAAGCATGGTGGCGGACGTGAGGATTGGATGGGTTGCATGCATGCCATACAAACACCCCAGAAGGACCCACAAAGAAAAGTGTTGTAGAACAATCCTATCTTTCAACATTGCATAGGAACCGGCAAAGAAAAAAATCCCAAGAAAAAAAAAAAACAAAAACATAAATCTTCATCCTTAAGAGATATTAAGGGGCAAGAACATACCACTATCAAGCTCGAGAAGAGATTCAATTAATTAAAAAAAGAAAACTGAATTTTTGAGCTTTGTAGCCGTACGGATGCGAAAGATGGAAATTTGATTTTTTTTTTTTTTTTTTTTTTTCCGTTGCGGCTCCAATGCACTTAAAATACAGCAAATGGACCTCTTCGCAGAGTGGATTGATCGGCAAAAATATCCCCTTCAACGGCTTTGTGTAAATCCAGAGATTCGAAAAATCGGATTTGGGGCCGGAGGTTCCCTCTTTCGAAACGGACTCGGATTGCCTACTGTAGTAGACTCGGATTGCATCGTGTATAACAGGGACGCGGATTGCGTCCTACCCTGCCCGGACCGTCCGTGCAGGGCTCTGTAAGGCCCACCGTGATGTAAGTGGTTTATCCACGCCGTTCATCCCTTTTCTCAGATTATTTTAAGGTGTGATGCTAAAAATGAAGAAGGTCCACAACTCCAGTGGATCACACCAAAGGAAGCTGCAGTGATGATGGCATCCACCGTTGAAACCTTTCTAAGGGCCGCGGTGATTTTTTTATACCATCCAATCTATTAAAAAGGTCATGTAGAAGTGGATGAAGTCAAAACAAAAATATCAGCTTGATCCAGAACTTCTCCAGCTGCCAAAAAGTTTTTAACGGTGTACATTCAATCCCCACTTTGTGGTCCACTTAATACCTCCACCTGCATTTTTTTTGGTTTATATCTTAAAATGAACTGGGAAAAACTATGAACGGCGTGGATAAAACACGTACATCACAGTGGCCCCACAGAGCCGGGGGGGTAGGACGCAATCCGCGTCCGTATAACAGAGCACCGGTCGGGACCGTGCATTCGTGGCAAAACTGTGTAGGCCCCACCATGTTGTATGAGTTTTATCCCTGCCGTCCATTATTTTGACAGATTTTACGGCCTCTTTGGTTGGGTGTGATTAATAATGAGAACTGCTCACTGTTTGCACATGGAATTTCACCCCCAAAAAGGGCAAAATTCAACCTCTGGTATGTTATTTCCAAACTAAAACTCTATTGGCACAGCATGATGTATGTGTTTTAGCGGCTTGGCTTTTTCTTTTCTTTTCTTCTTTCCTTTTTTTTTATTAATTTATTTGATGGCATTTGTCCAAAATTGAAGTTGTTGTACCCTATTTCTAGCAATTGTGGGAAAGCTATTAAAAGAGAGGCAAGTGTCATTGTACGAGTAATAGAAAGTGGATAAAAACATTTTCAAAGATTTGGAGTATTTTTGTGGGCTTACAACTAGCATAAGTTTAGTTCTACGCATTAGCGGATGGCCGACGGAGTATTAGCGGATAGCCGACGGATGGCCAACGGAGTTGATATACAAGAAGTCTGGTCAAGTTGTTTAATATAAAGGCAACCGAGGGCAATCAAAACAAAACCTTGGCCGACAAAAGTAAAGTAAGTGGCCAAGAGGCATTCAGAAGTGTAACCGTCATAAAGAAAAATGTACTAAAAGAATTATCTAGAAAAGAGAATAATCTAGAAAGGCTTTTACACTGATGTGACCATTGCAGTAATGAAAGAAAGATCTTGAGCAATAAGTTACAACAAGAATCTATAAATAACAGAAGAATGTGACGGAGAAAAACATCCTCAATCCAATCACGATAATCTAAAAAACAAACAAATTTATCTTTTCAATTTACTTTATCTTAGTTTATCATAAGAGTAGCAGTAATCAAGTAGCGGTAATTCTTAGCTATAAGCCAAGTCTACCCTCATACGTTGGATTCGTTCTTTATCCAATATCAAATAGTTCTTTTAAGAGACGCATTCTTGTAGTTACTCTTAGTGATCGATTGTGAGTTTTACTTTTTTTTTTTTTTTTTTTTTTGCACTGGTATTCTGAAAGTTCTTTCTTGTGAAAGGCATAAAGTCACCTATCTTTGGATAAAGAACCTCACCCTCCGATTATCGCCTGATTGTTATCAAATTCTACAAGTGGTTGAATACGTGACCGATCTTCTGAGAATCTAATCATATACATTCATATTAGACATATTTGCTTATTTTTTCGCTTGAGATCAAAGTTGATCAGTTTACATCGAGTCACTATATCGATTCTAGCACACATGCATAATTAAAAACAAACCAAGCAGCCAACATTTTTTAACACACCCGATGAGACTACAAACTACTTGGTTGCCATAAATATTCATTGTGCACTGGCCATGCAACAATTTTGGCTAGAGCTAACATTTTTTACACGTCCAGTGGTACAAACTACTTGGTTGCCATAAATATTCATTGTGTACCAACCGCTCAATAATTTTGGCTAGAGCCAACATTTTTAGCACGCCTGGTAGGACTCCAAATTACTTGGTTGTCATAACATTTGATTGACTTAAGTATATTTACCAGTGAAGTAATCATTCAGAATCATGAGTTGAATGGATTGTCGTAATATTTCAATAGCTGTTTTTGTGGCTAACGAGCTTTCTACTCATGAGGAGGAGGTCCAAGTCCAACAAGTGCCTGAGCAAGGAGATTCACCACCTAGTCTAGTGCATGTTTCTCTAAATCCAGATAGACCATCGATATCTCAACTCAAACCTTTTGAGATTATGTCAGGCGGGAAGGTTAATTTGCAAATGGGGATTCGGCACATCACATAACTATTGTGAGTTCAGGCAGAACACTTTCGAGTTCAGGCCGTTGCTTTCAATAGGTGCATAGTCAGCCACACTGAGAGCATGAATTAGTTGGTGGTTGTATTCGCTAATAGATTATGTGATACACCTCAGTAACAGGCCGATGCAAGTTCTGTTGAAAATCGGGCACCTGTATCACCAGTTAGCCGATGCCACAAATGCTTCCATTACAGCGAAACATACCACATATTCTTATCCCTAGTCCAATACATGATGTGTGAAATTCACTGATACCAGTACATTTCAGACATCTTGAACATATTCCTGTCTAGGAAATGCAAAATTCACCACCACCGGTAGATTTCAGACGTCCTTAACGTGAAAATAAAAACATAGTTCGTGAAGTCAGGAATCAAGGAATACCTGGGGGCATCCCTTGCCTAAAATTAATGAAGAACAATATCAGGATGGCCCTGAAGTATCTCCAGTTGCTGCACAGTAATACTAGGAGCGTAACTAAAATTTTCAACTAATTTATGAAGTAACAGGCCAAGTTCTTGGCTGAACTACTACTTCAGTTTATCATAAGTCATATCATGATTGGATCGACTGGCAATATCCATTGCCAAGGAACTATCGATCTGACTTTATGTTGTTTACAGATGATATGAGTCAATCAGTTGTATAACACATAGGTTGATTTACCATAAAGTATGGAGAATTGGTCAATAGTGAGTATTATAAGTTACAGTTATTTGGTCATTCACTAATTGGGTATCACATGTTTATTATTAAACTATATTTGGTCATTGTCATTTTAAAAGGTATATCTTTTTAAAATGACTATATATGCATGCTTCATATTTTAATATTATATGCACCTTGTTCCCTTGTTAATATGTGCTTAGTGGTAAATCTATGTGAAATTGCAGTCTAAGTTCAATAGTCATTATGATAGGAGCTATAAAGTATGGCTAAGACCTAGAGGGGGTGAATAAGACATTTTAAAATTTTCTGAATTAAATTACGAAGGTCCACCTCCAACTACTCAATCACACAAGATATAGATTGATATACCAATTCAGCTCAAGGCTAAAACATGAATCTAGTAAATCATCATGTAAGCAATTAATCAAACATATTGGATACAATAAGGATATGCATTCATATTCAACAAAAATAAAATTAACAATAAATAAGATTCATTCAACCCATTGTACACTATGTATAATGGTTTGATAATGTGCTTATTCTACTCCTGGTTGACGTACTCTCTCCTAGAGTGTATCAGATTTCACTGTCACGATGGTTTTAAATCTGGTTTACCATAAAACATTTATAACCTACACAAGGTCTATGCGTTTTGCATCCGTCGATGGCCTACACAAGGACGACACACGTATGCTCCCATAAGAGGCCTACACAAGGACTTGGCAAGTTGGTTTATCAAACTTTGAAACCCAATTGTACATAAGAATCGGTTTGCTGACAAAATGGACTCAAAATTAACTTTCTTACTTAAAGTGGATGAGCCCATGAATGTGCCTTATTGAAGAGCTAGCTTTCTCTATTATGAAAGTTTCTTCTTCAGCTAATTTGAATAACAACCTTGCAGTAGATGTGCTTTTGTAGTGTCAAGGTAAGAGAGAAAAGGATGGGTGAATCTTCTTAAGGGATAGGCTTGGGTAAAAACTACCCCACCATATTAAAAAAATACTAAACATATATCGTTGAAATGTAGTGGGGGTATTACACAATCCTAATGACATCTTTCGATTGAAAAAAATATCAAAAGGACATATAAATATAGTCTTTTCCTAGTCCTAAGGGCTATCACTATCTGGTTGTAGCCTGAATACCCATCCAGGAAGCAATAGTAGGAATGACCCGCTAATCTTTCAAATCTAGTCAACAAAGGGCAAAGGAAAGTGGTCCTTCCTCATGACGGTATTCAACCTTCGGTAGTCAATGCACATTATCCAACCATAGTGACTCTAGTTGGCACGAGTTCATTATCCACATTGGCTATGATGGTAATTTCGGACTTCTCACCACCTGAGTTGGGCTCATTGATTGGCTATCAGATATAGGATAGATGATACCCACATCCTATAGATTTAACACCTCAGCCTTAACCACATCCTTAATATTTGGATTTAGACGGCATTGCGGTTGTCTAGATGTTTTTGTATTATCTTCAAGGTGAACGCGACAAGTACAAATCACAAGGTCAATTCCCTCGAGATCCACAATAGTCCATCTAAGAACTCTCTTATGTTTTTTGAAAGTAGAAATCAACTTACTCTCTTGTTCCTTATCTAAGTGGGAAGAAATCACCACTGTATATGTCTCATCTTGACCCAAATAGGCATATTTCAAATCAACAAGCTAAGGTTTTCGATCAAGCTTCAGTGTCTTGACACTAGATAGTAGATGTTTTGAGTCAGTCAATGGTAATGGTTCAAATTCAGGCCTTCACCAGTTAGTTGAAAGTACTAGCATCACAGCAAGTAAGGCAGTCATCTCCCAGATCAAGTTAAATTAAATCAGTGGAGTAGGCCAAGCACACCTCTAGGGTGTCAAAGTATAAAGTTAAAAGAGACTTGTCTTTCACGAATGAGTCAATCAAGTTAATTTCGTAGACATCATCGTCATCCTCTTGTTGCTTGCACGTATTAAATACATTTAGCTCAAGAGTCATATTTCCAAAGGACAGCTTCATAATCTCGATCTCGTTCCTACAGTTAATTATGCCGTTTGATATGACTAGGAATGGGCAACCAAAGATAATAGGAATTTGAGTGCTAGCATCAATAACCGACTACGTATCTAAAACAATAAAGTCTATTGGATAGTAGAATTTATCAACTTGGATAAGCACATCCTCTATCATCCCTCTCAATATACGAATCGAATGATTGGCTAGTTGAAGCGCGGTCTTAGTAGGTTTTAATTCACCTAAACCGAGTTGTTCATAAACCGAGTAGGGGATCAGATTCACACTCACCCCCAAATCAAGCAAGGCATGATCAATCCAGTGGTTCCAATCACACATGAGATAGTTAGGCTATCGGGGTCTTTGTATTTTTAGGGCACATCTTGTTTGATGATGACACTCACTTTCTTTGTTAAGAATATCTTTTTCTAAACATTGTGTCGTCTCTTGACCGTACAAAGGTTCCGAAGGAATTTGGCATTTGAAGAAATTTATTTTATGGCATCTAACAAAGAGATGTTAATTTTCACCTATTTGAGAACCTCTAAGATACCTGGAGTGTTGGGTCAAGGTTTGGATAAGATAAATCGTTGTGGGAATGGAGCCACCCGCTTATACTCTTTTTTTGGTTCCTTCTCATGTGGAGTGTTGTTAAGCTCATTATCACTTTTAGATTCTTTTGAGTCCTTAGGTTTCTCAGCCCTCGTCGGGATGTTTTTATCAATTATTTTTCCATTTCTAAGAGTGGTGATGGACTTGACTTTCTCCACATGGTGAGTCAAAGAGATAGGGTCACTTATCTCACATTGTGATTTCAGGTTAGGAGGAGGTTGAGCTGGAAGAGGCCCCTTCTCCCTAATAGTTAGTTGTGACTCCAATCTTTGAATGGACGATGCAAACATCCTTGATGATGTTTAATATCCTGAAATGTTTGCATAGCACTCTAATTGAATTGCTCTTGATCGTGCATGAATTTTTGAACTGGATCTTCTTAGGACCTTTTCCGTGTTAACAATGTGATAAGGATTGAAGGAAGAGGCACTTGAGGATGTTTATCATCATTAGCCATTAGTCAATTCCTCGAACTGAGATCCAGGTGGTTCCACCAACTAAAATTATACGTGTTTGAGATTAGAGCATTGAAGGGCCTTTGATAATTGTTCATGGCATTGGATTACTCATGTAATAACTCTCGGAACACATGAATTGTAGGACATTCTTATGTCAAGTGTATGTTACTTGCACAAATACCATAAACAGTGTCAATAGTCTCCTCAGGTTTGACCGTTTCCATCTTCTTCAATTCCATGGCCTCAACTTTTCTTGTGAGGCTGGCTACCCTGACATTGACATTGTTTTTTTTTTTTTTTTTGGTTAAGATGTACATTCATCCATTTTCCTCGAACTGAGCCAACTTGGGTTGGGTCAACTTAGCTGAAGTATCCCAAGATTGTGCGTTTTTAGCTAACATATCAAGGTAGTCCCACGCATCATCAAGATCCTTATTCATGAACTCCCCGTTGCACATCATATCTATGAATAAATGGGTGAAGTCAGTCCATTGTAGAAAAAGCTTATGACCCGCCATATTTCATAGCCATGATGTGGGCAGACACTTAAAAGTTCCTTAAACCTTTCCCAGCATTGGAAGAAGGTTTCTTCCTGTTTTTATGAAAAGTTAATGATAACCCTTCTAAGGGTTTTAAACTTATGAATTGAACAGAACTTTTTTAGGAACTCCTAAGTCATCTCAGCCCATGTCGCAATTAATCTCAGCCCTAAGGAGTGAAGCTAAGACTTGACCTTCTCATTCAATGAAAAGGGAACAAGTTTAGTCTCAGGGTATCATCCAACACATTGTTGAAGTGTAGGTTGGCTACAATCTCATTAAACTCCTTGAGATGCAAGTATGAAATTTCATAATCTAGTCCATGAAATTTTGGAAGTAGTTGGATCACTATTGGTTTAAAGTCCATGTTTCTTGCATCATGTGGAAAAAACATGCAACAAGGGGTGCTCACCCTAGTTGGTTGTAGATAATCACGTAAGGTTCTAACTTGAGGACCATTGTGCACATCATTCTCATCTTGTTGCTACTCGGCATGCCGATTGGGTTGATTCTCAGCCATATTCTCGACTAATTCAGAAGATCTTAGGTGTTTTCTAACATGGCAATGGATGGACAATCCTTCGACTAATCTTTCCGAGTGTTATCTTGGACCCATTTGGGCATGAACCACTCAAAACCTAATTATAAACCTAAACCTACTTTTACAGTAACAAAAAAAAAAAAAAAACTTATATAAAAAAATAAGAATATGAAATAAACTAAAGCAAGAGGGTTGGAAGGATAGTGCTCGATTGATAATTCTAGGTTAGATTCTGTTTATAAAATAAATAAATAAATAAAAACAGATGTTAGTGTCTGGAATTCTAAGAAAAACCTAACCTAGAAACATAGAGAAAACTAATCTTAAACTTACAAAAATTTCAACCCTAAGATATTTCAGAAAAATGCAACCGAAGTCCCCAGTAATAGTGCTAAAAACTTGATCGAACGCAAGGGTTGACAATCCCAAGCGTAGGGCTGTGATGTAGTTTTAACTCGATGAGACCAAGATTGAATCCATAGGGACTTGTGCATTCTAAAAAATGCTTTAAAATTGGAATTAAACTAAAACTAGCTATGGAATTTGAATTGAATGAAGTAATGATTGAAAACTAAATAATATAATGAGAAAATCAATATGAGAAAACACTAGAGTGTCAATGATCCACTTCTAGCCATTCTCAATGCATAATTCACTTGATTCAATTAGATAACTCAACTTGAATCGAATTCTTATCTTATCCAGTCGGCTAATAGAGCAGTTAATTCATCATTCACAATCCAAAATAGATTTGAACTTCAATTGATTCAGTTCCTACACAAGGCATCAAGTTATTAAGCATAGGGTATTCAAAGCATTTATCGTGTCCTTATTCTATGATATATTAATGAATTTTATAAATCAATCCCTTGTAAAAAGAGATAAGCTAACAATCTTAGCCTTCCTAAGCATCTAAAGTGTCCAGAGTCAACAATGGATCAAAATAAACTAAAACTTAAGCTTTATTTAAACCAATATCAATGAATTGTTCAACATTCAAACCAATCAAAGTAAAGTATAACTTTAAAAATCACTACAAGCTTCACCTCTTAGCCCTAGCTAAGAGATTTAGTCAACTATTGTCGTAATTGAACTAAACTCTAACAAAAATATGAAAAAGAACTTAGAACGAAAAGATTAGAGAAGGACGGCTCCGTAAAATCTATGTAACTCCACGGGAGAAACGGGAACTTAACCTAGGGACACAAATTTCATTTTCCCTCCTTGGGTCGAAATCACGTTCCCATTTCTTCTATGCGAGGCCATTAAACCCAAGGGCGAAAGGCTCTCTCTCTCTCTCTCTCTCTCTCTCTCTCTAAACCTAAATCATATCTAGATTGGCCTAAATCACCCCCTTAAATAAGAAAAACTTGAACCAACTTTAGATTTTCACACATTTCTTACGTTTTGGGCGCACCGACTGTAACCTTCGGCCGTACCGAATTAGTCTCTCGGTTGCAGCCGAATTTTCTAAAATTTTTTATTAAGTCTCTGTCTCCCTCAAGTTGCATCGAACCCTCCTTCGATGGGACCAAACAACACTTCGGTCACACCGAACTTTGAGCCAAATTAAGTCTTAAAATTACTTTTCTTTACTAGACTATTTTTTGCACTTTCGGTCAGACCGAACCAACCTCAGATGGAATTAAACAGTTTGTTATTTCTATTATTCAACTATGTGATTTTCCATATTTTTTTTCCATATTCAATAATGTCCTTCATAGATCTAATCATTCACTTCATATTCTTCGAGCATAAAATGCTTGTTTTAATCATCATTTTCATCTTAGCTCTCCAAATCACATCGCATAACAAAACATATATAATTAGACCAATTTAACATACCTATACATATAAAGCCATTGTACAATAAGGGGAAATATGCAATATTTCACACTCAACAACATGTATACCAACACATTGAACTTGAGCTTATGCAGAAACATCTGAGATGTTATAGTATAAATGCATGGTTACCCTAAAAAGAGAGGGCAGTGTGAGACCCTTCCCCCCTTTCTTGGAAGAAGCTTCTGAATTCTCTTTTCTTGCCTTAGGATTTGTGCACTTTTTTTTTTTTTTTTTTTTTATGTGCCCAAGCATCCCATAATTCTAGCACTTCAACTTCCCTTTACCCTTGGATTTGGACCTTAATCGAGAAGATCCACTGCCCCGTTTAGAATTCCGTCCCCTCATAACCAATGCATCAATAAAGGCACCACGTCACCTCTATTCTTTCTCATCGCCTTTCCTTGAAGGATTGAGATAATTGTATCAATGTTAATGGTTAATTTACAGATGCACAATGAGTCCTTAAATGACTCAGATGAAGACGGAAGAGAGTTCAATAGGATGCATGCCTGATCCTCATCTTTCATCGTTTCATCTACATCCAGTAATTTGTAAATTATCTTATTAAAGTTATTAATGTGGGCCTCAACATCAGCCCCCTTTGCCATCTTTAGATTGAACAACTGAAGCTTCAAGTATAAGTGATTTTCAAGAGATTTTTTTGCGTAGATGTCCTCTAATTTCGCCCATGTACTTTCTGCAGTTTTCTCTCTCATGACATTATAGAAGACCTTATCCATTAGGCACAATTGGATAGAGGTTCTTTGCTTTCTTATCCGTCTTGTTACTTCATCATCTGTCATATATTTTAACTGTTTCTCAAGGAGTACATCATCCAATCCTTACTGAATTAGGAGACTGTTCATTTTGACACTTTATAATTCAAAATTATTTTTCCTGAGTATTTCTCAATATCAAACTTAAGATTAGAAATCATTGATATTATGCTTTCAGATTCAAACTGCATCCTAACGTTAATATCTGATACCACTTGTTGGGGGATCGTTGAAGCACATAGAGATGAATAAAGCAAAGTATTACAATCGCACAATCAAGTCTAATAACAAACACTCTGAATTTAATATGGTAAAACCCTTATGGGAAAAAAACAACGGCACAAAGTGACAGTAATGCACTATAAAAGCAGAAATTTATAAGAGATAAAGATTATTCGATTTGAACAAGCCTCGAATCTCCCCCAGCTATATACCCTTGAAACCCTTAGGAACGAATTTAGAAAACCTAGAACACCTTTATAGCTACCCAAATCCCGATTACATCCACATATATAACCTCTATGAGAATCACAATCGAAATAAAAAACAAATCCCGCACTTACGCAATTCTGTGTGTGCACTCGATGACACCTTCGATGGTACTTTGATGGCATCGATGACACCTTTGATGGTACTTCGATGGCATCGATATACTGTCGATGGCATCGAACCTCTTTGACGGCATCGAGAAAACACCAAAATGTTCTAACAAGAAAACATGAGTTTTCCGAATTTTTTCGATGGCATTAAGCACCTGTTCGATGGCATGGAACTCTGCTTGATGGCATAGAGCAGTCTATCGATGACGTGGATTTAAGACATTAACAGCAGTGAGGGGTGTTCCTGTGGTATGGTATACAAACGGGAGAAAATGAGTAATCATGTATAAGAAACGGAGGAACTTGTTCAATATGGCTTCGAATCTTGTGCCCTGTTTTGACACAGCTTTGCAACGGCTGCCTGGAGACCCAACCATTGTGTTTTGGAAACCACACATAAACAATCGGATTCAAATACACCCGAAGATTTATGTGCGTTAAAGCTCACTCGCAATTTGGTTTTTGGCACGAAGACAGTCGCATTGGTTTTGCAGCAAAAAAGCCCTGAAAAGTAATTGACAAAATTGGACCGGTTTGCATCAAAAGCATGCGTCCGTCCAAACAGGCCCTCAAAGCCGTGGAAGTTGCGTCCAAAACTCTGACAAATATAAAATCGTTATGGAGTTCTGGTATTGCGATGGGTGGTGCACATACCCTGCCTTACCCAGCCTCTATGCATGCATGCCTCTGCATTAGCTGTTTTTGTGGTGGAATGTGGCCCCTGATTGACGGGTCGATGGAAAGCCCTGTCATGCAATGATATGTGAATGCCTGTGTAAGAGATATGCCCTTCTTGATAACAATTGCCGATTTTGGATGGGGGTAGATGGTGTCTAAGATTACTATTTATTTATTTTTTTTAAAAATTTTTTTGGTGTTCATTTAGCGACACCACCATACAGCTTTCTTTATAAAATACGTCAGGGAGGTCATTTTCTCCCAAAACTCTCTCTTCTCCAATAGCAGCTGGTTATGCCGTGCACGTGAGCTCTCCACAACTGATAACCTGCCATTAAGCAACTATAATTTGGTGGGGTTTCATATCATATTCTTTTTTACTGGCCATTGTCAAACTAGGATGACGAATGATGGATCGCAGTGGTCGTATTCCAAAAATCAAACCATTTTCCAACTGCAGGCACGCCAATATTGAATACATTTTGTTAACTCAAAGCCATGCTTCTAACGACTAGCACCGACTAGCACGCCACCTTTGAATGCATATACAATTCCGCCTGCAGTAGCTAAACCACATTCTTTGATAGAGACTATCTTACATTGACTTCTTTTTTTACTTCCATATCATTATGGTTTTTTTTTTTTTTTTTTTATCCTCCGCCCTCTCAAGCTTTAGAGGAACCCTACATCTCTTTTAGAGCTTTTGACTGTACAGGATTATTGCGACATGTTCCATGTCCCTTACCAAATTGGCAGCCAAATTCTTCCTCAAATGAGTTAAAATTAAGCTGAGTCTAATCGAAGCTCGATGAACGGCTCCATCGCTCTCTCAAGTAGTCCTCCAAGGACCGATGGTTGTTTTGTTCTATGCTGCTGACGGATGTATCATCATCACCCTCGAGCAAGGTGAGGCCCAGTTGATGGGACTGCACCCTTGGGGCTGGATATGCTTCTTCATCCTGATTATCCAACTCAGGATCATTGGCTTGAGACATGGCCCACTTCATGGTATCTTCATCTCCTTGCAGAAGCTTCAATACCTGAATGAACGAGATTGCGGAATAACTTAATAAAGACAGGGAAGCGAACTACTTAATTATGAAAATGATCATAAGCACATACATGTCCCTCTTGAATTAGCACTGATGGATGATAACTAAGAGCCCCACTGGTCCACACATGAAGCCATTCATCGGGTGGGCCCCCACCGTGCATGTGTATGTCAGTCGAATGTGGAACATTGGTCATTTCTTCCAAATTGTCCATTTCTTCCAATCTGTTGTCCACCAATAATGACCGGACAGGCAATTTTTAGGCCATGGAATCTACATGTTGGGGCACAGCTAATGAATAGTCCCAATCTTGCACATGTGACACATTGGCCCATATGAGGAGAATAGGATCTTGACTCCTTTGCTTGGTCATCACATTTATCTGGAACTAATTAAGCTATGGTTTTACCCGATGACCCACAAAAGATAAGAGCTCACAGGAGATTACCTGACTCATCTGGGGACGGAGCCTAGCTGTCCTGGTAATGCAAAGAGACGCCGCCATAACCATTCTCTGCATTTGATTCTCGTTGAAATCACTACCCAGATTTCGGTCCATTAGATCCGTCACATCCTCACTCTCTAGTATCGGTGTCGCCTTCTCATGACAGGATGTATCATTGTATAACTAACCTTTGCTAATGAAAATTTAATAGAAATAGTGTGTTTTTATTAATGGAATAGAGAAGGTCCTTACCCACATAACCAAGCTCTCTTGGCCCTTGGGACCCTCAGTGCTGATGGGCTTTCTTCCAGATAACAGCTCAAGGAGTACCACTCCATAGGAATAGACATCTATCTTGTCGCTGACCTTCCCATACATGAAATACTCGGGAGCAAGGTACCTGCGGAAGTTATTCAGCTACCTTAGAATTCGAAGAAGGGAAATCATCTGATATCATGGAGTGATTTGTAGGAAAAAACAGAAACACACCCAAAGGTCCCGACAACATCGCTGTGTGTCACATATATTGAAGTTGCTGGAGCCAATATTGCAAGCCCAAAATCAGATAACTGCCAAATAGATACAACAGATGTATTACAAATTTATAAGATTCAAATAATAACAATGTCTCTTCAGCCAAGTACCTTGGGCTCGAATTTGTCGGAGAGAAGAATATTTGAAGATTTCACATCTCTATGAATGACTGGCCGAGAGCAGTCACTGTGTAGGTAAGTTAGAGCCTCTGCAACTCCGACAGCCACCTTAAACCTCACCTCCCAAGGTAATACAGAAATTTCTCCTTTACCTGGTTTAAGACCAAATGATGTTAACTACATAAAACCCATTTGGGGTGGGAAGAAAAGAGCATTGTGGAAGCTTACCTTGAAGATTTTCTTCTAGGCTTCCTTTGGATAAGAAATCATAAACTGAGATGAGATCATTTTCTTCTATGCAGACACCGACGAGGGATAGTATGTGTTTGTGCTGCAAGCTAGTGATGATATCAACTTCTAAAAGGAAATCCTTCCAAGCTTCTTTGGAAGATTTTGTTACCTTCACTGCCACTGGCTGGCCATTGTGAAGACACCCTTTGTATACCTGGCTAGATCCTCCCTTCCCGATTAAATTTTCTGGTTGAAGATGACAGAAGTGAGCTTATGTAAATATGCTGATTAAGACTGTTTAGATGCTCAATTGAATGAGATTGCAATCGTTTCAAATCAATAAAGCGCAAATGCAAAAATGGGTCTAGTCCCTTTACAGGGTGACAATTCCTCAAATTGAGATTACAATGGTGTCTTGTCTAACTCGAAACAAATCGAGTTGCAAATAAGACATTTTGGTCATCATTTTTATGTATTTCTTCTATTTTGAACTGGATTTGCAATTTATTAGCATTGTCCTGGGCTTTCACTGAGTAATGTGAACCATTGGCACTTCCGGTGGCTGTCGAAGGATCTAGTGGCACTTCCAGTGGTTGGGATTTGAAGCTTTGGCTCTTGTGGTGGCTGCACACTTCTAGTGCTCGGGATTTGAATTGCTAGCATTTCTTGTGGTTCTAGAATGTTCTGGCAGCAACTTGGTGATCTCATTGGTTCTAATTAGAAGCTTGTGAGAGATCTGCGAGAAAATTGTAATTAGAGAACAAATTCTTCGCTAATACAATTTTCTCCCGGAACATGGTATCAGAGCCTCTTGGCTGATCCATTTTTCTGTTTTGAGAGTCCACCATTCCACCATCCCTCTCTCTCTCTCTCTCTCTCTCTCTCTCTCTCTCTCTCTCTCTCTCTCTCTCTATACCCTGTATGGTAATGGAGGATAGATTTACATTCATCATCATTATCCAGGGTCTACCACCTTTCCAATCCTTCATCATTGCCCAACAGCCACTTTATCATTACCCAACACAACACTATCATAATTCAATCCAATTGTGCATCCAAACGCACTCTGAAGTAAAGACGGGTTAAGAATTGGAAACAAGTTAAGTGGGTGAAGGAAGAACCTTTAGAGAATGGAGTGGCTGAACTCTGAAGCTCCTTACGAGTGAACCATCTACAGCTAGAGGAATTAGTTATTAGTATTGTCTCCAACTCCTTAGGCATCTCAAACCATGCGGACAAACAGTTTTTATAACTCTTATCACTGCACTCTGATATTGCTCTTCCAATAGGATTCTGCATTTTATCCGAACCAATCTGAAGTAGAGGAGTCAATGGGGAAGATCTATTTGGAAGGTGCATAACCCATTCAACCACAGACATTTGCCTGGCTTCTTTTTCTTTCAGAACTTCTGAACCTGCTGAGGATGCTTTTCGGAGAAGGGGCCAACCAGGCTTAGACTCCGGTAGCTTTCTTACGAGATGAGAAATTGAGCTTGAAGTGACTTTGATTGGCGGTTCAAGAGCAGGGTAGAAATGGTCATCTTCAACTTCTTTCAAAGATTCCAAATCAACAGTGCTTTGCAATGCAGATGAAGATGAGCTTCTGGTTTCATTATCGTCAGTTTTCGTTGCATCATCCTTTTCTGTAAGTGGTGAATCCTGTTCTACTTCTATTTCTTTTACGTCTCCAACACCATTGGTTAATCCACCATCGGAGTTGAGAACTGTATTGGGAATGGGATTCCTCATCTCCAACACACAAGAAACTCCAATATCAGGTTCTTCTTTGTGACTGGGAATGATAACTTTTGCATCTAAACATAGGCTTGGATGTAATATACTACGAAGGCTCGGCCTCAGATCTCTTTCTAGACCTACAAAACAAGAACCGGTCTAAGAAAAATCAATACAAAAAATCAACGAATTCATGACATTAGCTGCACCTCAGATTCGCTGAAAATTCAATTAATCAACATGAAAATGTGACGAGTTCTTAAAATAGGTCTGATCTGATCCCATGTGCTGGTTCATGGAAAGATGATCCGGACCGTCTATCTGATGGACATTGAGGAATATCATATCAGTTGACCAATCCTATCACTATGATTAACAGCCTTCCAGAAAATGGTTCACAACAATGGCCCATGTTCAACGGGGAACGAAGGTGGCTAGGATTGTCCCATTTATGTGATTTTTCAATCATTAGTAGGGCCCACAAAATGGCTTTCTGAATCGTCAGACCATGCAGCCACTTGCCAAGCAGTGGACCCTCCAATGAAACAGAGTTAAGCATCCCCTTATTGAAATTCACCCAAGGGACTGACAGATACACTGAAATTCTGTATAGTAATTTGGTTATCTATGGGAAATCACCACAAGGGACCTCAAGGATCGAACCTGACAACTGTTTTGTAGCGTCCTTCTGAAAAATGACCTTTCCGTTGTTAATTGCGAGGATGGAAATAGTAGGTGGCAACCTCTTGGCACAATACCGAACAAGTGAAAGCGAACTCCTGAAAGATGTCACTGTTAAGAATAATCAGAGAGTATTGCCATACACCGAATGCTGTTGTCTGAGAATTTGTAATGCCTACCCAAGAGTGTTGTGCTTGCTTATTCCTACAACTACCACTGTCGCTCCACAAAGCTTTGCCTCTCTCACCAGAACTTTCCTGATTGAATTGCCCCGCGAGACCTGACCTACAAGATCAACCTGAATACCAAGATTGAGAAGAAACAATATAAGGAAATTACCCATGCAATGCTTTTGAGATTGAGTATCATGAATTGCACATAGATTAATTCAGATTCATTTGGGTAGGTGGTTTTGTACATGGATGGTTCATAGAATTACAGAATATTTTCACAAGAAACAGGTAACTGCTATCGAAGATTCGGTTTGTTAAGAAAGTCATAGTAGTAGTTTCCTACATCCAATGGAAAAGTAAATAGGAAAGAGTATAATAAGAAATGCAATGATTTCGTAAAAACATGGGATAATCACATACCTTTCTCACACTACAGAGACCTTGATATACGGCTAAATAATCATCTAATGATTTTATCAAGCAGACGGTGGCAGCCGAATTCCCTTTCGAACAAGGACCTGGAAAGAAATCCGATCAGAAACTCAAAAGGCAGAACAGTTTAGATTAAACATATGCTAATTAAGTTGATGATCCTTAAAAAAGAAAATCGCAGGCAGGAAATCAATGTTACCCCAATCTCGACAAACATGAACAGCTATTACACGATCACGCGGTTCTGCAATTTTGACGAGGGCCCAATTGAGCAACTCTCGGCTATCGCTGTCGATTCGGATCCCGACCAATACATTATTCACCTCTTCGATCTTCTCCACAAACCCCTTTTGGACCTTCATCACAAATTCTTCAACTTAACTTACAGTTTCAAAATCTCCACTCACCTCAATCCCGTATGAACAAACTTATCACAAGAACATTTAAATTGAAAACCCTGATTCTTGAAAATTCAATTCAATCTCTGTAATAGAAAACCCACAAAACCACATCCGTCCATAAAACTTTATACGACTTCCTAGACCAACAATTTCAAACTCTGAGATTGAAAATTTTGAAATCGAGCAAGCTTTCCTCACTTCTGTTGATCAGAAAACCAACTAACATCTATCTCGACAGAAAAACATTCAATCTTCTTCCTTCTTCAAATTTAAATAAACCTCCCCAAAAAAACCCATCTATATTTAAAACCAACCTCAAATTCGCCAACACATACTGGATCAATCTCTTATTATTCTTTTGTTTCCTTCTATGGATTCAAAGAAACAAACCCAAAAAGCAAAAACACCAAAAAAGAAGAATTATCAACCTCCGCAAGGGAAAACCGAAGCCAAAAATCCCTTGACTTGATGAATTCAAACAAAAACACAAAAACCCAAGAGGGGAAAAAAAATAGAATCCCCAACTCTACAAATAAAACCAATCAAAACTAACAAACCCAACCTGTAATTCTGTCAAAGAGAGGAGAAAGAAAAATAAATAATATCCAAAAAGCTACCTATAGAAACACAGCTGCCAAATATAATCAGGCCACTACCTACTACAAAATCATTAGATTTAAAAACTAAAAGGTGGCTGTTCTGATGACGATTGAGCTGAGCAAAGAACAAGCTCCCAATCTTCCAATAAAAACATATGAGAGAGAGAGCTTTCATCCCTTCTCCGAAATGAAACTAACGGACCTCTTTTTCGCGGGGAACCCAAGGTAGCCGGTCACCACGTCGACCGACAGTGACGGCTAGGAATTCAAACCGGCTATTGCGGGTGAGCAGCCATGAGGGCGTACCAGCCTTTGCCATCGTTAACATAACTCCCGTTATACAGGAAATTAAAACAGGAACGTTACTTGGGGTTTAAGACTCGTTGAGTCGGCCAGGATCGTCCAAGTGGCTTGCTGTATCAAACTGGATCATGTCTTGACAGTCCAAGTTGACTCGGTCCGAGTCGACCACAGAGAGTCCCATGGACAGAAATGCTCACTTTAATTTTGCTTCGGTCCAATTGATCAAATCTGAATCGTCCATCAAGTTGAGAACAAATTCCCTGGAGTATCGTAAAAAACAAAAATAAAATTCACTCATAGGATATTCTAATGGGTTCTTGATTTGGTCTTATTTCTATTATTGGGAATATCCAGTGAAACATGTGATCAATCGCAGATGCGTGCCCAATGAGATGTACACAACGAGGTAGCGGATTACAACTAAGGACCCTATGATGCCCAAGTTAGATAGGTAGACTCGGGTTAAAGGGCTTGAGCTTGGGTTTGTGTCTTACTTCCCTTCAATTGCAATGAAAGTATTTATAAAGTCTTTAGGTGATGTCAAGACTTACGTATCTCCGTGGGATTCGCTGGATTCACCGAAGGATCCTTATTTGACTAAGAATTTACTTCTAAAAGTATCATCGAGCCCGCCTCGGTCGGCATGATCTTTAGGTAGGATTGTACTAAATCTTTCCTTTCTTAGCTCGAGACGGAATTCTTTCTGGGATTTTTATCTCACCCTCTGGTCGTAGTCGATCTAGTCAGCTCGAGAGATGATCTCCCATCGAACCCTGTCCTTAAGCGGCTCAACTCGAGGTCGGCTTAGGGCCCATCTATTCGTCAGGAGAGTCATTTTTTATATCTTCCAAGCTTTGTGTCCACCAAATTAGGAAGCTCATCTGGTACCCCAGTTGACTCAACTTCAAGACATTTTACACTTCCTATGCAGTGGACCAGTTCAATTTTACCCACAATAGTGCCCCCACTTTCGAGCTTATCCTACACATGCTCGGGAAGTAAGAGATTAAACTGGTTTGAAAGTGTAGAAATCAAAATTCAAATTTCAAGCAACCTGTTTTTTTTTTTTTTTTTTTTAAAATTTTTTTTTTTTAATTTTAAATCGAGACCGGGTTTGTTGTTTGCTGGCGAATGTAGAGCTGAAAAGTCGGCGGCTGACATGAAATTCAAAAAAGCATGATCATTGTCATGAGATATGAGGGGATGTGCATTAATGATAGGGCGTCGTTCAGATTTCAGACGAAACATGAGTTAACGGCTTTCATTCGGGCCGTCATACTTTTGCTCAAATGAATTCCATATTGCCACATGAAGCAACACATCCATCGAAGCGTCACCTCAGGCTTTTATGCTGACATGTGGCACTGTTCAGTAATAAATGTGCGGTCATGGGGCTGTATAAATACTCTGGTCCTCACTTCTATTCATTTGTTTGATTTATGAAGCCTAGGCTTTACCGACCAGCGTCCAGTCTTTACCTTGACCGAACAGTTGTTTGCTTCCCAGTGTTTGCTACTTCCACGTTTTTGTGCTGGAGCATTCTTCCAGTACACCATAGCCTCTCTTATCTCCGTCTTCATTTCTCTTCTTTTTCCTTTTCTAATGTCTTCTAAGGCGGAATCTAGGGCAGCTACGATCTACGACCGCTTCTAGGAGGAGTCGAATAATGGCGTGTCTGACTCCTGGTCCCCACCCGTTGCTAAATCATCTGCGTTTGGTCCCCTGGGGCTTGCTCCCCCCTTTATTGAGTCTGGCCATTGGAGACCCCCTTCTCTCACCGAGGTGGCGCCACCAGTCGAGGCAACCTCCCGTTCCTCTAGTGACCTTATTTTTATCGCTGACACCTTTACGTCACAGCTGAGCATAACCAACCTGTAATCCCTTAGGTCGGGGTTTTTCATTCCCAGCTCGGTGGGACTTCGTCTCCCCCGAGCTAGGGAAGTTCCTAGTTGTCCTCCCAAGGGAGAGGTTGCCTTGTATTCTACTTTTTTTTTGCCTGTGATCTTTGCCTGCCTCCACCCCTTGGTGAGAGAGATTTTGCATAATCTTCGGGTCACCCCCGGTCAGTTAAACCCGAATGTCTGGCAAGCTATCTTCGGTTGCTGCATCTTATGGAAGTTGATCGAAAATTCCGAGCTCACAATGAATGAGCTCCTCTACTTGTACCAAACCAAGAGCAGCCTAGGTTAGAATGGTTGGTACTGTTTTTCTTCCTGGCCAAGCAAGGGTCAGGTCATTATTACCAATAACCCTTCCTTTAACAAGGTATGGAAGGATAAATGGTTCTTTGTTCAGGAGAGTGGGAGGCTTCGTTGGTGGAGCTGGAATTTGAGGTCTCAGGTTTCGACCTCTTTCGCACTACCAGGTCGGAAACACCCTAAGCTGCTTTACTTGTACTATATAGATTTTCACTCACTCACTCACTCTCTCTACTAACGTCATGCTCTTCTTTACAACCTTTTCCCAATCATAACCCAGCATGTCCGTGTACCATCAGCACCAGATTAGGATCACTCGAGATCAACCTGCCGAGGCAGGATCATCAAAAGTTGGTGACTCCCTCATTACTTCATCAGTTTGACTTTACCCCTGCTGGTGAGTCTTGTCATTTCTTAGCTTCCTACACGGTTATCATGAAGGTTGCACTCTAACCTACTTTTTCGTTATTTCTTGAAGAGATGTCAGGTCGCGTATAGTTGAAAAAGTAAAAGATGTTGGCTACTGCCGAGATGGAGCGGTTGAAGGTTGCTGCTAAGAAGGCAGTCTTTGCCATTGTGGTTCAGCCCTCTGCTGCCAATTCTCCGCTGGGCGGGTCTGTTGCTCGTGCGGTAGAATGACTACTAGTCAAGATAGCCTACGAGATTCCTCCCCTAGTCACTAAGGCAGGGGCCGAGACTATTGTCGCTCCCACAAAGGTCCAGGTAGCAACCAGTGGTGAGGTGGCAACTGCTCTAGCCCATTCCCCTCCATAGGACACTCAACTGAGGGAGGTTGTGGACCCTTACACGCCTCCTCTGCATGCTGAGCAAACTCGGGCCGAGGCGGCTCGAGCCAACGAAGGTGTATTTTTTTTTTTTGGGGGGGGGGGGACTTCCTCTTCTTCCATCCCTAGACACTTAACTATGTTGGTGAACTAGGGTCGGGACTATGACCCCAAGGAGGTAGTGCTGGGGTCGGGTTGCCTTTTTTTAATGTGGACCATGAAACCTACAAACTTGCCCTAGCTAATGCCAAAGGCGAATTTTCTCGGGTTAAGTTTCATTCGGTATCTCCTGCGATCCCAAACATCTCTTTTAGGTTCTCCACATGGTCCTTGGCCACAATGCTCTTAACGAGCATGTTGTTTACGTAGACCTCCATGGTCTTCCTAATTTTCTTGGAGAACATCTTATTCACCATCCTTTGATATGTTGCTACGACATTTTTCAACCTGAAGGGCATTACTCGATGGCAATACAACCCCCTGTCTATGATGAAGGCAGTCTTTTACTTGTTGTGCTTGTGCATGCCGATCTGGTTGTACCCTGAGTATGCGTTCATAAAATGAGGAGTGTGTACTGAGTGGTAGCATATACCAACTGGCCGATCCTCGGCAATGGGAAATTGTCTTTTGGGCAAGTCTTATTTAGTTCAGTGTAGTCCACGTAGACTTGTTATTTTCCACTGGCCTTTTTCACTAGCACCACATTGGCTAGCCAATTGGGATAGTGTGGTTCCTCGATAAAGCCGACCTCGAGGAGCTTGTTGACCTCCTTATTGATTGTCGTGTATCCTTTTGATTTGAATGCTCGTCTTTTTGTCGGACAGGCTTGTGGTTTGAGTTTACGTTCAATCAATGGACTATGGCTCTCAGGTGTATCCCGGGCATGTCCTGGTGAGACTAGGCGAATACATTACCGTGTTCTCTCAGCAGGTCATCTATCTCAACTTGGAGTTGAGGTTCAAGTAACAACCCAACCTAGACTGTTTGAGATGGGTTGGCGTCAGAGAGTAGCACCGAGATGAGGTCTTCTGTAGGTGATCCTCTATTGGTAGTCTCCTTCCTAGGATCGAGGGAGGTGACTTGTATTGTCTGTTGTTACTGCACCCTTCCTCAAAGGGCTGTCAAATAACATTGTCGGGATTCATGCTGGTCACCCCAGATCCTGCCGACCCCATGCTCGGTCGGGAATTTCATGATGAGGTGATAGGTGAAGACAATGGCCCGCATGACATTCAATGATGGTCTGCCCAAAATTACATTGTATACTGAGTAGTCTACCATAGTGGTGACTTGGTTGGAGCCTTCTCTCACCATCACTGGTAGAAGGACGCTTCCTTTTAAGGTCACCTTCTCCCCTACGAAGCCAAGTAGAGGGTTCCTCACAAGTCGTAGTCTCAATCTTCCAACTCCCATTTTGTCAAAAGTGGCAATGAATAGAACATCTATCGAATTACCTATGTTGACCAATATTTGATGTACGTTGCGGTTGGAAATGGTCATGGCAACCATTGGTGCATCGTCATGAGGGTGTTAAATCCCCCAAGCATCTTCCTCTATAAAGGTGATAGTACAGGAGTAAATCTTTGGCTCTTTCCTGGGTTAGCTGGTGTGGTTTATCTGATGTTCTTTGTCAGTAGTGTAATGCCCTGAACTTTTCAATACCCGAGTATTGAAATTTCTCAAGTGTTACTATAAGAATTTAACCTATTATGTACATGTGTACGATACCAATCTAGCTAACCTAACCTTACATCTATTTCCCAATGTGAATCCGACCATTGGGAATAGTCTCCATTCACAGATCAAGCCATTTGACCGTTAATTTTAAGACAAGACCAACCATAATGTGATTTGACGTATATACGCTCTTAAATGAATTGGCGAATAACTCTTTATCCGTAATGATTTAGATGTAAGTTCGTTTGTAAGAATTATTTAGAAAGGTGCGTAAAACCATATAGAACTATTAAATTTCACAAAACTCTTAGATCATAAATAATTATGAAAATGCCATGAACCTAGACTGTGAATTCTAAATCACAAGGTTCTCACGATCCGTTTGATGAGAAACCTCATACCATGCTTATATATTGCAAATTAACCGCACATGTCAATTTTCAACCCTTAGATCAGCAAGACCCATAATTAAAAACAAACATCCACTTGATACGGACCACCTAAGCTTTGGATTTGTCTCATCTCTGGTCAGATGACCCAGATAGGCCCATAGAGTATCATGGATGGAGCAGATTCCTTTAAAAACATCACCATGGACCCCAACCTCATATCGGGTATATAAAACAGGGTGTACACTGGCAGCACATCGAACCCAAGTGCCGGTCAAATTGTGTTTGATCTGATATCTCCCACCCAAAGAGGAAACTTCCTCCTCTCCTTTTGGTTTCCTTCCCAGTGGACGGACGTAGTCCATTTTACATGGCCAGTGGCCCACCACCACAGATCACCTCAATGATCTGAACCATACATCGTGTTGGGGAGGTCGGGCTGACCAAAACCATGACGCCCTTGTGCATTCATGCACACACATGTGCTCACAGCGACGGGAACAATTGGTCGGGCATGCGAGCGTGTTTGTGCTTATAACCGCCCCAAGACAGATCCATCGCGATCTGAGTGGGCCACCTAGGGCCAATCCAACTTGTCCAAACCTGAGGAGCGGGGAATCAGACCCTCCCCAAGATGTCCGAAAGAGGAAAAAAGGAAACAAGGAGTGTTTCGCCGTTTCGGCACTCGTGTTAACCGCACCATGTGGAAAACGTATTCGCAACAAAAACACCTACAAGGACGATCAGACCATTGATCTTATGGGCCAGGGAGCATTGGATGACAATCCTTGGCCGTCAGGAAGAGCCTTTTTGAGCCAGGATTGGCTGAAGGCAGATCTGCCATTAGTGCAAAAACTATCTTCCACAAGCGGATGTCGAGTGTTAATCATAACAATTAACACCATTCTAAGATCAAGACCATATACGAAGAGGCCCACCTGGACACGATCCAACCTCCGCAAGAACGAAAGAAAGAGACCTGAGAAAAACAAGAAACAGAGTAAAACCACAAACTACACTTGTGCAATATGTTTGTACACGGTTTCGTCCAAGCATACAAGTTACGCAGAGACAATATCGGGGACCTGAGTCTTTATAAAACCCGCACTATCCGCTGGAGGATGCACACATCCAAGAACAGGAGCGAGAGAGAGAGAGAGAGAGAGAGAGAGAGAGAGGAGAGAGAAGAGAGAGAGAGAGAGAGAGAGAGAGACGAGAGGAGAGAGAGAGAGAGAGAGAGAGAGAGAGAAGAAGAGAGAAGAAGAGAAGAAGAAGAAGAAGAAGAAGAAGAAGAAAATGAGAGAAGGGGAGAGTGAGTTTGAGAGCCGCTGCCTTTATGGCTATCGAGCATGAGTCCGAGTCAGGCATGGTTCGGGTACTACTGGACGTTCTAGCTTAAGGAGGAAGAAAAAGAAAGAGAAAGAGAAAGAGAAAGAAAGAGAAAGAGAAGGAAAGAAAAGAAAAGAAAAGAAAAAGAAAGAAAGAGAGAGGAAGAGAGATTCATATTAGGGAGAAAAGTCGAGCCAAACAACTCACTAAGTGGCGAGTTGAAACGTTAGGTATACCCACGTGTAACCTTCTCCCTCTCATACTCCTTTTCTCCTTCCACTCCCAATGCTCCGACCTAGAAATCGAACCAAAGAGATTAATTAGTCTAAATCAAATCTAACCATCCAAATTCTTAAATACTAGATTAAAGGCCAAATCCTTCAACACATACCCACGTTCAAGGAAGGGACAATACTAGAGGTGAGGGTTTTTCCTTTAAGCTTACTTTGATTTAAGTTAATATGAATTATCTTGTCTTTTACCTATTCTCATGATTTTCTCTCTGCAATTGTTTAATTTATCATTAACAATTATTTACCCTTGGGATTATGGTGTGATGTTAATTATGAGTGATCTTTTTGAATTTATGTGGGGCGATAAATACAAGCCTTGCCCTTGCCTTTACCAATTTTGTTGAGTTAGCCCTTGCTACTCTTCTTTTTATGGGGTTGGCCATTACCACTCCCCTCTTTGTTGAGTTGGCCATTGCCACTCTTCTTTTTGTTGAGTTGGCCCTTGCCACTCTCCTCTTTGTTGAGTTAGCCATTACTACCCTCCTTTTGTATTTTGTTAGCCTTGTGCTATTACCTTTATGGCTTGAGTATGTGTCTTGGTATTCCAAAACCTCCATAATTTAAATTATCTCTCTATCAATGCAAGTGATGTGTTAAAGGTATCACAATTAGTGACTCAATATTTATCGTTGACGTAATGTGTTACGGGTAGCAGCCCTCTTGGTTGGCACGTAATTTTGTGGGTTGGTTGGCGTGGTGCATAATCGATGTAAGTAAATCGCCATGCGTGTTATATCACTTTTCAGGATTGGATGTCGCAAATAGTCGCTCCATGAACACATCGTGTTCATAGACACGCCGACGAATATCCGTAGTTATGGGATGTGAGTTGAGTTAGGTTTTCTATAAATTATATTCCACATTGTAATGATCACTACGTATGATGAGCCGCACACACTTTGCTAGGTATGCATCTCATGTAGGTTGTTTGCGCATACTGATACTTCTCGTAGTAGTGGAGTACGTAATGTATCAGAACCCTTACATCACTTTTCTGAATCTCTTGAATTATTGTTAATCTTAAAGGTAAACATCACTATGAGTAGCTTCAACCATACAGATGATGTACAGATTGAAGACCTAGAGGACCATCTTCCTATGGAAGATGATACTTAAAGAAAAAGAAATAGTTTTATGATCTAGTTTTATACTTTCGCTGTAAACTCGATAAATGTAATAAGCTCTCATTGAGAGGGCATTTGATTATTTACTGAATTCTTTTACTCGGATGAAATAATCAATATAGTCGATTTTATTCTCATGAATGTTACCTTCATGAATGTATCTGGATGTGATCTAAATGAAAAAAATAAGATGCAATTTTTAAAGCATCCAATTTATACATTATTAACACCTGGTTTTCTAGGGCACGAGTATAATATCCGGAGCCTTTCCCGAGCTTGCTTCCTCTAGTCCAAAGTATGACGCAAAATTAACTCGGTAACTCCATGGCTTCTAGGGTCTGCGTTGAGGCGATAATGCTCCTCATAGGTAGGGCTTTCCCCTGGTGAGGCTAGGGACACGATATTATTGGGCAGGATTACTCAACAGCTGCTTCTACCTCTTCTCGTTGATTAGATGAGGATCCATGTTGCCTTTCCAATAGTTTCATAATACGGTCTACATTGCCGGCCGGGGCTCCCACTTGATTCTCGAGGGAGATGAGCCGTCTACCCCAGTTTCGGGACCTCTACGCTACCTCTTGCAAAGGTAGCTGAGACTAGGGCACTTACTACAAAGCGTAACTTCATTGGGCTGAGCCCTGTGAGCAGACTCGGCTACGATCAGGACTTTTCCTTTTCTCTTGGCCAACAGGGGAAGAGTAAATAGTGGCTTAAGTTGGAGATGGTGAGAACTTGACTTTACCGTCATTTTCACATATGACATCAATATGCTATCGCTAAAATCTGGTCGAATGGATGTGATCAATCGCGGAGGCGAGTCCACCGATGGACCTACATATAAATAAGAAGATGTAGACAATGGGGAGAGCCTATGACGGCTGTGGCCCCTCAAATGCCTAAATCAGGTAGGTAGACTTAGGTTAAAGGGCTTGAGCTTGGGTTTATTGTTTTACCTCCCTTTGATTGTAGTGGGGGTACTTATAGGGTCCTAAGGCGGTGTCGACACCTATGTATCCCTATGGGATTCACTGGAGGATCCTTATTCGGAAAGGAATCTACCTTTAAAAGTATCACCGAGCTTGCTTTGGTCGGCGTGATTTTTGGGTAGGATTGTATGAAATCTTTCATTTATAAGCTCGAGGTGGGATTATTTCTAGGACTGTTGTCCTGCCTCTGGCCGTGGTCGATCTAATTAACTCGGGAGATGATCCCCCACTGAGCCTTGCCCTCAAGTGGCTCAGCTCTAAAAGAGGCGAGTTAACAGTCCTAGAGGGGGGGGGGGGGGGGGTGAATAAGACCATGCCAAATAAAAATTTCAAGGTACTAAACTAATAAATAAATAAGAATAAATCACTAATCTCAATAACAATAGTATTGAGAAATTGATTTAAACTTTGTTCATAGGACAACCTTACACCAAAAACAAAGTTTTAGGTAGGACAACCTGATTTCATGAACGTAGTAAGGATCAAGATCACAAACTAAGCAAGAGACTAGAGAGAGCTATCTACTACAAGCATTCACCACATAAGTATAAACAAATTACAATAATTCACCACAAATACACAACTTAAACCATTCACCACAAACACCAAGAGTTATAGTGGTTCGGTGTGTACACCAACTGTTCTCAAACAGCCACACCTACTCCACTCCCAATAATCACAACCCACGTGATATTGGCGTTCACTAATAAACATGGTTTTCACAGGTTCACCTTAAAACCTATACAGTTGTGTTTTTAAATGGGCTATCACAAACAAAACCCCATGCTGAGATTTTTTGGCTATCTAAGTTAAAATCAATACATGAGATTTTCTAGATATCTCAAAGAAACCAAAAAATTAAAGTACAGAATGATACTTATCTTCTTCTTGAAGACGTTCTTGATGTAGCCTCTAGAACCGCTTCGTTTGATGTAAAATGTTCAATGTCTAGTAATACAATCAAGGGTTCTAGGTTCTAAATTAATTTTAAATTAATTGAAATCTCAGGCTACTTATTTAAATCCTTTAGATCTCAAAAGAAGAGTGATTACTCTCTTTTTTAAAAAGTAAGATTCATAAACGAGAGATCAAAAAATCAAAACAAAAGCTATATAAACAGAAATATAAAATACCGTGCAATAGCTTGATGATAGTGGAGACTTCTCTCTTTCTAAATGAAGGCTTTTCTTAGCGTAGATTGGTAATTTCAGAATGAGAGAAGGCCTCTATTTATAGGCTAAAATGCTATTGCTTCAACTCGTCTAAGGTCTCCTTTGACTCGTCTAAGAACTAATCAAATTTTAAAATTTGGACGTGATCGGATAAAACAGTTCTTTGACTGGTCGAAAGCCTTGCTCGACTGGTCAAGGGCCTTGTTCGATTGGTCGAGCACAACCTTCGATTAGTCGAGGGTAATAAAATTTAGTTGCTGGACTTCGAGTTGAGCATCCTTCGACTGGTCGAGCAGCCTGCTCGACTGGTCGAGAAACCACCAGAAATATCCATTTTTTGAGTTTGAATCTTGGACTGGTCGAAGATATACTTAGACTTGTCGAGCCATAGCTTAGACTAGTCGAACCAAGGCTTAGACTAGTCGAATTAAAGCCTAACAAAAGTATAAAAACCCGTATAAGTTTAACATTTCAAAGCACCTAAGTCTAAGGTCATTCTAAGGTCATTTATACCTGAGAAAACTGGACATTGAAGTGTATAGGATGAATCTTCTACTTGAAGGTAGAGCTTGATCTTCTACTAGAAAAGTAGTAGAACTTGAATACTCTTTGGCTTGAATTATCCATGACTTGAACTTGTGATTACAATAGCCAATTTCATGGTTTGTTCTTGAAGGTGAACTTTCCATCTTTCTTGAAGGTAAACTCTCCATCTTGCTTCTCTTGAAGATTCTCTTGAAGGTCCATTTGAAGGTCCATTTGAAGGTTCATTTAAAGGTGAACTTTCCATCACTTAAGATGTTTTGTCCTATCGAAATTTGACAAACAGAAGTGTGCACAACACTTACAATCTCCCCCTTTGTCAAATTCATGACAAAACACTTAGTACGACAATCACAAAATAATGTAGCTGAAATTTCTTCCTCTGGTGCTACTCCCCCTCAATGAGAGCTTCAAGCTTCTCTCTACTTTGTACCCTTCTATTTAACCTATAACATATACTCCTAATGCACAATTCCAACAAGTATTGCCATTCATTATTCAGATCAACCATTCATCATCATCAAAATACTATTTTCTCCCCCTTTTTGTCACAAATTGACAAAGGAAAGAGTATCAATGTGAACATATATATGACTGAATCTTTAGAATAAGAACTAGATAATCATAACTGAACCATGAGATAAACATTATAATTAGGTTCAGCAAGGAGTAAAGCATTAAGAGAGTAAAAAGATAGAGTATGTCTCACGAGTTTAACAAGTTAAACACATATAGTTAAAAGTTATAATCCCAACATGAAAGAAAATCAAATCAACCAAATCAGAACCAGAGAAGGATAGAGGAGGTATAGATGGGTTAATCTGGTGAAGTCCTTTAGTAATGCGATGAAAGTATTTATGCATATACTTCATTGAGGATCTATAACTTTCAGCCAGATTGTCCTAGGATATCTTCAATTCAACAACCTTCTCCTCTAAGGATCGAAGCCGATCATCAACCTGAATCAGCTTCATCGTCTGATTCTATCTCAGCAAATATGTCATCTATAGTCGTGTCTGCAGGCAAAGGTGCTTCCTCTTCTTCTATATCATCCTCATCTCGCTGACCGGGGAGCTACTCCAAGTTCATCTTATTAATATTTGTGTTATCAAAAGGTACAACTGCCTCAGGTGCCTCAGTTGAAGGAATGACAACGTTGCAATGGATAACAAGAGTTGTCATGAAATATACAAATGAGATGGAACCATGGCCCGGATGTATACGGAATTGAATGATTAAATAACATAACAAAGATGGAAGATAGATAGGTAAGCCAGATGCAACGACATGAAGAACATGAGACATAAAGGGAGTAAGTTCAAACTTATTCCTGAATCGAGGATACACATTTGAAGTAAAAATACGATGAAGTACTCTGAATCTAGGAATCATCTGGGTGGCACGAAGAGCATTACCAGAACTCCATTCGGCATCAAACCAACATAGTTTTCGGGTTATCTCCTGACGCTCAGACTCATACATTCTATCTGCAAGTGGAGGAATGGGTATGCCTTCATCATTTACATTCACATCAAGCAATCCTGAGATCAGGTGCTTGTCAACTGGAAATGTCCCTTCTATAAAATTAATAGAGAATATAAGGTTTTTAAGAGACAATTCCCCTATTGATGCATACATTCCTTGAGCGATGAAGCGGTAAGCCATTCCGTCCCAACCCAGAATATTTTCCCAACCGACAGCAGACAAGATGGGCAAGAGTTTGAATGGAGCAATGTGATCAGGATTCACAGTCCTTTCTATGATTATATCTCTAGTGCGGAGATCCCTTACATGCTCCGAATCTTCTTCGGGAGCTCTCAGGGTTCTCACCCTAACTGGACTCATCCGGGAGGAGGAACCACTAGGGCCCTTGCGAGAAGCCTTCCTCTTAGACTAAAGCTCCATGTAGAGTTTGCAAAAGAAGATGTAAGTGATGGGTTTGGCTTAAATCAGATTTTTGCCCAAAAACCCTCTATGGAAAGGATGCAAATATCAAATCAACTACAAAATGAAGATTAACTAACATACAAGAACCCAAATCTAGAAGGAAATAAAAAATAAAGCACTTACAATGACTATATAAAGATGCGTTTGAGGAGTGGAGCCACGACTAGTCGAGGAAGATGAAAGAAATGACATGAAAAATGGATTTTTCCCTCTTTTAATGGGTCAGCCTGTGGTCCATGACCGGTCGAGTGCTGTCCTTGACTCGTTGAGGGTTGACTGGTCGAGGACGTACTTGACCCATTGAGCAAATGGAAAGAGATCTCATTTTTGAATATAATGATATCTAATGTCTATATGTTTCGTACGAGAATGTTGAATATGATTCTTTGAAATATTGATTGCGCTAAAGTTATTACGATACAAGATCATTGTATCTTGCACAATTTCATAATTAGCTAACATTCTTTTCATCCAAACTAGTTGGGTACAAGTATTACCAAATGCGATGTATTTAGCTTCAGCTGTAAATAAAGATATAGAACTCTGTTTCTTGCTGTGCCAGAAAACTAAGCAATTTCCAACATAGAAACATCCACCACTGGTAGATTTTCTATCATCAATGTTTTCTACCCAGTCAGCATCGGTATATCCCGCAAGTTGTATATTTGTATCATGAGGATACCATAGACCGAAATTAGCAGTACTTGTGACATATCTGACTATACATTTAACAGCAATAAGATGAGATTCTTTTGGATCAGATTGATATCTAGCACAGATTCCAAACTAAACGCAATATCAGGTTGTTCACAATCCCATGTGTACGGTCGCGATGTAGTAATAATCTCGGTAAGACCAAGGTCGAATCCACAGGGACTGAAACTTGTACGTTTCTGAAATTAACTAAAAGTAGAACTAGAAAAAGATGTGAAACTAATTCTGTAGTATTTGAGAGAGTAATTGTGAGTAGAGTAATTAAAACTAAGAATTTAAAGGTGGGAACTAGGGTATCAAGGATCCACTTGTAGTGATCAGGGAGCCCTCTTGCTTGATTCAAGTAACACAATTAGAATTGGAGTCCTATTCTATCAAATTGGAAAATATATCAATAAAACTAAATTTGAACTTCCATTAAACTAATTCTCAATGAAGGAGAACTATGATAATTGGCAGGGATTCCATTACCAAACCATGCCCAGGAGACAATGGCAAATAACGAGATTTACCAATCTCATAATCTCAATGCAGGAGAATTGTAGAGATTAGGAAGGATTCCATCATCTTACCATGCCCAAGGGACGATGGTGAACAACAAGACTTACTAATTTCACAATCTCAAATAAGAAAAAGAAGATACTCAAAGCTATTGCAAATCTACTGTAATTTGAGTCACAATAAACCATTAAAAATTGAAAGTATTCTTTAAATATCAAATTAGAATCCATGGAGTTCAATATAAACATGAATCAAAGCAATAGAAACATCCCATAATGCTACAAGTTTCACCTTTTAGCCTTAATTAAGAGGTTTAGCCAACCATAGACATGATTGGACCAAAGTCTCTTAAGAAAAATATGAAAACAGCTAAGGAAGAAGAAGAAAAATTCTTGGCGATGGCTTCTCCACCATTTTGCTCCACTCCTTAAACCTTAAAAGATGCCTAGGAACATCCTAGGGAGTCCAATTTATAGTTATGGAACTCCAACTTTCGCACTTAGTTGGAAAACTCTAGAAACTGCTTCAAATTTACGCAATTTGTTAAAATAGACTTCACTTTGCATAGTTTTCCAAAATAGACTTTATTCTGTGCAATTTCACAAAAATGACTCAGAGTTTCAGAATATGTTTTTTCATGACGATTTCAGGATTCCTTTTCTTCACTTCAAATCTTTGATTCTCTTCATTCCTCACTTGGTTTTCTTGGATCTTTGGCATGTGAATTCTTCAATCTTGGTCTCCTAAGATCCATCCCTTACCTTAATGATTCTTGAGCATCAAATCTATGCTTTTAGCACCATTTTCAATTCAAGCTCTTAAATTCACCATGCTACCAAACATGAGTAAAATAGAACATTAATCATTATCATGTTCATAAAACCAAGATATAAATGGGGGATAATATGCAATATTTGACCCTCAACACAATCCCCAACCAGCATTTTGCTAGTCCCAAGCAAAGTATGCTAAAAATATTTCGAGATTCGCAAGATAATTTCTATAAGCTCAAGTGGTATTTTTTTTTTTAATAATCTAGATAATAGAATTCTAAAATACATCGATGTTGTGTATTACCTTCTCCTAAACTCTAGCACTCGATAAGTTTCATAATCAAGTTCAAAGCATTAAACCTCCAATTAGAACAATTCCAAACATTGAGTTCTATAGGTGTATAATGGAGTCTAGACTTATCACAATCAAAGGTTCGATTCGTCACTTTCATGATAACATTGATAATTAAAAGAGCATTCAGGACAACTAAAACCTAAACCGAAACTTGCCTTACAGTTCATCTTTTAGTTCCTTCTTTTATTCCTCCAGCTTTTGATTTTTCCATCGATGGCTTTCATGATATGTCAACTTTTTAGAAATCTTTAATAGGTAGCCCTTTTCGACGACAACTGTTTTTTTAGCTGGGTATTTTCTTTTTCCTTCTTTTCAATTCTTCTTATTGAACATGATGGACAAATTCCCCAAGTTGGTTCCTTCTATGCGTAATAATCATCAAGTTAATAATTCAATATCAAACTGACACTTTAATGTGTAAGCTGGATGTGACATGTGAAATCATGACTCAATCAATGTTTAAAACTTCTAATTGAGGATCAATGACTTAACTTAATTTTGAGATCTCCCAGGTGACTAAAATCCAAGAGACATAATGCATCAACATTAAGTATCTTGTAGTTCTAACTCATGGATTAACTTTGAGATCACTTAAATTTGCAGAAATTTCAGAAAATTTTCTCAATTTTTCACAACTTCACCCAAAGACTAAGAAAACAACTGATTAACCTACCTAATCCACACCCCCAACCTAAAATCTACATTGTCCTTAATGTAAAAGAGATAAGCATTCAATGCAAATGAGGCAACAAAAAGAAAAGGGAAGTGGTGGAAAGGTAGTACCCGAAGAAGGAATTCTGAGGTTTTTTTTTCCAAAATATCTCAATGTGAAGATAGGTTAGCACAAGAATTAAACCATCAGAAAGCAAACTTTCCTAAACAGCAAAAAGCAAACTATCCTAAATGGTGAAAAGCAAACTATCCTAAATGGCGAAAAGCAAACTATCCTAATCCTAAATTCTTTGAAAGCAATAAACCTAACTAGGAAAAAAGGAAAAAGCTACTTAGTCATGTCACAAGGTTCCTCCTCCGACTAGTATCTTGATAAATTTTTCAATAGGTTTCCTAACAAGATCATCCAAAAGCCCTTTTTGCAATAGGCTTGGATGCCCTGGAGCATGATTTTCCAGAGAAATTTGTGGACCTCAACATAAACTTTCCTTTTAATCTCATGAGGTGTCCAAAGTACATATGATTCACCTGAGACAGAGAAAGTTTCAGAGTTAGCTCAACATGGTGAATCAGAGACTACAAGTAGATAAGTTTCAGAGAAATTCTCAGTAGGTGATGTAGTCTTAACATATTCCGAAGTTTCAGGATTCGGTTCAACTTTTAGCTCCTCCTCCCTTAATGGTAAATATTCAGGATCTTTGGAAGGAGGAGCTTCAGAATAAAGGTTCTCTTGGTCAGTAACAACCACCGAGGCATTATTTTACAAGGCAACCATTATTTCTTTTATCATGGGATCATTTGAATCTGCAAAATATGCCAATTAATCTTCCAAAGAGTGGAAGAATTTAGTTGAGAGGGGCTCGTTTTCCACATTGAGGTCTGCGATGATATGCTCAGTTACTCCTTCATTATCTTCGAGAATTGAGTGAAGTGTGCTCTCTTGCCCTTCATCTTGGTGAGAATACATCATCACCGAATGTATCTTGCCTTGCCCTGTATAGACAGATTGTGGATCAATAGGCGCATTGATGTGAAGACTCTATTCATTGATACTAATTAATAGAGGCTTTTTATTATCAAGAGATGACTGCTCAATTGGTGGCCTCTATTGGGTAGTTTCAAATATCGGAGTTATATGAAGTGAATCATCCATCTCCCTAATCAAATCATCATCAAAATAAGGGAAGTAGTCTAAATATGCCTCAAAAGAGTTGGAAGGGTCAGTTGAAAGGGGCTCATCCTCCACATTTAAATCAGACATGTCAGATGAGTGGAGGAGATCATTATCGTCGACAACTTCCTTTACCTCTTGATCATTTACCTGGGCCAAACTTGAGATCGATTCCAGGAGAATTTGGGCTGTAAACTCATGACTGTCATCCCAATACTCATCATCTTCTAATTCAGTGTAGTTCACAAGTGGGATGGGATCGCTTTCCTCACATTCTATTTCTAGGTTGGGTTGAGGCTCGAATAAACTAGCCTCTTCCTCCTCATTGAAGACAAGTGTATCATATGAGTGAAGCGTGTCAGTATCATTATATTTGAAAGATACCCATGTCTCTTGATCTTTAGTTTGGACAGTCATCGAGATCGACTCTTCGGGAAATTAAACCATATGATCATTAACAGAGTCCAACTCCTCATTCTCAATTTCAGTATTCTCCATAATCGCATCACGTGAACCTAACTGTTGTATATCTTTTATAAGTTCTTGTAGTCTTTTGAGTATGTTTTGCTGGATGAGTTCTAAAGTTTATGTGGAATTCTGAAGTGAATTCTCTTGGATCGTTTCTTGTTGGATCTTAGAGGTATATGACCCAAGAGAATTGTCACTATGATGCATTGTTGATTCAACTTCCCGATCTTGATGTTTCCACTGATCATAAGTAGGGAGTTGGGAATGAAGAATTGGATTGAGTTGAGACTGGGGTGAACTAGCCTCCATTCGCTTATCGAGGCGCGATGCAAACGCTTCTATCATTTTTCTAATGGCAGAAAAATCGTCTGTGTAACCCTGAAGTAAATCCTCTTGGATTGTTTCTGGTTAGATTTCAAAGGTAGAAGACTTAAAAGAATTGTCACTATGATGTATTGCTGGTTCATCTTTCCAATATTGATGTTTCCACTGATTATAGTCATCGGGTAATAGGTGGGAGAATTTGATGGTTGTTGATACATATTATCAGCCATAATATAATCTCTCATTGTTTTCTCCTTGTTTGATGGGTGATAATAATTTTCACTCCCACAGTTATGATAACTCCAACACTCACGTACTGTTTTCTTAATCCGTGGGGTGTAATTATTCTCTCGCATATGATCACGTAAGGATTTCTTAACCAGTGGAGCATTGTATTCCGTTTGGTTCTCATTGATGTTTCCAGAATTTTTTTGAGACGTAAGATGTTTTCTAATATAATCATCTGACAGCCCTCCACAATTTCTCGCATTCTCTAAAACTTGCTTAACATATTGACGTTCCCACTCTTGCATATACATGGTGAAATCCTAATCTTGAACCTAATCCTAAAATAGAATAAAAGAAAAATCCTACAATAATATGGAAAGTAAGTAGAGGAGAAGTTAGAAGGAGTTTACCGGTTTAGAGAGTTCTATGTTAGGATCCTACAAAACAAAAAACAATGTTAGTTTCTAAAAATAAATCAGAAAAAACCATAACTTAAAAATAAAACAAAAAGTTAGTCCTAAAAACAAATTAGTTTCTAAAAAAAAAATTAGTTTCTAAAAATAAATTAGGAAAGTTTCCAAATCTAAAAATGGAAGAAAAGAATTAGTTTCTAAAAACAAATGAGGAAAGTTTCTAAATCTAGAAATAGAAAGAAAAGTTAGTTTTTAAAAACAAATTAAGAAAGTTTCTAAATATAGAAATAGAAAGAAAAGTTAGTTTCTAAAAGCAAATTAGGAAAGTTTCTAAATCTAGAAATAGAAAGAAAAGTTAGTTTCTAAAAAAAAATTAAGAAAGTTTCTAAATTTGGAAATAGAAAGAAGTTACCAATTTAGAAGTTTCTATTTTGGGATCCTGCAGAAGAAAAAGGAAAGTGAATTAGTTTCTAAGAAAGAACTAAGAAAGCAACCTAGTTTCTAAAAAAAGAAAAAGGAAAGTTTCTAAAAATAGAAAGTAAGTTAGTTTCTAAAAACAGAAAAAGGAAAGGAAATTAGTTTCTAAAAATGAATTAGGAAATTTTCTAAAAAATAAAAATTAGTTTCTAAAAACAAATTATGAAAGTTTCTATCATAGAATTAGAAAGTAAATTAGTTTCAAAAAACAAAAAAGTTAAGTTTCTAAACCTAGAAATAGAAAGCTAAGTTAGTTTCTAAAATAATTCTAAACAAACCCTAACCTATAAATAGAAAGTAGAAAAATCCTAATCTTAACCTAATTCCAAAACTAATCAAATCCAGAAAACGCAACCATCAATCCCCAACAACGGCGCTAAAAACATGTTCACAGCCCTAAGTGTAGGGTCATGATGTAGTAATAATCTCGGTAAGACCGAGGTCGAATCCACAGGGACTGAAACTTGTACATTTATGAAATTAATTAGAAGTAGAACTAGAAGAAGATGTGAAACTAATTCTGAAGTATTTGAGAGAGTAATTGTGAATAGAGTAATTAAAATTAAGAATTTAAAGGTGGGAACTAGGTGCCAAGGATCCACTTGTGGTGATCAGGGAGCCCTCTTGCTTGATTCAAGTAACACAATTAGAATTGGAGTCCTATCCTATCAAATTGGAAACTATATCAATAAAACCAAATTTGAACTTCCATTGACCTAATTATTAATGAAGGAGAACTATGATAATTGACAGGGATTCCATCACTAAGCCATGCCCAGGACACAATGGCAAATAATAAGATTTACCAATCTCATAATCTTAAAGCAGGAGAATTGTGAAGATTAGGAAGGATTCCATCATCTTACCATGCCGAAGGGATGATGGTGAACAACAGGACTTACTAATTTCACAATCTCAAATCAGGAAAAGAAGATACTCAAAGCTATTGCAGATCTACAATAATTTGAGTCGCAATAAACCATTAAAAACTGAAAGTATTATTTAAATATCAAATTAGAATCCATGGAGTTCAATATAACTATGAATCAAAGTAATTGAAACATCCCATCATTCTATAAGCTTCACCTCTTAGCCCTATTTAAGAGGTTTAGCCAACCATAGGCATGATTAGACCAAAGTCTCTTAAGAAAAACATGAAAATAACTAAGGAAGAAGAAGAAAAACTCTTGGCGATGGCTTCTCCATCCTTTTGCTCCACTCCTTAAACCCTAGAAGATGCCTAGGAACATCATAGGGAGTCCTATTTATAGTTGTGGAACTCCAACTTTCACACAGTTGGAAAACTCTAGAAACCGCCTCAAATTTACGTAGTTTGCTAAAATAGACTTCACTCTGCATAGTTTCTCAAAATAGACTTCACTCTGCGAAATTTCACAAAATGACCCAGAGTTTCAGAATGTGCTTTTTCAGGACGATTTTAGGATTCCTTTTCTTCACTTCAAATCTTTGATTCTCTTCATTCCTCACTTAGTTTTCTTGGATCTTTGGCATGTGAATTTGTAACACCCCGTACCTTCAGTACACGGGTGTTACCCTTTTTACCCCATTAACCTGAAACAGATTGGGTTAATTGAAAACTTGAACTCGATATACACAGGATGGGAATTCCGGTCGACATTAAAGTCATCCATCAGGGTCTCCAGGAGTCAAAACACGCCCCACGACAGTCAGGAAGGTAAGACTATTCAAGCACTTTGAGTTAAAACCATTATAAACAGTTTAGAGTGGTACAACACACTCGTCACCAACACTTGAGAATTGGTTGGTGACAAAACGACCCTTCATCATAATCAGTACCATATATTAACCGTCGAAAACAAGTATCAGGCCCACCCGACCAACAGATAGCGTCTCGTGGGCTAATAATGGCCTAAGGGAGTGTGTAACGGCGCACCTAGGGCTCACCATCAACCCAAAATGGTCCAGGGTCCCTGTGTAGTGTTCCCCAATGAAAATGGGCGGAGTAGATTACGACGATAATGTCACAGTGGACCCCTACTCGATGCCTGTGCACTGAGAGTGTTTGTGCATGATGTGCACTGAAATTGCTAGCTCGATCAAACTGGCTTTGACCGAGCATCTCTCGAAAACTTGAAAATGGCGGTTCTCCCGCCCCTCTCCCTATTTAAACCGACCGTCTTCAACCCTCTAAGTGGCCCACCACGGCCACTTTTCGAAACATCCTAGCCGTTCAAATCCTCCATGGGGCCAAGCTGAACAAAACCTTATAGCCTTTCCACTCCTTGTAAACGGACGGGGGAGATGGATTTCGACCATCCATCCTTGCCAAAAATCGCTCCACCGAGAGCCTGTGGAAAGAGGAGAGAGAGGACCGCCCTTCCTCTTTGGGAAGGACGAAGCTCAGCCATCCACGGTAGGGACGATCGCAACCTTCCATCCCTCTCTCTCGCTGGCTATAAAAGAAGGCGCTGTAGCCCTTGGATTCACGCCAGAGAGAAGGAAAGAGTGTGGAGGGAAAGAGAAGAAACAGGGAGTTCGTTCCTCGGTATCCACCCGCCTCAGGTGATCCTTCTTCTCCACTCTCCTTTTGAGTTTAATTCTTGGGCTGCTACCAGACCAGCAACACTTACATTCCTCCTCTAGCCGACCTTCTAAATGGCTGTGGTATGGGCTAAGAAACCGGGTTTTATCTAGACCCTGCATGGACTGAAACCACGACCAAATGATGGCTGTGTGTTAGGTCATTTGAAGCTCTATTTTGAGCTCTTTGTAGGAGATCGAACCAGCTTAGGTTCGGATGGGAGACCAGCCAATCAATGGCTGTGGGTCTGTCCGAGGAAATAGTGAGTTGGGTCCCTGTTTTGGGACGAACCGGGCCATGCATTAGGACCCTGTCTTAAGAAGGATCTAGGCCAACCGATGGCCTTGAATCTAAGCTTAAACCCAGCCCAAATAAGACCAATACAGTAACGCTTTGGGCTGAATATTGCAACCCTGTTTCAATCCGAGTCCAAGCCAGACAATGGTTGTGATATGGACTGAGATGACAACTTGACAAGGGACCCTGGTTGGAACTAAAGCTGAGCCAATCCATGGCTCCATTCAAGTCTGAAATCAGATTTAGAACAAGGCCGAGAAACAAGCTAGTTTGGAGCTCTGTTTAGAGTTGAAACCTGATGGTCCGACATGCCATCAAATGGCCCTGTTTCAGGTACTGTTTGGGCTGGGAATGGGTGCTAATCTGAGCTCTCAGACTGGCCCTTGATCAGCTTCGATCCGGCCTCAAAGACTGATCGAAGTTGGGTCGTGAATGGGTCCCAAAACTAGACCTCAATCCAGCTGCAATCAGGCCGAGAAAACAGCTCCAAAACGACATTCAGGGAAGAAACTGTTCACGTGAGGTTGATGGGCTGACTGCCGACTTGGGCCCTACAAATTGTAGGTGGGCTGCTCCAGAGGTGGGCTTGCACAATTTCAGATGGGCCATATCTAGTATAAAACTCAAATAGGCCGCACCACATCTAGTGGGCCTCGCTATTATGATGGTGGGCCGCTGGTATGCTGGTAGGCCACACCATTCAAAATAGTGGACCACACCATTCAAACAGATGGGGTCCACCAGCCGTATGGGGCGTCAGCAGGTTCTGTGGGCCCGCTCGAAGTGTGGTACACCTATGCCACCATGGAGCACTTGAGTTTGGACCGTCCATCAGGCTGGACGGACGTCCAGTGCCGCACATTTCCTCTCTTTCTTCTTTCGTTTGTATATATATATATATATTATATATATTATATATATATATAATATATATATATATATATATATATATATATATAGATATATACACACACACACAAAAATATATATAATAATAATACATAAATATATATGTAAAATAAAATACCTATTCACTACATAGGTCTGTGATGGACCCCACGTGGGACCCACCTGTGAAACAAAGGATTGGTATATATATGCATTCACTAGGTATACAGCTGCAGCGTGATGAGCCGTGTTTAAAAACCTGGGCCATCCACCTAAGTTGCTAGCTGGGTGGAACCCACCTTGTACGTGGTATACGTGTGGAGTATGGTGCCTACCCTAATGAATATAATGTGAGCCCACCGTCCAGGGATTGGACGGTGGGAGACGGCTTGATTGGAAGCTTGACAGGTATCTCACATCCTATGTGGAACCCACCAGGTGCTTGTAATGCATATGTAATGAATACCATGCGGTACAAAAATAACGTATGTAATGTATACATTATATTCCATGGGGTACATACCCAATACATATAATGTATACATATATATATATATATATATATATATATATTATATATATATATATTAATATATATATATATATATATATATATATCTGATACATATAATGTGTATACATATATATTATATGGCAAGCTCATCCATATGGCGGTGGGCCATGTATGTGGATCCCACCAATCAGATAACTGTATGTTGACGTCGGGAGGCCACCTTTGGGCCCGCTTTGATGGGTCAGGTCAAGCCCAAGTTGAGCCCACTTATTGGGACATGTGTTGTCGGGCCTGTACTCCTCTCAAATAAGAGCCAAACCATCATGATTTGGGCCATTCGACCAACCATGGCGTCCTAGAATTTTGAGAACTTATTAGCTAATGCAAAGGATTTCTCTAGGAATCTGTTCACGTGATGTAGGGACGCTAGCTTCTCGAGAGGACTCACACCAAAGAACGCCCTACAACATATCTGGTGATGATTTCTTTCCCCTTAAGCTTTGTATCCCTAGCTAAATCAGAAATAACAACTGATTTAAATTAGCGACTAGTTAGACCAGTGATAAGCTGTGCGTGGAAATAGACCGCATTCATTTAAGCTGTCTATTCAACATGCTTACTATTATTTAGGATTTTGATTACTCTGAACTGCCTGGGTGAATAATCTAACTATTCATGTCGTGTATCTCACGTTACTCAGTAGTATGTATTGATAGATGCATTACCCTTATCTCTTCTTTTATATCTATATTTCCATTATGATGATATGATACACATACTGTTGGAATCTCTCCATGGGAAGTCCTAGTAAGGAGAGTCCGTGCTTGGGGTGTAACTAGATTGGTTGTGACATAAGTAGGCCCTTGACATGGAGGTTTTGGTTGTGGTACTTGACCATGGGGGTTTACCATCCATGTGTGGTTTCACCTGACTTGGGATGGACTTCATAACCCTTCCAAATACCGTTGTTTACTCATTTTTGAACCATTCATACCGACATGTTTAAAACGCCACTTTTGGTAATTTCAAACATTTCACCCCTAATTGGCATTGATGGTAGCCCCTTTATGTTAATTTGATTGACCACATGTTAGTGGGTGCTACACACACCCTAAGACGGTAGTCTCATGGGCCGGGGATGGTGGAATGGGACACTATGCCTGAGCCGTTGGCCTGTGCTGGGCCATGTGCTCCCTGTAGTGACCGTGAGCTTATTTAAATTGGCTGGTTGCAATTGGACTAATAACGGGATAGATAATCATGCATGCGTGGCACAGACCAGCATATATTGTTGATATACGTAACATACAGATTCACCTGTTTGGATGTGTTACTCGAGGCACCAACCATCAACTGTTGTTATCGTACATATTTGCCTGTCTGGATGTTTTACCCGAGGCACAGACCGTCTGGATGTTTTACCCGGGTCGATGTTTGCATGGGTGACGACCCCTATGTTCGTCTGGATGTTTTACCCGAGACAATGGTTGCATTCACTCATTCATGCACTTAATAAGACTGCATCTACTGTGTTTTAGATTATCTGTATGCTTTTATGCTATTCCTTGTTTAGGGCGGCGGTGTGTAATCTTAGGGGGAGATCACACTGAGTTGGCTACTCATTCATCAATATTTAACCGTACAGAGAACACAGAGACAAAGGGACTTGCGGAGGATCCAGAGGTGGCTAAAGTCGAGGAGGCTTACAATGAGGAGTCGTACCAGGAGGCGGCTACTTATTTTGGATTAAATCAGTAGTCTACTTGCTTATTAACATTTCAGTTCATTTTGGGATTTAAAGTTTTGTGTGTGGGCCTCAGCTGAGTGACCCAAGATATTATTACTGTTTGGGCTTTATCTATATTACGCTTGGTTCCGTTAATCGCACTTTGATTAGGTTTGATTATCCTTTTGCTTGCCAGTTAACACTAGGATTTTTAAGAAATGAGTGGTATACTCGGGTCTCAAAAACTGGGGCATTACAAAATTCTTCAATCATGGTCTCCTAAGATCTATCCCTTGCCTTGGTAATTCTTGAGCATCAAATCTATACTTTTAACATAATTTTCAATCCAAGCTCTTAAATTCACCTTGCAACACAAACATGAGTAAAATAGAACATTAAGCATTATCATATTCATAAGACCAAGATATAAATGGGGGATAATATTCAATATTTGACCCTCAACACAGGTCTTGTAAGACCCGTATCCTAGATCGTACTGTTCTGTAGGCTTCCGCGGTCCTCCCGGTCGAATTCCGGCAACCCTCGACTTGTATCCGACGTTTGTGCACGATCTTAAGCCGAGTCCTGCATACCAAAGTCGGCTTGACCCGAGACCTGTACCCTTACGACCGCGCTGTCGCAGTAGTTCTGATGCCACGTCTCGCGCGCCGAGGTGATACCTAGGCCAGGAGATGTGGGTTCGCGTTCAGTTCGAGAAAACACCGCGCGTTTGCAATCCCAAGAGAATCTCTACAACATGTCCCATCAATCAATCAATCAATCAATCACCTCATGTCAAGTACAAGAGCAACCCCAAAGTCAACTCTCTCCCACTCTCTCTCTTACACACCCATACATGTCAAGTACAACTATCACCTCACATCCATCACCTCTCTTACAACCACCCTTTCTTTCTCTCTTTCTCTTTACAAATTCCAAGCAACAAAGTGGTGGACATCCAAGCTCTTCAATGGAGAGAAAAGTGTGATGTGTGTGGCCCACTTCCTCTCCCAAGATCCATCATCTTAGCCCTTCATTTCTCATCATCTTCTATCAAAGTGAGACACAAGGAGATCGACGTTCCATCTGACTAAGAAGATCGAACGGTGGGTGCTTCTATAGGCCTAGATTTTTTTATTATTTTTTTAATGATGGGCCAAGTGAGGCCTACTGATTGATGGTATGGATCTCACTTTGGACCCTAGGTGGGGCCGATGGCCCACCTTGATTCTCATGATCATTCCATGATGGGGCTATTTTCCATGGACCCCATCATGATGTTTATTTTCCTTGCATGAATAGGGTCATCTAGACCGGTGGAGAAAGGATCTCCACCATTGATTTTGATCGGTAGGTCCACATGTAATGGGACTAACTTGATGTATGTTTAAATCATGGAAGGGAGGGCCCATAGTGCCGGAGTCCCTTCATCACTCGATCTTCCTTCTTTCTCTCTCTCTCTCTCTCTTCCATTTTTCTTTGTGTGATGATGTGGCGTGTGGCCCACTCGGATGGACCCCAACTTGTTGTATGTCTTATCCACACCATCCGTGGATATGGTGGCCCACCTGGATAGCACGTCTGAAGGTGGGGCCCACCTTAATATGTGTTGTATCCAAAACCGTCCAGCGTCCTTGGACGCTGGACGTCAGTAAGGTGTGACTGACGGTGTGGTGTACCGTCCAGTGAAACAAAAATATTAGTTTGATTCCAAGCTTTGGAGAGGGCCGCTCATACAGGCCCCACCTTGATGTATGGATTTAATCCACACCATCCATCCCATTACCCAGCTCATTTTAGGCGTTGAGCCAAAAAATGAAGCCAATCTGATTTTCTGGCATGCCATATGTCATGCCCCAAACTCGGAAATCGAATTCACAGGAATCCCGATCACCGAATCCGGTGCCGACAGCCTCCATAGTACCCCATTCTCGGCTCCTAGCGTCCATACACCAGATTTCGATCCTGGGATCCTATAAGGAGGATTTTTTTTGTACATTTAACTTGTAATAAGCATAACCACAAGATTACCCAATCACAAAGACAACATCATCATCACATATCCACTAATATAATCATTTGAGTACAATGCTGAAAGGGAAATACATAAATCGAAAATCAAGCTCTAGAAGACCGTTGCACGCTCTAAGCTCAACACTGCTGCAACCTATCATCACCTGCATACATCTATCATGCATAAGCTTATAGAAAGCTTAGAGGGTGGTGTAAGTGTGTGCACAAGGTAAGTGCCAAGTAAGCAATATCAGAGTAATCAGAGTAAGCGGAAATACTAATAAGCCCATAAATCATACAGTATCAGAAATACTGGTAAGATCATAAATCATACGATATCGGGGTAATGCGGAAACATACTGATAAGCCCATAAATACCATCAGCCTTATCCAGGCTATGCGATGCAAAAATATAATAAAAACAATATCATATACTGATGAAGCAATGTAGATCAGCTATGCAACGTGGAGACAACAAGCCAAATATCAGATGCCGATGATGCAATGCAATATGCAAATCCTGATGAGTCCACGAATATCGTCAGCCGTATTTAGGCCATATAAATGCAGAAACGTAGCAACCCAAAATGTTAAATGCCGCGGATGCAATGTAATATGTAGTGCAAATGAAATGACCAAGCTAGAGTGTGAAATCGGGATGATAGTACGTAGTATCACAGGCTATGGGGTCCATCACAAGGGACTTCTATCCAAACCAGTCCCATACCTAAATTTGGATAGTCAGACTCAATGTGGTAAACTCCTGATCTTAGGTTATTCGCGCGCCCCAACCGAAATCCTGGCTATTGCGAAGGTACACGTAATAAAATAGTTGCGCATTACCAGCTCGAGTGGATAGTGAATGAATGAATATGCAACTCCTGCTCAATAAGTCCACATATCAGTATAGTTCATCTCTGGGATCATCACCGGGGTTTAGTACACTCCAAATGGCACTGTTGCTCTCCCAGCCACACAGTCTAAGTGAGCATAAGAAACCTCACTATTCGCCTGACCAATAGTCTGCCAATACCTATTTGACACGTCGATAGCGGACCCATTCAAGAGCTGGTCAAACTCAGCCTAGCAATGTCCCCTACGCTTGGGTGGGTAAGGCCACACCCCCTCCCAACCGACCACGACACAGTGGGAGACGCGGCCTCCTGGTATTCGGCACTCGGGCGCTCATGTATCCACTCGGTCTCGATGTTGGGGCGTCCTCTGGTACCAAGAGGGTTTTGAGATTTTCCTCCAGGGCTATCTATGACAACTCGATGCTAAAACAAATTTTTGGTGTCCCGTCTGGCCAACCATGATATGCCTGTGGAGGCTACGGCACTGATGTCGCTAGGGCGTACAGTAATCATAATGCAAGATGCATGAGTCATACGAACCAGCCATGCATCAATCTTGCGCATACCGTGCGCTCATGTGAGATAATCTCCGCCTATCAGGGAGTCTCATAACAACATTCTCAATGACATATGCAATAATCAACCACATCATAACAAGCATGTCGATGATGCATATGAGCATGTATCATGATGCTATGCTGTCACATACTCATAATCGATATCAATAATCGGCATCGACAATCGACCTCGACAATGTAGACATTTAACCAACATTGCCCTCAAGGAATGACCCACATAGAGCCTAACATATAGTGGACCCATGACCTCACACAAGGGTCGAATATGCAACACCATGGGCCTCACTCAAGAGTTTAATATACATCACGATGGGCCTTTCACATGGGCCTAACATACATCACAATGGGCTCCATCGCCTGGCCCTTAAATGCATCACAATGGACCTCATCACATAGGCCTCGATACTCGGCCTTGACAATCCGAATCGGCCTATATGATCGGTCTCAACAATCCGAATCGGCCTATAGAATCGGCCTCGACAAATTGGAATCGGCCTCGATACTTGGCCTCGATAATCGGAATCGATTGATAATCGGAATCGGCAAATCGGTCACGTCAATCGGCAATCGGTCACGACAATCAAAATTGATTGATAATCAGAATCGACAAATCGGTCACGTCAATCGGAATCGGCAATCGATCATGACAATCGGAATCGGCCTCGATGATCTATTGGTCAAGGCTTAAGGGAAGGTCACAATGTGGACATTAAACCATCATTGCCCATCAATGTGGACATTCAACCAACATTGCTCCCAAGGAGTGGCCCACATAGGACCGAACATACAGTGGGCTCGTGGCCTCACACAAAGGCCTAATATACATCGCAATGGGCCTCATTCAAGGGCTACATGTGCATCACATTGAGCCAGTTCTTAGGGCCTCATATACACAACAGGTGGGCCCTGCTCATGGACCTCAAATACATAACATGTGGGCCCTACACATGGGTCTCGAATATATCAAATGGGTCATGCATCATGGGCCTAATACCTATCACAATGGGCCTTGCCCATAGGCCACGAATACATCACAATGGGCCATGACGTCTGGGCCGAAAATACATCTCAATGGGCCGCAACACATGGACCTCATATACATTAAATGGGCCACACTATATGGACATAGAATACAACTCAATAGGTCATGCCAAAAAGGGCCACAAATACATAGCATGCGAGCCCTGCACATAGGCCTAATATGCGTAACAGGTGGGCTCTGCACCTGGGCCTCATCATATCAGGTTGGGCCGTGTTAATGGGCCGCACTAATGGGCCTCATGTACAACAAGTGGGCCACATCATTGGGCCGTACTAATGAGCCCCATAAATATATCAAGTTAGGCCACACAGATGGGTCACAAGTATATCAAGGTGGGCACCTCGAATGGACCACAAAATACATCAAAGTGGGCTTGACGAATGGGCCACAAAGTACATCAAAGTGGGCCTGACAAATGGGCCACAAAATACATCAAGATGGGTCCAACAAATGGGCCACAAAATACATCAAAGTGGGCCCGACAAATGAGCCACAAAATACATCAAAGTGGGCCTGACAAATGGGCCACAAAATACATCAAGATGGGCCTAACAAATGGGCCACAAAATACATCAAAGTGGGCCCGACAAATGGGCCACAAAATACATCAAAGTGGGCCCGATAAATGGGCCACAAAATACGTCAAGGTGGGCCTCATCACATGGGCCCCACCGAAATCATTTCAATAGTTGTAGGCGTAACATGTGTATCATTGCACACATCATTCCATGGGGCACATGGCCCACTAATGATGATCAGCACTGTCTAAACTTTACTCAGGTAAATCAACACCATCCAAACATTATTCATGTAAATCGGCACCATCCAAACATTGTCCATGCAAATCAGCACATCCAAACATTGGACAACACCATCCAAACATTTTCCAGCACTGTCCAGATATGTGGACGGTGTGGATTACAAAACATACGTCACGGTGGGTCTTTCAACAGAAGGACGACGTGGGTAGCGTAGACAAAACACTTTATCATGGTGGATTTCCACGTGGTGGGCCATTCCACTGGTGCACATGCTGACAGTGAGGATGAAACAGAGCTCACATGGGTCCCACTATCACACGTGTTACATGTGTGTACAACACATAACACAAGGTGGGGTCTACTTGAACTATAGATCTGTCTTATTTTTAGCCTCAAGCCTTAAGACAAGCTTGCCAAATGGTGGACGGTTTGGATGCAACACATGCATCATTATGGGTCCTCTAAGGATGAACGACATAGATATAATAGATGGGACCCATAGAACTTGGTGGTGTCAATATAGCAGCTATGTAGCTGGTGTGAGATACCCCAGCCAATCAAACGGGTGGGTCCCACTAATGGACGGTGTGGATGAAGTAGGTGGGACCCATAAATATACAGAATATATGTATATAATAGATAAATATATAATATTAAATTAATGTCCAGGCCCTGGACGGGCTGGACGAATGCACACATCAAGGTGTAGCCTGCACGTGGGCTATGTCCCACCGTCCAAGTAATGGACGGTGAGGATAAGACCTGTACATCATGGTGGTCCACAACTGGACGGCATAGAGAGAACACACGCATCATGGGTCCCACCGTCCGACGATTGGACGGTGCGGACAGAACACATGCAACGTGTGGGTTCCACCGTCCACAGCCGTGGACGGTGTGAGTAAAACACATATATCATTGTGGGTCCCACGTGGGGCCCACCATAATGTTTATCTGCAATCCAACCCATTGCTAAGGTCACACGAACCTAGATGGAAAGGAAAAATAAATTTCATATTAATCCAAAACTTCTGTGACCCAAAAAGGGGTTTCAATGTCAGCCGTTCAATCACAATGTTTCCTGCCATGTGGGCAACCTGAACCACATATACGGTTGGGATTTGGAGGGGGTCCACTTTAGGAAGGGGCATACAGAATGCACGGTGTAGATGTTCTACACCCATCATGGTGGGGCCCACGGCTGGGACCGTGGTCCCTGCCTGCCTGCCAGAAGCAGCAGCGTCCTGCTGCAGCAGTAGCAGGCGTTGCCTAATATATATTTTTTTCTTTTCTTTGAAAAATGGAATTTTTAGGGTTTTTTGTACGTGGGGCTCACATCAGGTGAATCTAACCCATCCATTGCATTCCATGTCTTAAGACAGACCAAACAAGCCCAATATTCAATATGTTTTGGAGGTGTATAAAGATCAGAGTGCATTTTAACGGTGAAAACTACTGTTTTCTAAGAGATGGCCCGCCAGATAGTCGAATTGGCTTCATTTTTCGGCTTGAAAGTGCCCTGGTTTGTCAAGTTACATGATTGGTAGGTCAGACTGTCTACAGAGCTCGATAGGAAGATCAATTCAAGCGTCTGCCTTAACCGGATGTGTACAAGCTCGTCACAGGTGAATCTAAAGCCTCACATATTATGACCCAAAACACCAGGTAAAGAAAAACCCTTAAAAATGAGTTAGAAATCATAGGGTTTTAGGGTGGAAAAACTTTTTGCAAAATAGGAAAATCTCTAAGTTTTTCTCATCTTGTCGATTTTATCGAAGCACCCTTGACAAGATCGACCTGCACTGTCGATGTCCTCGATACCTTAACGATATTATCGATGAGAGGATCAAAAGTGTCCAGCAACTAAATATTCAACTGGACGGATTTATCGATGTATCGATACACCTATCGATATCATCGATATAAGCACTAAATATGTCCAGCAACTTCACAACATATCTGGACGAATTATCGATGTATCGATACGCATATCGATATCATCGATATTCAAATCTCGAGTCCATCGAGAGTGGCTCGGTAAGATCGACAGGCAGATTTCTTGCGCCCCTGTTTTTTAATGAAAATCTCAAATTCCTTCGATATATCGATGACCATCCGGATATGATCTGAATTCAAATATCGATAAGATCGGAGGTCCATCAATGATATCGATCGAGGGCGTACATTTCTTACAGCAGATATTTTAGGTCGTTCTTAACTATGATCGGGGGGCCTTCGATAGAATCGATATTCAAATATATGATATCGACACCAGGTCGATTGTATCGAACAAAGACATAAATCGTCCAGCAAGCTTAAAGTCAAATCCGCTGGATTTATCGATGCATCGACTATGATCTCGATATCATCAACATTCAAATTCCGATGATCTCGATGGTACCCCGATCACTCATGAAAACCTGAAATATTTCAAAGTCAAGTCTCTCTCATTTTTCAAGTGTTGATGAATCGATCCAGTCATCGATGGAATCGGAGTTCGAAATCCGATGACATTGACAATTGTTTCGATTCGTCGACCAATTGGCAAAGAGTTTCAAAAGCGTATGACATTAGTCCGAGTCATCGACCATATCATCGATGCTATCAAGAGTATACGCTCGATGATATCGAATTTGCTCGATGATATCGAGTTCTGTCATAAATGTGACCGTTTGATATTCGTTGGAACTTTTTGCCTATATATAGAGGACTTGTCTTTTGTTGCTGTGAGAGAAAGTAGAGAGAGCTTTTGAGTATTTCAATTTATATCTTATATCTAAAGCCCTTTCTCTCAAGGGAGTTCATCCTCCAATCCACCCTCACCATTGATATTCAATAGAGTGGCTTGGGAAATGAACTTCCACATTCAAGGATCTTCCGACCACTACTTTAATGGCAAATGATTAAGCTGAGATGCCTTGAATGCATAAGATTGGAACTACTCTACCTTCCTTATAGGAAAACCTTTAGAGAGTAGGATTCCATCATAACCTTGACCCAACCCGAAGCCAAGTACTGGTACATCTTTTATGTTGCGGATCAAGGGAGCCGAAGACTCTTCAACAACAAGGAGGAGATCTTCGTCATTGTGCTAAACGGGACTCATCAGCTTATTTGTAAGTATCCAGAGTCCAAGAGGACACTTGTGATCATTCCTTTCTAGGATTGGATCCTAAGTGGTTCTCACCCTTTGAAGTCCTCAAGGAGGCCTCCGGCGGGAGTGTACGTAGTGGGTGCGTTGTGTGGACCCTGCTCTGTGGAGAGCATAACATCCGGGTGAGTTGTGTGTACCCTTACTCTGTGGAGAACATAAACATCCGGGTGCGTTGTGTGGACCCTTGTTCTATGGAGAGCATAGACATCTGGTTAGGAGTGAACCAGTAAAACTCCAGGGTTAGAGGTGAACCGAATAGAAACCTCTATGTAAAGGTTGAAGGTGAACCTGATTTAAAACCTTAGGTTTGAGGTGAACCCTGGGAAATATCCTTAGTGAAATTCGGTACACTCAAGGGTTGAGTGCGGCAGCCGGGAGTGGAGTAGACTTATAACCACTATAAAATGACTATGTTTGAGATTGTTATTTTGATTGAGTGATTTGCATTAATATTTCCATATCTAATATATGATCACTTCTCACACACCTACACAGTCGTATCCATCATGAACTAGACTTTATATTGTTAACTCTTTAAGTAGTTTGCGATTGGATCCTCTACCAGGCTTGGAAGCCAGTAGAGTTACATTTGAGTAATCCTGATAGTTGTATATTTAAAAGGATTAGTGAAGTAGGATTTTAAATAAACCATAAAACCTTTAAAAGTCCTATTCACCCCCCTAGGACATATTGACATATTCCTACTTCAACTCGAGCGGTCTTCACCGCTATTTCACGGCTCAACGCCTAAAATGACATGGGGAATGGAATTGACAGAGTAGATTGGATTGATACATAAAGGTGGGGCCTGTAGGAGTAGTCCACCCAAAGTTTAAAAATCAAACTGACACTTTTGTTTGCTTGTCAGCACACAATACTGTCAGTTCACTCTTCACTTTGTGGCAACGTCCAGCGTCCCTGGACGCTGGACGGTTGGGTCACACATATATTTAAGGTGGGCCCCACCCATAGACATGCTATCAGGGTGGGCCACCAATGGTTGGATGGTGTGGATAATACACACATGACTGGTGGGTCCCACGTCCAACACCATCTTTCAAGGTGGGTCCACGTGCCAATACCAAAAGAGAAGGAGAGAGAGAAATAGAGAAAAGAAGGAAAGATCGGTGGAAATAGGAGGGACCCCGCCACTATGGGCCCCTCTATACAACACATATATCAAGATGGGTCCCACATATGTGGCCCTTAAATCACAAATCAAGTAATAAAATCACCCACCTCGAGATCTCTCCTTCCTTCTTCCGCCAATGCATGATAGAGTCCCAAATGGACAATTTCAATGGTTGAGATGGGCTTAGGATGGTGGGATCGGGTGGTAGAAATGTGGGCCACACTACTCTCTCCCATGGAAGCTATGGACGTGAGTTGCTTCCATGGAGCTTGGGAGATATGAGAGAGAGAGAGATGATGGGAGAGAAGTGATGGGAGAGAGGGATGGTGAGTGATGTAAGTAGGTACTTTGTTGTAAGAAAATGTTGACTTTTGGGGAGGTTGGTTGTAGTTGGGGATGGGTGTGAGTGATGGGAGTGATGTGATATGGTATTTGATTGATTGATGAGATTGATTTGACATGTTGTAGAGATTCCCTCGGTATTTATAATGCGCGACATTTTCTCAAACCGAATACAGGCCCACATCTCCCTGCCTAGGTCTCGCCTCGGCGCGCGAGACGCGGCATTGGAACCGCAGCGATAGCGCGGTTGCAAGGGTATAGGTCTCGGGTCGAGCAGACTCCGATATGCAGAACTCAGCTTAGGATCACGCGTAAACATCTGATACAAGTTGAGGGTTGCCGAAATTCGACCGGGAGGACCGCAGAAGCCTACGGAATGGTATGGGCTAAGATACGAGTCTCACACCATAGATTAGAAAACAATGATTGTTACCGTTTAAATCCGCTACGGCCCGCTCTGATGTTTCTATACACCAAAACACATCGAATATTAGGCTCATTCAGGCTGTCTTGAGCCATAAAATCCAACGACTGGGTCAGATTCTCCTGATGTGGGCCCCACATAGGAAAAACTGTGAAAAATCTATTTTAAAAAATAAAATAAAACAAGATGCAACAGGTGTTGTTGCTAACGTCCAGAGGACGTGCAACAGCGTCCTGCTGCGCTGGGATGTGAAAGGAGGGCAGGGACGTGGGTCCCATGCGTAGGCCCCGCCGTGAGGTGTGTTGGACATTAACACCGTGCATTTGGTAGGCCCCCTTAGGGCAGTGGGCCACCCCAAAAATCAGCCGTATGTGGAACTCAAGTGGCCCACATGGCAGGAAACAGTGGGATTGAGCGTCTGCCATTGAAACCCTTTTGGGTTGTCACAGAAGTTTTGGATCATTATGAAATTTGTTTTTCCTCTTTATCCAGGTCTGTGTGACCTTGTTAACAGATTGGATGACATATAAACGTTATGGTGGGCCCCATGTGGGACCTACTGATGTAAGTGTTTTACCCACACCGTCCCTGCATGTGGAGGTGGGACGGTTGGTGTACCTCGCTTCAGCTACATAGCTGCTGTAGTGGTGTCACCAAGTTCCATGGGTCCCACCCGTTTCATCCACGCTGTCCATCTATGGGACCCACCATGATGCATGTATTGCTTCCAAACCGTCCAACCATTTTGAAAGCTCATTTCAAAGCTTGAGACTAAAAATAAGATAAATCTAGGATCAGGTGGACCCACCATCAATGTGGACAGTGACATCCACCGTTCAAACTTCTAAGGGCCATAGTAGTTTCCGATAAAATCGATATTTGTTTTCACTTCATCTATCACTGTTAACTTATGAATTGGTTGGATCTCAAATACATTACTGCATCCCACACTGTGACGTATCATCAATTGATCAAGTGGACCACACCACATAAATAGTGGAGGATCGAACGTCTATCATTGAAACCCATTTGGGTCACAGAAGTTCTGGATTAATGAGGAATTGTTCTCCCTCTTAATCCAGGTCTTTATGACCTTATGATTAGATTGATTGGAAAATCAACTTTATAGCGGGCCTTGTGAATTATTTAACCATGAAAATTATTATCTCCATTGCTATTTATGATATGGTCCAAATGATCCTTCAAATATGATTCTTTTTGGGGATGTGATGAGGCCCATCTTGATGTATTTGTGGTCCGTTCGTTGAGGCCCACCTTGATATATATAAGGCCCATGTGATGAGGCCCATATTGATGTATTTGTGACCTTCCATTGAGGCCCACCTTGACATATATGAGGCCCATATGATGTGGTCCATTTGATGTATTTGAGGCCCATGGGTTGAGGCCCATGGGTTGAGTCCCAATGTGATGTATATAAGGTCCATTGGAATGTGTGATTCCACCATGGTTTATGTAATGATGTTTATGGCGGGTCATGCCTTGGAATCAATGATGGTTTAACGTCCACATTGTAAGAATAATGTTGGTTAAATGTCCGTATTATGACTCTCTCTAGGGCCCATTGATAGGCCCATACTTGTTGTGTGTAGGCCGTCTAAGCCCATCTTCGTTGTGAGGATAGTTCATCACCATATAACATGCTTTGTATAATTTCATGACTCATGCCATACACATCATATGTATTCTTGATATGAGTAGTGACTGATCATAGCATTTGCCATTGGGTAGATCATTTTTGGGACTCACTGATAGGAGTTACCCACATGAGCGCGCGGTACGTAGGATTGCTGCATGACTGGACGGTGTGACTCATGCATCTCGCATATGTGTGGCATGATCATTGTACACCCTAGCGACATCAGGGCTGTGGCCTCCACAGGCATGTTGTGGATGGACAGATGGGACACCGAAAATGTTTGGTTCGAGCATCTAGGCACTTTGGATATCCGTAGGTGAAAGTTCCTAAACCTCCGAGGCCAGGAGATACCCCAACGTCTAGACCGAGTGGATACATGAGCGCCCGAGTGCCGAATACCAGTAGGCCACGTCTCCCACTGTGTCGTGGTCGGTTGGGAGGGGGTGTGGCCTTATCTGCCTGAGTGAGGGGGCTGTAAGTTAGGCTGAGTATGACCAGCTCGTAAATGGGTCCTCTATTGACGAGCCAGGTAGGTATTGACAGACTCCTGGCTAGGCGGATAGTGAGGTCTTTTCCACTCGCTGGTTGTGTGGATAGGGAGGCGGCATCCATTGTGGAGTGTACTAGGCCCCGGTGATGATCCCAGAGATGAACCGTACTGATATGTGGGCATATTGAGCAGGAATTACATACTCATTCATTCATTCACTATTCACTCGGGCTGGTGGTGCGCAACTATTTATTACATGTACCTTTGCATGGCTAGGATTTCGATTGGGCGTGCGACTAACTTGAATCAGGAGTTTATCACATTGAGTCTGACTATCCAAATTTAGGTATGAGACTGGTTTGGATAGAAGTCCCTTGTGATGGACCCCGTAGCCTGTGATACTACGTACTGTCATCCCGACCTCACACTCCAGCTTGGTCATTTCATTTGCATCGTATATTGCATCTGCAGGCATATGAAATTTTGGGGTGCTATTTCTGCACTTATATGGCCTAGACAGACTTAACAGGATTTGTTTATTGCATTGTATCCTCAACATCTGATATTTGACTCTCTATGATGCCGCGTTTGCATAGCCGATCTACATTACATATTCTGATATTGTATGACTCATGGACTTACCAGTATATTTTCGCTTACTCTGATATCGTACGATTCATGATCTTGTCAGTATTTCTTCTTATTCCAATATTGTATGATTTATGGCGTTGTATCTGTGTGCTTGACGCTTATCTTGCGCACACACTTTCACCACCCTCTAAGCTTTCTATAAGCTTATGCACGATAGATGAGTGCAGGTGATGTTAGGATGCAGCCGATCTGAGGTAGGAGCATGCGGTGAAGCTTTTGGAGTTTTCTTTGATATCTTTATATTGTATTTCCATTTCAGCATTGTACTCAAATGATTATATTAGTGGATATGTGGTGATGATGTTGTTTTGTGACTTGGTTATGCTTATGGTTATGCTCCATTAAAAAAATTAATTATACTGAAAATCCTCCTTATAGGATCCCAGGATCGGAATCTGGCATATGAATGTCGGGAGCCGAGAATGGGGCACTACGAAGGCTGTTGGCATCGGATTCAACAATCGGGAATTTTGTGAGCCTGATTTCCGGGTTTGGAGCGTGACAGGTCTACTGACAGTTAAGTATAAGAGACTTCTAATTATGCTATGATATAAGCGAGAGTCTATACTTTTACCTGTTTCAACGATTGAAATGAGAGTTGTACTCATAGGAGTATCAAACTTTTTACCATTCTCGATTCCAAATTTCTTTACAAAATTTAAAACATATTTGGTTTGAGAAATGAAAATACCATCTTCCTATTATTTTACTTGTAAACCTAGAAAGTAATTCAATTCTCCAACCATACTCATTTCCAACATGGATTTCTTAAGCTCTGCAAACTCAATGGACAAGTTAGTACTTGTAGATCCATAGATAATATCATCAACGTAAATTTGTAAAATCAATATGTGTTCATTATAGTTTTTGATAAATAAAGTTTTATCAACGCTTCCCATAATAAAGTTGTGACTGAGTAAGAACTTAGTCAATTTCTCGTACCATGCCCTGAGAGCATGTTTTAGACCATAAAGTGCCTTTTTAAGACGATATACATGATCTGAGAGTTTAGGGTCCTCAAAACCCTTAGGCTGTTCAACATAAACCTCTTCATGTAAATCACCGTTTAAAAACACACTTTTAACATCTATTTGATATATCTTGAATTTTTTAAAACATGCAATTGATATAAACAATCTAATGGATTCAAGGCGAGCAACTGGTGCAAAGGTTTCATCATAATCGATTCCTTCTATCTGAGTGTATCCTTGGACAACTAGTCTAGCCTTGTTTCTAATTATATTTCTCATTTCATCAGATTTGTTCTTGAAAATCCATTTGGTTCCAATTATATGTTTATCAGATGGTTTGGGAACCAAATACAAAATATCATTTCTTACAAATTGATTTAACTCTTCTTGCAATTTTCATAGGTAAGTGCTTCTTTTACATTAGCTGGTTCAATTTGAGAAGTGAAGCAAACGTACTTACAGATATTCTCTAACTATTTTCTTGTTCGCACACTAGTAAGAGGATTACCTAATATCAGATCAGTAGGATGATCTTTGCCTAATCTCAGTTCAACATTAACTGGATTAGATGAAGAGTCAGGTTTCTTAATAAAGTTGACTTCATTATCATCTAAATTTGGTGAGGGTGTGATCAGGTGGTCGTCAGTTATAACGTTAATGGATTCCTGTATTACTCATGTTCTTTTATTAAGAACATGATATGCTTGACTATTTAGAGCATAACCCAAGAAGATTCCTTCATCACTCTTAGCTTCAAACTTCCCTAAAATTTCCTGGTCACGTAATATGAAACACTTACTTCCAAAATTCGAAAGTACTTGACAGTTGGTTTCTTATTGAACCATAACTCATAGGCTGTTTTATCTTTTGATTTTCTAATATACACATAATTTATAATGTAACATGCAGTATTAACAGCTTCAGCCCATAAGTTTTTTGGTAAATTTATGCTACTTAACATAACATTGGCCATCTCTTGTAGCAATCTATTCTTCCTTTCAACAACCCCATTCTGTTGAGGTGTTTTAGGAATAGAGAACTCATGTGATATGCCATGATCTGTACAGAATTTCTCAAAATTTCTATTTTCGAATTCAGTACCATGATCACTTCTGATTTTGATTATATTTACTTCTTTTTCAGTCTGAATTCGTTTCAATATTCTTTTGACTTCATCGAGAGTCTCAGATTTTCCACTCATGAAGGCTACCGAAGTAAATCTGGTAAAATCATCAACAATAACCAGAAAGTACTTCTTTTCACCCCTACTTTCCGTTCTTGTTGGTCCAACCAAATCCATATGGAGAAGTTCAAGAGGTTTGGTTGTGGCTAAGGAGTTCACTTTCTTGTGACTACTCCTCATTTGTTTGCCAATTTGGCATGCGCCACATATTTTATCAACCTTTTTAATTTAGGTATACCTCGAATAAGATCTATTTTGCTTAGTCTATAAAGATTTTGGTAGTTAACATGTCCAAGACGTTTATGCCATAGTTCTGTTTCATCTGTTTGGACCATGTAACATGAAAATTTACAAGAGCATGACTCATTGATAATATAGCAATTTTCAGAAGTCCTACGACCATTTAATATCACACCACCTTTCTCATTTGTAATCTCACATCTGTGGTTAGTAAATTTCATGCTGTGTTTGTTATCGCAGATTTGAGATATACTTAGAAGATTGTATTTAAATCCTTCAACATATAAAACATTTTCAAAAGGAGGAAGGTTAGAAAGTTGAACAGTACATTGCTTATAATTTTGCAGTTGCTTCCATCACCAAAAGTAATCGAACTGTCATTCATTTCTTTAAAGTTGGTAAATATTTCTTTGTCACCTGTCATATGTCTTGAACATCCACTGTCCAGGTACTATTTTGAATTGCTAGAAGCTTTGAAGGCAATGTGGGCAACAAGACAAGTAACTTTTGGAACCCATTTCATTATAGTTCTGGGTTTAGGAGTTCCATTAGTTTTTCTCTATTTATAAGAGTTGGAATTTCTCTGTCTATTAACTCTGATTTCATTTGAGTTAGATTTAAGAAGCACTTTGAGTAAGTCCACTATTTTTCCAGCTAAAGGATTATATCTTTGATTTTTATAGCAGATGTTATTAGAATTAATCTTAGAAGTTTGAAAAGATTTTGTATTTTTGAAATAATTTTGGTTATAATTTCTCAAATTCTTACCTTTTGAGTTTGAGGATTCTCCTTTTACAAATATAGGAGATGAATTTTTATTTTTCATTGAACTATCTTTGATATAACCAAGACCCGATTTATCGCCACATTTTCTGGATGCCGTTGATAATTTTTTCAGCTTAAGGTATCTATGGGTATATCTCCAAGTATCATTAGAACTCAAAAAGGAAGAAACTTCGAGTTTTAGATTCTCATTTTCAATTCTGAGTTTTTCTAATTCAGAGGTTTTGAAATTTAAATCAAGTTTTGCTTTTTCAAAACAATAGAAAAGATGAAATTTTTTCAAAATATTATTTTCAAGTTCTTCTTTTATTTTAAGATATTTTTCCTTTTGAATTTTTAGTTTGACAACAATTTTGCAACTTTCCCTGTATAGGGCATTGTAGGCATCTTGAAGATCATCTTCATTTTCATTTTTAGGGTCACTTTTGAGATTATCATAATCAGATAAATTGCAACTATCTGAGGAGGTGACTCTGGCTATAGTCATCAGGGCTTTTAGTTCACTTGAAATTTCTTGTTCTGAATCATCTGACTCATAAGAACTTTCAAAGCTGGATGATTCATCCCAAGTAGCAATCATGCCCTTTCTTTTTGATTTATCCCTTTTGGGACATTTATTCGCCAAATGCCCGTATTCATGGCAGTTGAAACATTGACCGTCTTTTACAGATTTTCAGGTTTCAGATTTCCCTTTTCTTTTATCAGATGGTTTTTGAAAATCAGATCTTTTCTTATTTTTAAAAATCCTGTAAAATTTCTTAGTAAGTAAACCCATATCATCTTTTGTATCTTCAACGTCAGAATTAACCCAGTTATCTTTTGAAATAGATTTAGATGACTTAAGAGCAATGGACTTACCTTTAGGAGCTTTAAAATTTAACTCATATGTTTGAAGAGAACTAACTAACTCCCCAACCTCCATTAAATCAGTGTCTCTCAGTTCCTGAATGACAATTACTTTGGAATTAAATCTCTCAGGAAGAGATCGCAGTATTTTAGCATAGACCTTGCTTTCTGGGATTCCATTTCCTAGACCCCGTATAGAAGTCCATGAAGGTTTCATTTTCTTCCATATGAATTTCCTCAAATTTTGTAGTGAGGATTTGAACTTTAGAATTCTTGACTATAGTAATTCCTTCATGTGTCATTTCAAGAATATCCCAGGCTTGTTTTGCTGTATCACATGAAATAATTCTCTTGAATTCATCAGGTGATAGAGCACAACAATGACATTTAAGGCCTTAACATTTGCATTGCTTTCATTTTTCTGAGGTGTAGTCCATAAATAAAATGGAGTTTCTTTCATGGACTTGGTTCCATTACTGCCTAGAACTTTAGACATAAGTGGTTTCCATTTGGTTATGTGGCTTGCCACACGCTTAATTTCATCTAAGGATTTTAAGAAAATTCTCATTTTGGCTTTCTAATAAGCATAGTTAGAGCCATCAAAAGATGGTGGCTTGATAATAGACAAGCTATCGAAATTTGACATAATGAAAGCTCTAGATCTTTAAACTCAAGGAACTTAATTCAAATAAATGAGTAACTTAGCTCTGATACCACTTGAAAGATGCGAACTAACAGTCCTAGAAGGGGGAGGGGGGGGGGGTGAATAGGACTATATCAAATAAAAATTTCAAGGTACTGAAATAATAAATAAATCAGAATAAATCACTATTCTCAATAACTGTAGTATTGAGAAATTGATTCAAACTTTGTTCATAGGACAACCTTACACCAAAAATAAAGTTTTAGGTAGGACAACCTGATTTCATGAACGTAGTAAGGATCAAGATCACAAACTAAGCAAGAGACTAGAGAGAGTTATCTATTACAAGCATTTACCACATAAGTATAAACAAATTACAATCATTCATCACAGATACACTGTAAGACCCGTATCTTAGTCCGTACCATTCCGTAGGTTCCCGCGGTCCTCTCGATTGAATTCCAGTAACCTTCGACCTTTATCCGACGTTTGCGCACGACCCTGAGTTACACGTCGTTAACCAGAATTGGCTCAACCAGAGACTTGTACCCTAGCAACCGTGCCGTCTCACGGTTCCGATGCCACATCTCATGTGTCGAGGCGATACCTAGGCTAGGAGATGTGGGCCCGCGTTCAGGTCGAGGAAAACACCGCGTATTGCAAAACCCAAGAGAATCTCTACAATATGTCACCTCAAACAATCAATCAATCCCATCAAGGGTCAAGTACATGTCAAGTATACATCACCTCACACCCATCCCCAAGCAACCCCATAAGTCAACAATTTCTTACACCCCATACCCCTCTTACACAAATTACCCCAAATAAAAACAAATCTCTCACCTCACCCATCACTCCATCACCCATCTCTCTCTCTCTCTCTACAACCCTCTCTCTCATTTCTCAAACTCACCTTTCCAAGCAACAAAATATCACACGTCCAAGCTCTCCCAAATTTCCATGAGAGAGTTTTGTGTGTGACCCACTTCCTAACCCTCTCATATCTCAACCCTTCAAAACTTCATCATCTTTTATTGAAATCAAAGCCAAGGAGTTCGGCGTTCCATCGGACCAAGGAGGCCAATAGGTGGGTGATCCACCGTTGATTTGCTATTACAAGGCCCACTTTTGATGGGACCCACTTGATGTATGTTGTAAATCATGGAAGAGAGGGCCCATAGTGCCGGGGTCCCTCCATCACTCGGTCTTTCTTTCTCTCTTTCTCTCCCCCTCTCTTTCATTTTTTTTCTATTGTGTGTGATGATGTGGCCGTGTGGCCCACCGGATGGACTCCACCATGAAGCATATATTTTATTCAAGCCATCTAGTAGGTGGGGCCCACCTAGAAATTGCGTTGTATGCAAACCATCCAACGTCCAGGGATGCTGGACGTTGCTACACTATGAAGTATGAACTGACGTGAACTGCAAAGCAAGAATATTAGCTTTGGTTTAAAGCTTTGGGAAGTGCTGCTCATGTAGGCCCCACCTTGATATATGAATCTAATCCACACTGTCCATTCCATTCCCCAGCTCATTTTAGGCGTTGAGCCAAAAAATGAAGCCAATCCGATAATCAAGTGGGCCATACCATATAAAACTATGATTTCTACCGTTCAAATTAGTTAGGACCCACCTTGATTTTTCTATTCGCCAAAACGTACTGGATCTTGGGCTCTTTTGGACGGTCTCGAGCCATGGAGTCCAATGGGTGGGTTGGATTTTTTGGATGTAGGCCCCACCTACGAAAAACCATAGAAAATAAATAAATAAATAAATAAAAGCAGCTGATGCTGCTGCTGTTGTAATAGCAGCAAGACGCTGCATAGGCGCAAGGGCCAGGGACCGTGGGTCCCCAAACATAGGCCCCACCTGATGTGCATTGAACATCAACGCCGTGCATTTGATGGGGGGCCTTAGGGTAGTGGGCCACCCCAAAAATCAGCTGTACGTGGAACTCAGGTGGTCCACGTTACAGGGAAACAGTGAGGATTGAACGTCTACCATTGAAACCCTAGTTGGGGTCACAGAAGTTTTGGATTCGTATGAAATTTGTTTTCCTCTTCATTCCAGGCCTGTGTGACCTTATTAACAGATTGGATGGAAAATAAACGTTATGGTGGGCCCCCACGTGGGACCCAATGATATATGTATTGTATTCACACCTTTCATCATGTGGACCCCCACTATGAGGTATGTGATTTATCTATACCGTCCATCCATATGGGACCCACCATGATGCATGTGTTGCATCCAAGCTGTCCAACCATTTTGAAAGATAATTTTAAGGCTCGAGACTAAAAATGAAACAGATCTAGGATCAGGTGGACCACATTATAGGAAACAGTGGGTTTGAACGTCCACCATTAAAACACTTAGGGCTACCAAGTTTGGACCAATATGATATTTGTTTTTCCTCTAAATCCAGGTCTTTGTAACCTTATGAATAGGCTAGATGGGAAATAAACCCTATGATGGGGCCCACTGGAATTTAACAGTGGAAATCATTATCACCACGGTTAGATATGTTATGGTCCAGTTGATCTTTTGATATGGTTTATTTTTATATAATACTCTATATTGATTTTTTAAAAATAGATGAGTTGGGCTTGGCCCATTCGACTTGGCCCATTTGATTCGACCCATTTGACTAGGCCCGATGTGACGTACTTAGGGCCCAGTTGATTAGGCCGATGTGATATAGGAGGCCCGTTGTTAAGGCCCACCTTGATATATATGAGACCCATGTGATGCAGCCCATTTGATGTATCGGAGGCCCATGGGTCGAGGTCCAATGGGATGTACATTAGGCCCATTGTAATGTAATGATGTTTATGGTGGGCCATGCCATGGGAGCAATGATAGTTTGACGTCCATATTGTAAGATTAATGTTGGTTAAATGTCCGCATTGTCACTCTCTGTAACATCCCGGATTTTTGCCAACCTGGGATTAGACGTCCTTAGGCAATGGGTTGCTCCTAACACCTTATTAATTCGTTAGAACTGAACCCCACAGTCTAAAATCGCTTCTGAACCCATTTCCTTCACAAATCTCACCCTTCACTACCTTGTTCTTTCAATTTTTCTAAGCACTTTCATCCTAGACACTATCCTAAACTAGCTAAGTAGTATAACTTGGATCACTTTATATACAAACTACAAAGGCCCAGGTACCACCTCAGACAGAAATCATACAGGACTAAATCCTTTAGAAATTAGGAGAGAATTAGCTAGTGCTAAACTAGAGTACCTGTGAAATTAGCACCAATCACTTTAAATACGATCTGCAAGACCCAAAACTTGTAGAATCATTGACACTAGGTTACCCTAAAATCTAGGATCAATCTCATTACCCGGCTACTCTCGGGAGCATCTCAAAACTTCGTATCGGATTTGGACAGCACGTCGGGAGTCCGATTAACACGAAGTTAAGGAACTAGGACCGCCTCGCTGGGCTTGACAACCATCTCGAAAATCAAATCCAGATAGTGTCCCAGCGCTATTCGCTTGAGCTCGGAGTGAAGAGTGTGAGAAATGTGAAATTAATTCAAAATAAAATATCTTGAATAGTAATTTGGCACCACTCGCTTGCGGATCAGTATTAAGCAACCAGACCGTCAGAATCAGACCAAATTACACCCTCGGATCAGGAGAAATTTCATACACATTTACATGTACTCGGAATCTCCGATCGAGATTCGCTGACCGTTGAACTGAAACTGGTCCGCCACGCGTGATCTGGAAATCCCACTGAAATGAAAACTTAATAGAACGTAGATCAAGTGTCTGTGAGCTTAAGTCCGACCTTTGGCTCAAGGAGGCTCGCCGGAAGTCCTCCGTTGAGCTGAAACAGATGCCTTTTGGACAAAACCCAAGTATACCTTGTTCCCAAGTCTATTTCAGTGAGTTTTTAGACTATATAAGGACCTTAGAACCCTCTCTCTCACAGCCATACGAATTTGGGATTTGAGAGAGAGAAAAGAGAGAGAAAGAGAGAGAAAGCGTGGGAGTAGTGGGAGAACCTCCCTGCCACTCTTCCCTGCCGCTTTACGAGCTACACCGCTCCATTCTAGTCGCTTTCCCGACGATTCCAGCTCCATTTCTAGGTAAGAAACCCTAACCTTAATCTGATTTGGGGCTTGGGTGGTTGTAGGTTATGAAATAGTTAACCTATTTCGTTCTATAGGTTGCCAAACTGCCGAATACGGAAGCTTAGCAAACCTATCGACTCCGTTACGATTGTATGACAAAAGGTGCAGACTTTAGGTGTATAAGTTATGGTTTTCAACGCTTTCAATGTCAGATAATGATAGATTCATGATCTGCATGCAATTGCACATGTACAAAGTACTGTCCGTTTTCCGTTTCGATTAAAGATGAAGAATATGGAATTTTACATATTCTAGGTATTCGTAGAAAATACCATATACGTATATTTTTTGGGAATGTGTTAGACATGTTTAATTGTTGTATGAATATACGATATATGGATAAAATACTTATATGGCGAAAGGATTCACCTAAATACATGTTTTACTAATACACACTATGTATGTAGAAATACTGTATTGTTAAAAGTACAGTATACATGTATATTTTAGTGATGTGTTTGCCATGATTAATTGTTGTATAAATATATTATGTGTGCGTAAAATACTTACTTGGTGGATGGACTCGCCCTAATACATGTTTGTTAACATACACTATGTATGTTGAAATAGTGTATGATAAATGTTTGTGGAAATGCTTGAGTGAGTAAGTGTTTGGATTTGATGCCTTAGGAGGGTGTTGAGATGGGATTCTCAACTACCCTAGGGACATGTATGATTACCTCCATGAGGTTGTTTACTTAAACCGCTTATTTGCAATATATGTGTTTGTATTCCTATTGATGTAGTGCTTTACAACATGCTTTATATCACGCTTTATAACATGCCTTATAACATGCCTATTAGCATGCTGAGATTACTTTGTTTATCATGCTTTACTCTACATGCTATGGATGGGAATTGATTGAGTTTGGGACTATGTCCATAGTCCAGACAATCGGTACCAGAATTGAATTCGTGGCTGTGATTCATTTGCCACGTGAGATGTGTTCGACGAACTCGAGTCGTACTTCGGTTAGCGATAGTGGTTGGCCACGCGAAGTGCTTATGCACTTCATGTCGTTTAACTTGTTGTGCGCTCGAGATAGCCGAGCTCGTCAGGCAACCCGATCTGTCTTATGTATGTTCACCATGTTTGGACGCTACTGCTTGAACCTAGGGTACCAAACTTACTAGTAGAATCCCTTTTAACCATGGTACCTCGATCCGCTAAGACTCATGAGCCGGGCATGGTGGTATGGGACACCATGGTCGAGCTGTCGGCCTACGCTGGGGCCACGTGCCTCCCCATAGTGACCGGTGAGCAACCAAACTCGTGAGCCGATTATGGTGGTATGAGACACTATATTCGTGTTGTCGGCCTACATTGATAAGGTGATGGGGGAGCGGTGCAACCTTTGTGCGTAAAGCCCTGAAGCCCTTTGTAGTGACCTCGAGCATACTCTGAAATCGCAGTGCGCCTTAGGGTTTGCCGCGGTATATAGAGTATGAACTAGGCCTGTTTCTATATTGTGATGAATCGTTTAAGGGGTGATGGAGGAGTGGTGTAACCTTTGTGCGTAACAGCCCTGACAGCCTCTGCAGTGACCTAGAAAACACACCATCGTCTGATATTAACTAGGACTGACGACCCTAGAATGGATCATGTTTGGGAATGATACAAGGGAGGTACCTTAGTTTCCCAATCCTACTGTTTGAAATGGACTAATTAAAAACTCGGTAATCATGCTCATCATGCATTGCATGTGCCTGGAAGATGTGGAGCACTGAGGGATGAAAGCATGCCGCAAGCGTGAGATGGTGTCGCATGAGGGAGTATGTCGGTGAGGGCATCCATCATACCTGCATCCATACTTGCATTAATAAGAGTAGCTAGGAGTGTTTGACTTTACTGCTTGACTGTGTTGATAACATGTTAACCTATGCTTTATTGTTCCACTGAGTTAGCTACTCACTCCCACATTACGGGACGGTGTTGTACACACCAACCAGATTTATTGAGTTTCAGGTGATGGCGATGCTTTTGAAGCAGAGCCGGACTACTATGACGTTGAGGAGGAGCTCTCCTACATGTAACTCTCTGACAGGTCTATGAAGACCTGGTATTGTATTGACGGGACTATGGTACTTGGAATAGAAGACATTACACTTACACATTTGGTATATTTTAGGATTGCATTTGTAATTATTTAACCTGGTAATGTTATCACACTCTAGAGACTCATCTTAGTTCATACATTTTATCTATCTATTATTTAACCTGGTAATGTTATTACACTCTAGAGACTCATCTTAGTTCATACATTTTATCTATCTATCACAGTCTTCCGCTTGCAAATTTAACTGTCTCTGGAGTATGATATGCTGTTTTGGCTTAATCTCACTCATGTTCACTACATTAATGCAGACAACATTTAATCATCATTATCTAGGTTGCATTAGTGATGCTCTGGAAACTCGAGAGTTGAGTTACTACTCGACCCTCGATTTTTCGGGATGTTACACTCTCCCTAGGGCCCATTGATAGATCCATACTTGTTGTGTGTAGGCCATCTAGGCCCATATTTGTCGTAAGGATAGTTCATTACCATATAACATGTTCAGTATAGTTCTATGATTCATGCTCATACGCATCATATGTATGCTTGATATGAGGAGTGACTGATCATAGCGTATGCCTTCGGGCAGATTATTTATGGGACTCCCTAATGGGGGAGTTGCCCACATGAGAGCGCGGTACGTGATGGATTGCTGCATGACTAGATAGTGTGATTCTTGCATTTCGCATTGTGTGACATGATTACTATACGCCCTAGTGACATTAGGGTCGTAACCTCTACAGGAATATCGTGGTTAGTAGGATTGGATATCGGAAAGCTTGTTCTATATGGAGTGTTATAGATATCCCTGGGTGAAAGTCCCTAAACCTTTATGGTACCAGGAAGCTGCTCCAACGTCTAGATCGAGTGGGTGCATGAGCGCCGAGTGCCGATTACCAGAAGGCCGCGCTTTTCACTGTGTCGTGGTCGGTTGGAAGGGGGTGCAACCTTACCCGCTCGAGAGGGGGCAAAGCTAGTCTGAGTTTGACTAGCTCGAGGAATGGGTCCGCTATCGACGAGCCGAGTCCGATATTGGTAGGCGGATAGGAGGTCTTTTCCATTCACCTTGTTGCGTGCAATGGGGCGGCAATTTGGTTGGAGTGTACTAGACCCTGGTGATATTCCAGAGTTGAACTGTATTGATATGTGGACTTAGATGAGGATTCATATGCTTGGTTTGCATCTTGCATCGCATGACATTGGTACGACTAATAGTATTCGTGGATTTATTAGCATATCCTGCATTACTCTGATATTGCATAATTGTATTACTATATTGCGTACACACTTTCACCGCCCTCTAAGCTTTCCATAAGCTTATGCACGACCGTTACGTGCAGGTGACGTTGGACCACAGCAGCGCTGAGGCTTGAGCACGTGACAGATCATCTTAGAGCTTTTGTCTATCATCATTGTATTTTCCTTTATGCGTACTGTACTCATAAGTTTTTGATCATAGTGAAAATGTGATGAAGTTTTTGGTTATTATTTATGAGTTATGCCTTTGGTTATGCTTATTACGAATCAAACTGATGTTAAAAATCCTCCTCGTAGCATCCCAGGATCAAAACCTGGTTGATGGGCACTGGGAGCCGAGATAGGGTTCTACGGAGGCTGTCAGCGCCGGATTCGACGATTGAGAATTTTGTGAGCTCGGTTTTCAAGTTTGGGGCGTGACATACACAACTTAAACTATTCACCATAAACACCAGGAGTATAGTGGTTCGGTGTGTACACCAACTGTTCTCAAAGAGCCACACCTACTCCACTCCCAATAATCACAACCCACGTGATATTGACATTCACTAATAAACAAGGTTTTCACAGGTTCACCTTAAAACGTATACAGTTGTGTTTTTAGATAGACTATCACAAACAAAACCCTACGCTGAGATTTTCTGGCTATCTTAGTCAAAACTAATACATGAGATTTTTTGGATATCTCAAGAAACCAAAAAACAAAAGTACATAATGATACTTATCTTCTTCTTGAAGACGTTCTAGATATAGCCCGTAAAACTGCTTCGTTTGATGTAGAATATTCAATGTTCAGTAATACAATCAAGGGTTCTAGGTTCTAAATTGATTTTAAATTAATTCAAACCTCAGGCTATTTGTTCGAATCCTTTAGATCTCAAAAGAAGAGTGATTACTCTCTTTTTTAAAAAGAAAGATTCATAAACGAGAAATCAAAGAATCAAAACAAAAGCTATATAAACAAAAATATAAAATACGGTGCAATAGCTTGATGATAGTGGGGACTTTTCTCTTTCTAAATGAAGGCTTTTCTTAGCTTAGATTGGTAATTTCGGAATGAGAGAAGACCTCTATTTATAGGCTGAAATGCTGTTACTTTGACTCGTCTAAGGTCTCTTTCTACTCGTTTAAGAACTGATCAAATTTCAAAATTTAGGCTCGATCGGATAAAACAGTTCTTCGATTGGTTGAAGCCCTGCTTGACTGGTCAAGGGCCCTGTTCAACTGGTCGAGCACAACCTTCGACTGGTCGATGGTGCTAAAATTTAATTGCTAAACTTCGAGTCGAGCACCCTTTGACTGGTCGAAGGTGTCTCTTCGACTGGTTGAGAAACCACCAGAAATATCCGTTTTTTAAGTTTGAATCTTAGACTGGTCGAAGATATACTTAGACTGGTCGAGCTAAAACTTAGATTAGTTGAACCAAGGCTTAGACTAGCAGAACTAATGCCTAACCAAAGTATAAAATCCGTATAATTTTAACATTTGAAAGCACCTAAGTCTATGGTCTTTCTAGGGTCATTTATACTTGAGAAAAGTAGACATTGAAGTGTATAAGATGAATCTTCTGCTTGAAGGTGGAGCTTGATCTTCCACTAGAAAAGTAGTAGAACTTGGATACTCTTTGGCTTGAATTATCCATGACTTGAACTTGTGCTTGCACTATCTAACTTTATGGTTTGTTCTTGAAGGTGAACTTTCCATCTTTCTTGAAGGTAAACTTTCCATCTTGCTTCTCTTGAAGATTCACTTGAAGGTCCATTTGAAGGTTCATTTGAAGGTGAACTTTCTATCACTTAAGATGTTTTGTATCATCGAAATTTGACAAACAAAAGTGTGCACAACACTTACAAGCTCGGGATCAACTTAATGCCCATCTTTCCGTCGGGAGAGTCATTTATTATATCTTTCGAGCTCGGTGTCTTACCAGCTCGGGAAGTTCGTTTTGGTTCCCTAGTCAAATCAACTTCAAGACATTTATCTTATAGTTGGTTACGCATTTCATGCCGTGGACAAGTTGAATTTTACCCATGATGGGATTTCCTCCCAGGCTCGACCGGTCGTGAGCCTCACTCGACCAGTCGAGAGTGGTGCTCGACCAATCGAGCCCTGACTCGACTCAAAGTCCAGCGACTTTGGGTTTATTTTTTCCGTGGTGTTCGACCAGTCGAGGGAGGTGCTTGACCGGTCGAGGATTCTGATCGACCAGTCGAGCTTACGCAGATTTGAGTCCGGATCTTGTGCGGACTGCGGAAATTTGAGGCAGTTTTCGCCATAGTGCGGAAGGGAGTTGCCTAAACTATAAATAGGGGTGCCTAGGGCTTTTCTAGGTAATGCAAGATGGTTTCCTAAAGCTTTGCAAGGGTTTGCTAAAGGGTTTAGGACTATCGAATGTGTGAGAGAGAGAGAAAGAGAGAGAGGAAGCTTGTGGAAGGGAGGTTATACTCGTGGAGGCGATCTACTGTGCACTTGACATCTCAACGCTTCTACGTCCTCGTGATCGGTGAGATCTCTCCGTTTTTCTTTTATTCTCTTATTGTTTATCCACTCTTGCGTGAGTGAAGAAGGTTGTAACGTTCTACTTCATAGTGGATTGTTGATCTGAACGAGGTCCCATAGTTTTTACCTCTTTGAGGGTTTTCCACGTAAAAATCTCTTGTGTTGTGTGGTTTGTGCTTTGATTTATTTCATTGCTTTATTATCCCATAATTCTGGTTTGTTTTGGGAGGATAGATCCTTAAGGTTTTGTACAAGGCCCCCAACAACCCACAACAATTTCGAATAGCAATTCTATATTTCCAAGCCTTTTAAAAAAAAGTAATATTTTGGTTGTCCACGTTAAGAAAATAGAAGAACAAAAATTTGTTAACAGGAACTGTTTTTATGTAAATGATACAGGGTAACGTATTTAAAGCCATTGATCCAAATGGATGAAATGTGTGTTAGAAGATTTGATTGATCGATGAACATTTATTTAAATTAATGGATTGGACTTGCCGTATGTGTCTATGCTATTACAATGCTCTCAGCTCTAAAAGCAAGCCATCATTTATTTATCTTCTGCCGCCGTTTTTGATTTGAAAAAGTTCTCTATGTTTTTTATTCTCCTCATTTGTCATTTCTTATCCGTTTTTAGACCTTTAGCACCGGTTTGGTAATGCTGACCCTAACGTTATAACGTCGACTCTGGACTCTTTTTTTTTTTTCCTTTTGCTTAATTCAAAATGGCAACCATGTCCCTTGAGTCAACATGTTTGACTGCACCTTTTTAACTCGGCGGAAACATCTCTATGCCTTTTTACAAGTGCTATGGCGATTCGCGCGACAGAATATTGGGGTGGTCCATCTCGGTACTTGGGCAAACGGAACGTATCTATACCGGATCCAGGCCATTCATCAGGTGGGCCAAACAGGAAAACAGTGAGCAAGATTTAGAATAAAAACCACGGATGTTGGAAGAATGAACGGTTCTGAAAAGCTCCAATTATCAGCGTACATAGCATAGACCATCTTATGAGCGAGTCCTCTTAGATCTTGGGAAAGGAAATTTCCACAGAGGGTGTCAGGGTTTGCGATTACCTCGCCCCGCGCGAGTCGCGTCACCATTTCTCTTCTTTCGCTTTTTCTTTTCAGAAAATGACCTTACACCTTTTTCTTTTCTTCATGCTAGTTTTACTCGCACATCCTCACTCGTGGTTCACACCTATGAAACTTTCATGCATGTGGTATATCGAAGCCTCTCATCTAGAAAGTCACCAAAGACTCATCTAGATCATAAATTCTTAGGAAAAAAAATTGGATGCTTTGAAGAGAGCTTCCAACGTATCCAACGTATAACATTGAAGGATCAAACTCGGATGCGTGATTTTTTTATCTTTACTAACAAATAGCAGCATAAATGTTGGAGTGCCATGATGAGCGGCTCGGATCTCTCACATGCCAGCCTTGTTCTCCAATGCATAGCAAGTCAGTTGTGCGAGTATGATTAATTCCCCTCGTTCCTTTATCTACATCTATCTTTTCCTGGGCGCGGATTGGATACTGATAAGGTCAGTAGCCAAATTGCTACTGAAGTGACGTCACCAAGCTCTGTGGACCCCACCATGATGCACGTGTTGTATCAATACCGTCCAACCATTTTTAGAGATCGTTTTATGGCATTACAAAGAAAATGAGATAGATCTAAGTTCAAGCGGACCCATCATAGAAAATGACATCCACCGTTCAAAACTTCTTATGGGCTACAGTAGTTTCCAATCAAGCTGATATTTTTGTTTTCACTTCATCTGTCTCTACGTTAACTTATGAATAGGTTGGATCTCAAAAATACATCACTGTAGCCTTATAAATGTTTCAACGGTGGGTGTGACTGCTCCCACGGTTTTTTGGGCGGGTCCACTTGAAATTTAGATCTATCTCATCACGGTGGGCCCTAGGGTATTTTGGTCAATCAACACCACAAGCCTTATAGGAAAGGAAGTGGATTGGCTGGTGTACGGTACACCAGCGATATGCTGATGTTGGTACGTGTCAGTGGGAAGACAAGCGTTGCAGCTCCTTCACCTCCGAGTTATACGAACGGTTCAAAGGGGAAATTGGATTGCGTACTGAGTGACTCATTACCCTCTTTATCGTACCGAGTAAACTCAGTTGGGCCCACCTTGAATATATGTGGTTTATCCACTCCGTCCATCCATCTATTTGTGGGATAGGTTAATTTTTTTTTTTACTCAAGTCATATATAAGAACTTAAGAAGTCCTATCACAAGGACAATCGTTGGAGGCTTCTGTAAGGACTTGTTGAGTTTGAAAAATTCAAACTTTGAAACCTAATCCTACGCAAAGAATGATTTTCAGACACAAATGGACTCTCTGTACTTACCTAGAAGTGAGTGAGCCCCATTAAGCATTTGATGAAGATCTTCTTGGATGATGAAGGATTTTCAACTCCCTTGTACTGCAACTGTAGGATGATGCTCCATTGTAGATGCTGAGGTTGATGGGTCAAGGGTTTGAGTGAATCCTAACTAGATATTGATGGGTCTTTAAAAACTAGTAAAGATCCCCATCACTGAATATTTAATACTTCTTAGCATACAAATTTTCCAATAAAAGAGATTGCTAGATCATCAATAAATGCTAGAGTTCATTGTTCAATCTAAGATTTGAATGTACCGATAATTGCCTTTAAGATAATGATTGGATGTGAACTCCATGAGGAAAGATGACTTGAGAAGATGGGTATTAACTTTAAGAATTAACTCTCTTAAAGCTCTCTCAATAACTCACCAAATTGCCTAAGGAAACCTTAAACAAATTTATAGAATGGATTTCCAACGGTTAAAAAATAGGCAAAAACTAGTCAGGTTCGATGTCATCAAAAGGTCTTTGATGCCATTAAAGTGAATTCGATGTCATCGAACGACCTTCGATGACATCGTGAAAATTAGCAATATTTTGAATTTGGTTGCTGGATTGTTTTTGTTCTTCTATCGATGCCATCGAGTGACTTCGATGTCATCGAAGGGGTCCTTCGATCCCATCGTAGGATGACGCGATGCCATCGTAAAAATCCGAATATATGACCTGAGGTTATTGAACAATTTGGATCCTATTTTGATGCTATCGAAATGACCTCCGATGTCATCGAAGGGGTTCTTCGATGCCATCAAAGGATGGTTCGATGCAATCACAAAAATCCAGAATTTATCTGATTTATTACTGGACAGTTTAAGCACTTCTTTGATGCCATCAAATCTAAGTTTAATGTCATCGAAATTTAAGTTTCGATGCCATCGAACATGCTTCAATGCCATCGATAAAAACCAGATTTTCCTTGTTTGCTTACTGGACAAATTGTGCTATTTTTTGATGCCATCGAGGCTGTGTTCGATGCCATTGAAGATGTCTTCGATGTCATGGAACTGACTTTAATTCCATCGGTAAGATCCAGATAAATCTTCAATTTCTTGCTGGACAATTGGACCTTCTTGCTCGATCCCATTGATCTGCCTTCAATGCCATCAAAGGCAATTTAATGGCACTTTGATGCCATCGAACATGTCTGTTTTCAGAGTTTAATTTTTAACTCAGATATCAAACTTTATAATTTTTCAACGTAATTAAAGATAGTTTTTCTTAGATGTTTTTGGTCAAGAATGGGCTATGTTAGAAGGGTTTGGCGAGGTATCGAGGCTTTCTTATCTTGAATCGGAAGTCTTCAACCCTTTAAATCTTTAGTCTTTATTCTTTTTAAGGATCAGGTGACTCTAAGACTCTTTACTTCACGCTAATTGATAAAATAAGGCACTTTCAAACTCCCCCCTTTATCAATTACATGACAAAAACCTAACAAACCTTATACAACTCGATGTACATAACGATTTACTTGTCTTTGAAAATAAAATTACATTGCTTTACAACCAAAGAAAGACATGACAGACTTGACTTCCTTGATGCTCCCCGTTGAGACTCAAATATTGCATATTTAACCCTTCAATTACATTAGTTTTTCTGGCACTTAATTGATAATTTGATTTAATTATATACGTTTTTGTCATACGAGGTGATTTGGAAGTTTATGATGAATATGCGATTAAAAGGATGGATTTCGAGCTTAAAAGAAGATAATAAATAATTGGATATTCGGAAGTTATTGATGACGAATTCACATGCCAAAGTTCCAAGGAAACCAAGTGAGGAATGAAGAGGATCGAAGGTTTGAAGTGAAGAAAAGGAATCCTAAAAATTGGCCAGAAAAATGATATTATGAAACTTCGAGCTTAAAAGAGAAAGTCTTAAAATAATTTCCAAAATAGACTTCGATGTCCTTAACAATTTAGGAATTTCAGGTTAAACTTGCTGGACAGTTTTGGACGATTTTTGATGACATTGAAGCCAATTCGATGACATCGAAGATGTCATCGAAGTTTGCCGTCGAAGATGTGAAGAGTGTGTAAATTTGAGGCGGTTTGCGAACTTTTTCGAGGCGGTACGAAAGTTTGAGTTACAAAACTATTTATAGGAGTCCCTAGGCTACTTCAAATCATCTTCTAGGGTTTGGAAAGGGAGAGAAGGCCTAGGTGGAGCGCCGACAACGTTCTTCCACTTCGATTTCTTCACAGTTCTAGTTGATTTTTTTATTTTTCTTCTGGGATGCTAGTCTTGTTAGGCTAATTTCTTAGCTAAGGCTAAGGGATGAAACCTATAGTCTATTTTAATGTTTATCTTACTTTGATTAAAGTTTATGTTGAACTTCATTAGTTTTTAGTTTGATTTAAGGAATATTTTCAGTTTTCTATGGTTTATTGTGACTCCAATTACAGTAAATGTTGTGAGAATTTTGAATATCTTCTTACTTATTTTAAATTGTGTGATGTGTATAAGTTGTTCATCATCGTCTTTTAAGCATGGTGGATGATTAAATTTCCTGCCATCATTGCAATTAGACAGATATTTGTGAACTAATCCAATGAAAGTTCAGATTCTGTTTTAACCACTCCATCATCTGATTGGATATGATAGGATTTCGATTCCAATCGAGTTATCGTTGAATCAAGTAGATTAAATATTGAGATTGTTATAGGTGGATTCCTAGATCCTTAGTCTTTTATCTTTATTATTCAAAATTCTTTTTATCTCCTGGATTAAAAACCCAGACAACCAAGTCAGATTTAGATTAGTTCTAGACCGTGTTCCCCATTCCCTGTGGATTCGACATCGTTCTCATCGAGTTATTACTACACCGCGACCCTGCACTTGGGGTTGTGAACACTCCCCCTAACTTTCTGCAAAACCATTGTTTCCAAAAAGATAATATGAAACGTATGGTAGGAGTATGTTTCTCCCTCTTTTTGTTAGTGATTAGCAAATGATGTTAGTGTAAAATATAAACCATCACTGAAGGTGAAAATATAACCATGATATATTATACAGAGGGAATAAACAAGCATCATAAAACCACAGAAGGGAAAGCAACACTAAACATGAGAATGTCATAATCAAATAGCCCAGATGGCCAATAAAATATCCAAAACATATAATAATATCGCATCATCCATACATGTAAAAGATATAACAATAATGTTAATACATGCAATCCCATCTCAGTTCATGCAAAAAGATACCTATGACTGAGATGGTAAAAAATAGACCTAAGCATGCTCTAACTAATATCAAGCTCTCCCGTTTGGACCCTGGTAGAGCAGCATCGTCGTGTCGGCACATGATAAGCGCATCTAACTCCTGAGTTGTGCGCTTTAGTAACTCCATCATCCGCTCCATCCGAGTCAGTCACTCCCTTTGTCGCGACTGCTATGCAATGATGTGCTCGAGGTGGTCCTGTTGCCTCATGTATCGTCGAGTCGTGGCAAAGTCGGGTGTTGGCAGCACCAAGACTCAGCTTGCTGAGTCCCTGCATCACTCGTCTGCCTAACCTTTTTAGTCGCTGCATCTGCTGTATTAGTCATCGGCGGAAGAGGCTTGAATTACATCTTCTTGACGTTTTCCTGTGTAATCCGCAGTGCCGGAACTAGAGCATCAGAGGTGGGTAAAAAGCCACACTCCCGTGCAAGCAAGCAAATAAGGTGGCCAAATGGCATATACGTAGGGCGACTACCTTTAACCAGTGGAGCAATTTATAAAGGATGATGGAGGGAAGACAAAGGCAGATGCCGAAAGCAACTCTATAAATGATGTCAACCATGAAGGGAGTGAGATCCACTCTATTGGTGCCTTGGGGATAGACATTCGTCGAAAAAATAGAGTGGATGACTTTATACTGACTGGACATAAGAGAGGAATGGAGTGCATTGCTTTGAATCAAAGGTTCATCTCTTCCATTAGTCATTCAGGACATGGCTTGGCAACCCTCTACTAGATATAGATACTCCAAGTAGGTTCGCAATGCGACCCGAAGTAATTTTTACAATGGTTTGTCCTACTTCAACTTTGATGGATGGGGGATCGATTTCGGGGTTCCTACGGTGTGACAAAAATTTGTAGACCTGATTTGTTCGAGTCATCCCTCTGAATTTTAAGACATTCTCCCATCCTACGGCCTTGAGCATCATATCAATGTCATAGGGTTAGACACTTCGACGTCATAGGGTTGGACATAAGGAAGGTCCACATGTTTCTCTAGAATCACATTATGACCTTAGTATTTCTCAAGCATTTCATTAGCTAGTTGTGGTGGAGAGGGCTGTGGGTTTTCATTACGAGTTTATTGTGTTCGGGATGGTGACGGTGATGGGGTGTGTCACTGTGCCCTTTCAGCCCGTTGCGGGGTGAGCTTCTTGACCCGTCTAGGTCTAGATGGTTCCCTCGTGGCCAGAGCCTTCCCTTTAGCTTTAGGCATGATGGATTAGAGAAGAATCAAAGGAAAAACAAACACTTTAGGTAGAGAACAAGCTAGAACTAGATGGATTTGATAGAAAATGAGAAAGATACGAAAAAACAATCAACAATCTATCTTACCACGAAAGATGAGCTCGATGTAGGATGCCAAGGAGAGATTTCTTCACTAAATCAATGATATGGAGGACCTAGAGAGGCTTGGGAGGTGAAGGGGCAACGTGGGAGCGAAAGGAAATTGAAAAATGAATTGAGAAATGCTATGTGTGTTCCCATTTTTATCGTTGTCATCGATCCTTTGATGACATCGAACCTCCTTTAATGGCATCGAAGTTTGAACTTCGATGTCATCGAACCTTCTTTGATTTCATCAAATGCTGAACATTGATGTCATCGGAGGTACCATCAAAGCCTAGACAAACAACTAAGTATATCAGATTTTGCATGCTTCGATTCTAACTATGAGATGTACACAAATACTGATTTTTAATACTAAAATTTCTACATTTAATTAAGGAAAAAAAATAAAAAGTAACTACTAAAAATAAAATAAACAAATTTGAATATAAAAAATGTTTAATGAGGCTATAATTCCTTGAATATGACATTAATTCCTTACAAGCCGATGATTACCTATATCGCGCATACCCCAATGGACTTTTGGAGATCTCCAAATCTATTAGTGTCTAGGGGTTTTGTTAATATATCGGCAAGTTGTCTTTCAGTGGGCACATAATCTAGCGATATAACATGTTCTTCAACATGTTCTTTTATAAAGTGATGTTGGATGTCTATGTGCTTAGTCCTTGAATGTTGCACTGGATTCTTGGAAATATTTATGTCATTGGTATTTTCACAAAACAGTGTCATTGTACTTTTGGTCAATTCTGTAATCCGTCAACATTTTCTTCGTCCACAGAAGCTAGGCACAATAGCTACCTGCTGCTATATATTTGGCCTCGACGGTTGATAAAGAGATGGAATTTTTCTTTTTACTAAGCCAAGACACTAAGCAATTCCTAATATAAAAACATCCGCCACTGATCGATTTTCAATCATCCATATTTGTAGCCCCAGTCATCGTTTGAATACCCGACAATGGTATTTGATGCGTCAAACGGGTACCAGAGGCTAAAATTTGTGGTTCCAGCTATGTATCTGATTATTCTCTTCACATCAGTTAAATGTGATTCTTTCGGATTGGCCTGAAACCTAGCATAAGCCGCTACACTAAATGACATAACCGTCCAACTCGCTGTGAGATAAAGTATGATTCTGATCATGCTGTGATACAAGTGTTGATCTAAACTTTTCTAGTTATGTCTTTAGATAATTTAAGTGTGGTCATACTCAAGACTAAATTGTTTTACTAATTCTGTCATGTACTTGGCATGACTTATGAAAATCCCATTTTGGAGTTGTTTTACTTGTAATCCTAGAAAAAAAAATAGTTCTCCCACCATGCTCATCTCAATTTCTGATTGCATCAAGTGAGTGAACTCATGAGCCATATCCTCACATTTGGAACCAAATACAATATCATCCAAATAAATCTAGGCAATGAGCAAGGAATTTTTGGTCTTTTGAACAAAAAGAGTTATATCAACACTCCCCCTAGAAAATTTGTGGTCAATCAAGAATTGCGTTAAACATTCATACCATGCATGGGGAGCTTGTTTGAGACTGTAGAGTGCTTTCCTCAATCTGTATAGTTGGTGAGGATGTTTGGGATCAACAAATCCCTTTGGTTGTTCAACATACATTTCTTCCTCAAGTACACCATTCAGAAATGCAGTCTTTACCTATATTTGGAATAGTTCAAATTTCATGACACAAGTAATGGACATAAGAATTCTAATAAACTCTAGTCGTACAACCAGGGAAAATGTTTCATCAAAATCAATGTCCTCTCTATGTGAGTATCCTTGTGCGACTAGTCTAGCCTTGTTCCTCACAACATTCCCAGATTCATCAGACTTGTTTTTGTATATTCATTTAGTTCTAATGATGTTGGTGTTTTGTGGACTCGGGACAAGTTGCCACACCTCATTTCTTTCAAATTGTTGCAGCTCTTCTTGCATAGCAGCTATCCAATCTTCATCTTGTAGAGCTTCAACAATGTTCTTTGGTTCTATTTTAAGAGTGAAACAAAAATGACTATTTGTAGTCTCAAGTTGCCATCTGGTTTTCACACTGGTACCCGGATCTCCAACTATTTAATTGAGAGGATTGGAAAATGTGAGCAGACCCAATAAGGATCGACTCAAGTAAATCGGATCGATTAGTAGGGCCTCGGAAGGAGAACATCGTGATAAGTCCGACCTTGCTTCCAAACTATGATTCCAAAACTAGGGTTACCGGGGAGAGACAGACGAGGCAATCCGAGCCAAGCTCTCATCCGAAGAAATACGGTCCTGGATCGGCCAAGCCAAGCTCTTGTCTAGAACTCTCATCCGAAGAACTACGACCCTAGATCAATTGAGCCGAGCTCTTTTCTGGAACTCTCATCCGAAGAACTACAGCCCTAGATCGGCCGAGCCGAGCTCTTGTCTGGAACTCTCATCCGAAGAACTACGGCCCTGGATCAGCTGAGTCGAGCCCTACTCACTTCTCGGAGGCAGGAGACGTACTCTGACCACAAGGTCCGACCAACGGCTCGGGAGACCGAGTTCCGGAACCAACCCCAGTATGGACGTGGCAAAAGATCACACTCGTAAATACGCCCTATTAAGGCATACGGGAGAGTGAACTGGTGCACGACCTAAAGATAACGACCGACATCTTCGCATGCGCGACATCCGCTTGATTGAGCGAATCGTGCCGAGATTGATGGCCATGATCTCATCATCTCATGGGTATAAATACTAGAGGAACCCATTACAACAGATACGCAATATCTCACACTCTCTCTACATTACGCAACTTAGACCCAGATTCCCTAGCTTGACTTAAGCATTGGAGGGTCCCCTGTTTAAGCCAGGGTATCCTTTGCTCACCTTTCTGTGCAGGACCAGGGTCCGTTCCGAGTTCTCAGTATTGAGTGGAGGGTGGTCGAGATTTTGACATCAACATTTTTTGGAGGCGTCTGTGGGAATTCAAACAAAAAGACTAAAAAGCTTTATCAGAAATGGCGAGAGGAAAGAAGAAGGTGACAACAGTGGAACCTGAGCCAAGAGGACAACATCAATCATCTTCACTGTTGCATACTAAATCGGCTCTGATAGGACCGTCCCAGCGAACTCGGAGTCAAGGAGGGAAATACAAAGTGCTGCAAAATGTAGTTTAGATGCTGAAGGACAAGATCAATCGGATGAAGGCACAACAAAGTTGATAGCTGCCTCTCAACCTGGTCGAGGCCACCCCGGTACCCGAGGAACCACCGCAGCAAGTAAGTTCTCGAGTCAGGGCATCCCAAGATCAGTCTGCCCGAGCTCCCAATCTTACTTGGAATGCAACATCCCAAAATTGGTTTGCTCGAGTCCCGGATCCCGCTCGGGACGCAGAACCATCCTACATGTCCACAACCTCGGCTCTGGCCCCATTTGACCTCCTCCATCAGCTGGAGAGAAGATGACAGGGTAGAACACCTGAGGCAGCAGAGGCTCTCTTGGAAGCAGTGGCGGAAAAACCCTTGGGAAACTCAGCTTGCAGAACTCCGTAACCAGATCCAGACTCTATAGTGGAACCAGGCGACCCCCACTCCGACTGCAGTACAGGCGATGATGGAAGAGATTGAGCCTCCTTTCACCTCAGAAATCATGAACGAGGTGATGCCCCAGAGGTTCAGGATGCCTCCAGTCATCCAGTTTTCAGGATCTGGGGACCCGTCAGAGCATGTAGAATCCTACCGCTCTTGGATGCAGATTCAGTCGGCCACGGATGCGATGATGTGTAGGGCTTTCTCGATAACTCTCTCTGGGTCTGCTCGGATTTGGTATCGACAACTCAAACCGAAGTCGATCGGTTCCTTCGCAGAGCTTAGTAGATTATTCATGACCCAATTCATTGCTGGCAAGAAGAGTCGAAAGCCGACGACCCATTTATTCACTCTCAAACAGGGGAACAAGGAGTTGCAGAAGGACTTCATTGCACGCTTCAATGAAGAAGCACTGTTAGTGGACGACTACGATGATAAGATGACACTCTCTACCATGTTCAGCGGATTCAAGGAGGGGAAGTACGTCTTCTCAATTGGGAAGAATCCACCAACTACTTTGGCTGAGCTAGTCAGCCGAGCTCAGAAATACACTAACACTGAGGTATTCTTCAACTCTCGTAAGAATATCTAGGCTACAGAGCAGTCGTCCAAGGGGAAGAGGCCGACGAACGAAGAGCTGCAGTCATCGAGTAAGAGGCCAGATGATAGGTCTTCTTGCGATCGCCTACCAAGCAGGAGACCTGAGAGCAAGTTTAGCTCGTACACCCCTCTCAACACGTCTCCAGAGCAGATCCTATTAGATATCAGGGACCAGAAACTCTTGCAATGGCCGGTTTACATGAAGGTCGAGGCAGGTCAGCGAGATAAGCACAAGTACTGCCGCTTCCATTGTGACCACGGTCACAATACCGACGACTACGTGGATCTCAAAGATTAAATCGAGACCCTCATCCGTAAGGGTCATCTACGGCGATACACTAAGGAAGAGAAGTCAACTCAGAGGGAAGATCAGCCGAGCAAGACCACATAAGAGGCTACAGAGATCCGTACGATCTATGACGGTTCGTCGAGAGGGGGCGACTCGAATAGGGCCCACAAGGCCTATTTTTAGAGTTCGGACCCTGAGCACTACGTCCAATTGGTTGAAAGGCCAAGGAAAGAGCTCGGAGTGAGTCCCTGCAGCCTGACCTTTACAGAAGATGACGCGTGTGGAATCCAACATTTGCATGACGATGCTCTGGTGGTGGCTATGACTATAGCTAACCACAAGATTTACCGCATCTTGGTCGACACTGGAAGCTCAACCGATATCATTTACTCTGAGGCATTTGAAAAAATGGGGATCGATAGGTTGCACCTCTGACCTGTAAAGACCCATTTGCATAGTTTTGCTGGAGACAAAGTAATCTCCGAGGGAGCCATCTCCCTCCCTGTGACAGCAGGGGAGGGGCGGCATCAGGTCACTCTTCTGGTGGACTTCCTCATTGTGAACGTGTCGCCAGTGCACAATGTCATACTGGGTCGGCCGTCCCTTAACGCCATGAGGGCAGTTGTGTCCACCTACCATCTTATGATGAAGTTTACTGTAGAGGGAGGAATCGGGTATGTCCGAGGAGACCAGTGCGAAGCCCGGAAGTGTTACTCCATGACGGTCAGAAAAGGTTCAGTGAAGCAAGCCCTTACTGCAAATGTGCTCGACCTTAGAACCCCTGTAGAAGACCTGTAAGACCCGTATCCTAGCCCGTACCGTTCCGTAGGCCTCCACGGTCCTCCCTGTCGAATTCTGATGACCCGCGATCTGTTATCAACGTTCGCGTGCGATCCTGAGTCGTGTCCTGCATATCAGAGTCGGCTTGACTTGAAACTTGTACCCTTGCGACCGCGCCGTCCCCGCAGTTCTGACGCCGCGTCTCACGCACCGAGGCTATACCCAGGCCAGGAGATGTGGGCCCGCGTTTAGTTCGAGAAAATGCCACGCTTTGTGAAACCCAAGAGAACCTTTCAAATCAATCACATCACATCCCATCAATCAAGTACATGTCCCATCCCCAAAAGCAACCCCTAAAGTCAACTCTCTCTCTCCACCCATACATGTCAAGTACACACCCATCACTTCCCATCACTTCATCACTCACTCATACCCATCTCTCTCTCTCTCTTACACCTCTCTCTCTCTCTCTCATCTCTCTCTCTCATTCTCCCAAGCAACCCCAAAGGAGAGAACCGTCCAAGCTCTCCATGAGAAGAGCTTGGTGTGGCCCATCTTCCTACCCCTTCATCTCCCATCTCCACTGTCCAATCTATATCATCCTTGGTTAAAGTCGAAGCCGAGGAGCTAGGGATTTCATTGGACCAAGAAGAAATGAAAATGGTGGGTGATCCACCGTTGAATGTTGTTAAGGGTCCACTTGTGATGGGACCCATGTTGATGTATGTGTTGTAAACTAGAAGGATCCATAATGGCAGGGTCTCTCATCGCACGTCTCTCTCTCTCTCTCTCTCTCTCTCTCTCTTTTTTCTTCTTTCTTTGTGATGGAGTGTGGTCCACTGGATCCAGTCGCCAGTGGGGCCCATCTTGCTACATCCAGTGGCTAGCTGGATGGTCCAACAGCGTTGGAACCGTCCAGATAGCCCAGATGAAAGGGAAAAACAAATATCAGCTTCTTCTAGGTTGATGGGTCTCACACGTGTGGACCCACCTGCCACATAGGGCCCCTTTGTGATGTATGTGCCATCTGCTGGACGGTGCTATGCAGACCCACGTGATGTGTGTGTTATCTGCACCGTCCATCTGACGGTGCTGTGCGGATCACCATGATGTATGTGTTTCATTCATACCATCCACCATCCAGACCCCTGGACAGTGGAGCCCACCTTGATGTATATAAATATGCACCGTCCAATCCATGGACGGTGGTACCACCTGATACATGTGTTGTATCCTAACCGTCCATTCATCTGGACATGGTTGGCTGGTGCAAACCAACTATTTAGCTGCAGTGACGTCACCAGTTCAGTGGACCCCACCGTATATGTGTTTCATCCCAACCGTCCATCTGGACGGTGGGAATCCACTAGCTATATGGTAGCTGCAGTGACGTCTACAAGTTTTGTGGACCCCACAAAATGTTGGGTTTTACCCACACTGTCCATTTAGACGGTGGGTCCCAGCTGCTGGATGCTGCGTCAACATCAATAAATTTTGAGGGTCTGATCACTTGGTATATATTATATCCCATACCGTCTATCCATTTGGTGTAGATGTGGGGCCCATCCACACGTGTTGCACGTGTGGGATAGGACTCACCTTGGTGTATATGTTCTATATCCACCGTTTGTCCGGTTTGCTGGACGGTGGACTCCCTGTGATATATGTGTCTTATTTCCACCATCCATTGATATGGACGGTGGACACCACCATGATGTATTTATTTCATCCACACCATCCAGATTGTACTGGACGGTGCTAGACAATGTTTGGATAATGCTGATTTACATAGACAATGTTTGGACGGTGCTATCCAATGTTTGGACGGAGCCATGTGCCACATAGAATGATAGTGTACAGTGATACACATGTTGCACCTGCAACTATTGAAATGATTTTTGGTATAATCCAAGCTCTCTCATGAGGCCCACCTTGATATATATGAGGCCCGTCGTTGCGGCCCACCTTGATATGTATGAGGCCTGTTGTTGAGGTCCGCCTTGATATATATATATGAGGCCCATTGATGCGGCCCACTTGATATGTATGAGGCCCATTGGCGCGGCCCATTGATGCGGTCCACTCGTTGTATATGAGGCCCATTGGTGTGGCTATTGCTGCGGCCCACTGGATGTATATTGAGGCCCATGGGTTATGGCCCATCATGATGTATATTGAGGCCCATGGGTTGTAGCCCATTGTGATGTATTTGGGGCCCATGGGTCATGGCCCATGGTGATGTATATTAGGCCCGTATGAGTGGCCCATTGTGGTGTGTTTTAGGCCGTGGTACATAGCCCATTGTGTTGTATTTCCGGCCCATTTGGTAAGGCCCATCGTGATGTATATTGGCCCTTGTAAGAGGCCCATTGTGATACATTTGAGGCCCATGGGACGTGGCCCATTGTGAGATATTTTCGGCCCATAAGATGAGGCCCGACTTGATGTGTAGAAGTGTAACATCCTGAATTCTCACGGCCAGAGTTTGTACTCGTGCCTGAGGAAATTGGGTGTTAATGATGTATAAACTGGATGCTTTGAAATTGCACCTTCTTATTTTTTTTTTCATTTTGGGTCACATCCAAGTATATTCATGAAGGTAACATTCACAAGAATAAAATCAAATGTATTGATAATATTACTTCTGTCACGCCCCAAACTCAGAAAACGGGCTCACAAAATTCCCGATCGTCGAATCCGGTGCCGACAGCCTCCGTAGTACCCCAATCTTGGCTCCCAGCGCCCATACGCCAGATTCCGATCATGGGATCCTGCAAAGAAGATTTTCAGTATGATTTTTTTTTTTTTTTTTTTTTTTTTGTAATGGAGCATAACCACAAGCATAACCAAGTCACAAAATAACATCACCACATATCCACTATATCAAAAATTTTAAGTACAATGCGTATGAAAGGGAAATACAATATAATGGAAGTAACAAAATCTCCAGAGGCTCGGCTGCACGCTCCAAGCTCAATGCTGCTGCAACCTAATGCCACCTGCACGCATCTATCGTGCATAAGCTTATAGAAAGCTTAGAGGGTGGTGAAAGTGTGTGTAAGATAAGTGCTAAGTATCAATAAAGCACATAAATCATACATCATCGAGATAAACAGAAATACTAATAAGATCATGAATCATATGACATCAGAGTAAGCGAAAGTATACTGGTAAGTCCATGAATGCTATCAGCCGTACCGAGGCTATGCGATGCAAAACATAACAAGACAATAATAGATGCTGAGGATGCAATGCAATATGCAAATCCTGACGACCCATGAATACCATCAACCTCATCTAGGCCATATAAGTGCAAAAACATAGTAACCCAAAATGCTAAGTACTGCGGATGCAATGTAATATATAGTGCGAATGAAATGACCATGCTGGAATATGAAGTCGGGATGATAGTACGAAGTATCATAGGCTATGGGGTCCATCACAAGGGACTTCTATCCAAACCAGTCTCATACCTAAATTTAGATAGTCAGACACAATGTGGTAAACTCCTGATCTCAGGTTAGTCGCGCGCCCAACCGAAATCCTGGCCGTGCGATGGTACACATAACAAATGTTACGCACCACCAGCCCGAGTGGATAGTGAATGAATGAATGAATGGATATGCAATTCTTGCTCAATAAGTCCACATATCAGTACGGTTGCTCTCTGGGGAAATCACCGGGGTCTATTACACTCGACACCGACTGCCTCCTCCCTAGCTGCACAGTCTAGCAAGCGGAATAGACCTCACTATCCACCTGACTAGTAGTCTGCCAATACCTACCTGACTCGTCGATAGCGGACCCATTTACGAGCTGGTCATACTCAACCTAGCTTATAACCCCCTCACTCGGGCGGATAAGGCCACACCCCCTCTTAACCGACCACAACACAGTGGGAGATGTGGCCTACTGATATTCGGTACTCAGGCGCTCATGTTTCACTCGGTCTAGACGTTGGGGCTGCTCCTAGCCTCGGAGGTTCAGAGATTTTCACCCAAGGACATCCTAAGTGCCCACAATGCTAGAACCAAATATTTCTGGAGTCCCATATAGTCATTCACGATGTGCCTGTGGAGGCCACGACCCTGATGTCGCTAGGGCGTATAATGATCAAGTAAGATGTATGCGAGATGCATGAATCACACCGTACAAATATGCAACAATCTTACGCTACCATGCGCTCATGTTGGACACTCCGTCTTATATGGAGTCCCGTAAATGTCTCAGCCCAACGGCTCATGTTATAACTAAACATTCCTCATATCAAGCAAACATATGATGCGTATGGGCATGAATCATGGAGCTACACTAAGCATGCTATAAGATGATGAACTATCCTTACAACGCAGATGGGCCTAGACGGCCTACACACAAGTATGGGCTTACCAATGGCCCTAGGGAGAGTCGTAATGCGGACATTTAACCAACGTTATACTTACAATGTGGACGTCAAACCAACATTGCTCCCAAGGCTGGACCGCTATAAAATGTCGCTACACAAACCATGGGAAATCACATATTGCAATGGACCTATATACATCCCATTGGGCCTTGACCCATAGGCCTCAGATACATCAAATGGATCGCCTTATATGGGCCTTATATAAATCAAGTGGGCCGCATCAACGGGACTTGTGTACATCCCATTGGGCCTCGACCCATGCGCCTCCAATACGTCAAATGGGTCTCATAACATGGGCCCTATACACATCATAGTGGGTCTTAACCCACGGGCCTTTATACATCACAATGGGTCTCGACCCATGAGCCCTAATACATCACAATGGGACTCAACCCATGGACCCTAAGATACACCCAAATGAACCTTATAACATGGGCCTTACATTCATATCAAGGTGGGCCTCAATAATGGCCTCATACACATCAAGGTGGGCCTCAACAATGGACCACAAACAGATCAAGGTGGGCCTAATCACATGGGCCATATGCATATCAAATGGGCCACACCAATGGGCCTTATGTACAATACAATGGGCCATATCCCATGGGCCTTGAATACATCACAATGGGCCTCAACCCATGACCCTAATACATCACAATGGGCCTTAATCCATGGGCCTTATATAAATCACAATGGGCCTGAACCCATGGGCCCCAAATACATTACAATAGGCCTCATAACATGGGCCTTACATTCACATCAAGGTGGGCCTCAATAACGGCCACAAATACACATCAAAGTGGGCCTCACTAACGGCCACAAGTACATCGAATGGGCCCCATAACATAGGCCTTATGTGTATCAGATGGGTCACACCAATTGGGCCCCATGTATATCAAAAGGGCCGCTCCAAATAAGTGGTGATAATGATTTCCACCATTTAAAATTCCTAAGGCCCACCATAACGTATATGTCCCATCCAATTTGTTCCTAAGTTAACATAGGGATAGATGAAGTGGAACAATATCGGTTTAATAGGAAACTACCATATCTCCTTAGAAATTTTGAACGGTGGACGTCATTGTCCACTACATAGATGGTGGGGTGCACTTGACCCTAGATCTGCCTCATTTTTAGTCACAAGCTTGTAAGGCAAGCTTGCCAACTGGTTGAACGGTTTGGATGCAACACAAGCATCATGGCGGGGCCCATGAAAGCCCACCAACTGATATATATATATATATATATATATATATAATATAACTTATATCTAGTATATATATATATATATATATATATATATATATATATATATATATATATATATATATATATATATATATATGCACACACACACGCATACACACACGTGCACACATGCGCACACACACACGCACTCACGCACGCACCCACTGTCCCCTGGATGGTGGGGATAAACAAATACATCACAGTGGCCACCACCGTCCAGGCGGACGGTGGAATGAGACACATGCATCATTGTGGGTCCCACGTGGGGCCCACCTTAATGTTTATAGGCCATCTGACCCATTGATAAGGTCACGCAGACCTAGATGAAGGGTAATAACAAATTTCAAGTTGATCCTAAACTTCTGTGGGCCCAAAAAGAGTTTCAATGGAAGGCTTTTAATCAACTCTGTTTCCTATGATGGGGCCGCCTGAGTGTTGGATTGGCCTGATATTTGGAAGGGACCACTTCAGAGAGGGACCCACCTCATGGACGGTTTGGATGTCATATATACAACATGGTGGGGCCCACAGCTGGGCCATGGGTGGCCTGCCCGTCCGCCCAGCGCAGGACGCCTAGCATCCTGCCTTTCTGACAGCAGCAGCAGCATGCTGCTGTTGTATATAATATATATATATATATATTTTAAATCACGTTATTTCGTGGTTTTTCATGCATGGAACCTGCATTTGATAAATCCACCCCACCCATTGGTCCCTACAGCCTATAAAATCGCAACAAGCCGAATATTGGGCATATATCGGGGTATGGAAACAACAGGGGGGTTTCAATGGTAAAGAAACTGTTTCCCACGCCATGGCCCACCAGAAATTCGGATCGGCATCATCTTTCGGCTCAACGCCTAAAATGATCTGTAGAATGGAATGGACGGCGTGGATTGACTACATACATCAAGGTGGGGCCTAGAAAAGTGACCCACCCAAAAAGCTTGTGAACCAAGCTAATATTTGTGTTTTCTAAGTCCATGTCCAGACAGTTGGGATGTAACACATACATTCGAGGTGGGCCCAACTTAGGTAGGCCACCACAGAGAGGATGGTGTGGGTCAACACATATAAGGTAGGCCCCACTTATAAATGGCTTAGATAAAAACCATGCCTCATGGTGGGGTCCATCCAAGTGGGCCACACAATCACACCAACATCACATGAAAAGAAGAATAAAAGGAAAGAGAGGGAGAGAGAGAGAGATACATGTGTGATGGAGGGACCGCGACACTATGGACCCTCCGTTGCAATCAATCATACATCGAGTGATAATCAAGGTGGGCCATCGGCCACATCTTAGGGTCCCAAGTGAGATCCTTATCATTGATCGGTAGGCCTCACTTGGTCCATCATAAGAACATGTTAGTCTAGCCTAACAAGCACTGACCGATGATCTTCTTGGTCCATTGGAACGCCTATCTCCTTATGCTTCTCTTTGATGGTGGAAGATGAGAAATAGATGACTAGGATGGAAGATCTTGGGATGGGAAAGTGGGCCACAAAAATCACTTTTCTCTCACTTGAAAAGCCATAGACGTGTGGTGCTCTTGCTTGGAATGGTTGCTTGGAAAATGTGGAGGGAAAGAGAGAGGTTGTAAGGAGAGGTGACGGGAGATGGGTGATGGATGTGAGTAATGGGTGAGGTGATGGATTGGTTGATTTTTGGGTTTGCTTGACTTGTGGAGAAAGAAAGCATGGGGGTGCTTGTACTTGACATGAGGGGTGATTGATGGGATTGATTTGACATGTTGTAGAGATTCTCTTGGGATTTGCAACGCGCGGCGTTTCTTCGAAATAAACGCCGGCCCACATCTTTCGGCTAGGGTATCAGATCGGTGCGCGAGTCGCGGGGTTGGAACCACGTCGATGGTGTGGTCGCAATGGTACAAGTCTCAGATTAAGCCGACTCAATTCTACGGGATACGACTTAGGGTCGATCGCAAACGTTGATTATAGGTTGCAGGTTGCCGAAATTCGCCGGAAATGACCGCGGGAGTTGACGGAACAGTATGAACTAGGATACGGGTCTTACATCATCAGAGTAAAAGGATAATCAAATGGCCTCATAATGGAAGGTTTATTACAACATTAGAGTTCACAGTGGAAGTATGAAACTAAATAGTAAAACTGTCTTCTTAGTCTTTCAAGATAATCTTCTATAGGGAAGTAGTCCTTTAAGTCTTCAATCTGTACGTCACCTACATCATCTGTACGGTTGGGAGAGGGTCAATGCCCTACTCATAGTGATGGTTATCCTTTAAGATTAACAGTAATTCAAGAGATTCATAAAAGTAAAGTAAGGGTACTGATACGTCTCGTACTCCACTAATACATGAGATATCAGTATGCGCAAACAACCTACATGAGATGCATGCCTAGCATAGCATGTGTTGCTCATCATATGTAGTGATCATCACAATGTGGAATATAATTCATAAAAAATTCGGCTCGACCAGCATCCCATAAATATGGATATTCGTCGGCATGACCAACGCTAATGTGGATTTACGCGAACATCTCAAGGCAACACAATACGCGGTTGAGGAATTTACGTAACACGATGTGTTCATGGAGTGACTATTTACGACATCCAATTCTGAAAAGTTGATGTAACACGTATGCCGATTTACTTACATTGATTGTGCACCATGCCAACCAACCCACAGAATTACGTGCCGACCAAGAGGGCTGCTACCCGTAACGCATTACGTCCATGACAAGATATCTGAATCACTAGTTGTGACACCTCCTAACACATCACTTGCACTTATAAAGAATATAAACTGAATCACGGAGGTTCTGGAATAACAAGATACATGCCCAAGCCTTAAAGATAGATAGCACAAGGCCAACATAATAAAGAGAAGAGTGACAAGGGTAAACTCAACAAAAGTGGCAATGACCAACATAATAAGAGAAGAGTGACAATGGTCAACTCAATAATAAAGAGAGTGGCAATGTCCAACTCAATATAGAGACGAGTGGCAGAGCCAACTCAAATAAAGAGACAAGTGGCAGGGCCAACTCAAATAACGAGATAAGGCAAGGGCAAGGCTTGTATCCATGGCCTCACATAAATTCAGAGAAATCACTTGTATTTGACATCATGTCATAATCCCAAAATGGCCAATAGTTATAATGATATAAACTAAATCAATTGATAGGATAATTCCCAGAAAATATGTAAACATGAAAGACATGATAATTCATATCGTAAAAGGCACGAAAGAGGCCAGATGAAATAATAGGAATACAGGTAAAGGGCAGAATAAATAAATGAACTTAAAGTACTGTAAGCTTAAAGGATAAAACCCTCACCTATCAATCTTGACTTCTTCCTAACGTTGTTAGATTAGTGCCCTTACGCTCCAAATTTCAATCCGGTCAAGCCTGTTTCTAAATAAATCTTTTGTTACGTTATCTTGAATAATCCTAGTTCTTAAATTGTAAAGTCTACAATCCTTACCTTTGATCTCTATGGGACTAGGGATTAGAGGATCTTACTGATGATCCCGAAATCATTGGTTGATGCGTCGTCTTGGATAAACTGAGCTCGCAACAACGGTTTGGAAAGAAAGATCTCTAATTTCCCTTCTCTCTCTCTCTCTCTCTCTCTCTCTCTCGTTTTCTTCTTCCTCTTCATTTCTCTCCCATTTCTTTCTCCTTTTCCTTTCTTTCTTTCTTTTTCTTCGTTCTGCTGTTGCTGTCCGGCTGAACCTCACGCTACCTTTCTCTCCCGTTTCTCTCGTTCCTTTCTCTGTGATTTTCTCTAGACGGTGGGGTGGGAAGACCTATTTATAGGCATGTTAGAACTCGTCTTGGCACAACGGAACTTGGGTGAAAAGTTACGCAGTCTCTGCGTAAAGAGGTCAGCAACCTCTTACGTTGGCTGACCTCCGATCCTTTACGTGGAATCTCTGCGGAATAGACTTCCATGGAGGGAGTCGAAACCTCCTAGGGATCGATTTGGACGGTTTAGATATGCTAGATGAGCATATCCTGGAGCGCTTTTGGAGCAGAATTCTCTCGGTGTTTGAGGCTTTCGCGAGGCGCTGTTTCAATGTGCAAAGGAAACAACTATCACTTATGGTTTGATTGCAGTGGACCAATGGCATCCACTCTGATGATTTCTTAGGGAATCCGTGCCCTTCACCACATTGATAGGGTCATGTTAGGGCATGGGCCAAAAGATGGAGCTAGTCTAAGCGTTTAGTGGGCCACAACGCATGCGATAAGTGGATGGTTCCCAATGGTTAAATGTTACTAAATCAGTATAACAAGGTCACATGATTGGCCGTGGGATTAGGTGGGGCCTACATGAATGTTTCTTACGGGGATCCGCTCCGTCTATCCCATTCACTACACTATTTTAGGACACGAGGTCAAAAATTCAGTAATTCAGTAAATCGAGTGGGCCACAGAGTCCAACCGAGCATCGAGAACATTCAACGTTAAAACTCAATTGAAATTCTCTTACGCATAGTGCCACATGGTATATCTTATTTACAAATTTACCCTTTATTTTGTTTAAACTTCTGCCATCCGTAACTCTAAACTTTATCATCCGAACGAGGTGAAATTTAACAGGTGATCATTATGTTTCACGCCCTCTCAACAGGTTAAATTTGGGCCTTGATCCATCAAGGATGACCAAGATGCTATTTTAGTGGGTAACACACTCCGAAATTCAAAATAACATTTGTATACCTCTGATAGATAAGCTACCGAGTGGTTTGGACCTAAACTCTAAGATCTTCATATTGGTCGATTTATCCTGATGTTAGTGTGGCCCGTTTGGCAAATCCAAACATGATGGATGGCCAGATGACTTGATAAAAATAAGGGGATTTGATGGTTAGAATCTTGACCATGTGTGTAGGTGAATGTACGGTCTGTTTAATAAACGGATGGACATAACATGGGTTTCTGGGGTGATTAGGGGTAAAGCATGTGTATCGTTAGATTAGAGTGTCTTTTTCACATGTGTACGTTTCTAAGATCGTAGTTCTAATGGTGGGTTAAGTATATTCATATGAGGTGAACAAGATGGACAGATCAGAATCTTGACCTGATAAGTGTACGAACAGATGTAAAGGTCAAGTAGCTGATTTACTACGATCTAAGGGCTGAAATTTGACCTGTATGGTTAATTTATGATAATTAGGTATGCTATAAAATTTCACATGAAACGGATCACGGGAACTATGTGATCTAGAATTTAGGGGTCTAGGTCGATGGCATTTTCGTAATTATTGCTGATCTAAGAGTTTTGTAAAATCTAATGGTTCTATATGGTTCTATGCCCATTTCTAAACAATTCTTATAAAATGTCTCACATCCAAATCATCATGGATATGGAGTTATTAGCCAATTCATTTAAAGGGAGGTGCGCACGTCAAATCACATGATGGACGACCCTGTGTCAAAATCCACGGTCAGATTGTTGGATCCACAAATGGAGATCATTCCCAATGGTTAGATTTGTGTCAAGGGATGAGTATAAGGTTTGGATAGTTAAATTTGTATCGTACACATGTACGTATTATGTTAAGTCTTTTGGTAATGCTCGAGAACTTTCAATGCTCGAGTATCGAAAAGTTCGAGGCGTTACAATCTACCCCCCTTAAACAAAATTTCACCCTCGAAATTTATTACTTCCAATACACAAGCCATTTTCCACGTCTCTAAGGATTCCCTATTTTCTGTGTTCGAGGTGATACGGATATATGGTCGTAGTAGGTTTGTGCCCGATACACAGATCCTTTGCCTGCGCAGTGTAGAGGATTTACTGGTATCAATTCTTAACCCTGTTAAATCTCGATCCTTTGCTTGATCATAGCACTGAGATCATTTGAGATTCTTTAGGACTTAGAATTTGAACCAAACCGACCAAATTTCGCGTAAACATGTTTCCATCAATCCATAATCTTGGTTGTTCTAAACTCATGGGAAATATCATGAATCCTATATTCATGATTTATGGATTGCCAGTATTTCCACTTACCCTGATATCTATATGCTTGACACTTATCTTAAGCATACTCTTACACCACCCTCTAAGCTTTCTATAAGCTTATGCACGATAGATGTGTGCAAGTGGTGTTAGGTTACAGCAGTGTTGAGCTTGGAGCGTGCAACAGACTCCTGGAGCTTTGATTTTGACATATGTATTTCTCTTTTAGTATTGTATTCAAAATTTTATATTAGTGGATATGTGATGATGATGTTACCTTTGTGATTTGGGTAAACTTGTGGTTATGCTTCTTATGAGACAAATGTACGCTGGAAAATCTTCCTTGTAGGATCCTAGGATCGGAATCTAGCGTATAGGCGCTGAGAGCCAAGAATGGGGTGCTACGGAGGCTGTCGGCACCAGATTCGGCGATCGGGAATTTTGTGAACCCAGTTTTCGAGTTTGGGGTGTGACAAGACCCCTCCACGGAGGCCTTGGTACCTTCTCGCTCGAGGAAACGGACCCAAGAAGAACTGTTCAGCTTGGATCGTCGCTGGATTTCGAGCAGCGGTCTTAGATGCTGGCCTTCCTGCGGCAGGATAAGGATGTCTTTGCATGGTCGCACGAAGACATGCCGGGCATCTCTCCAGGTGTTATAGTCCACAGGCTGAATGTGGATCCAGATCACAAGTCGATAAAGCGGAAGAGGAGAGTATTCCCCGAGAGGTACCCAGCCATAGCAGACAAACTGTCAAAGCTCCTCAGCGTCAAATTCATCAAAAAAGTACACTACTCAGACTGGATCGCAAACGTGGTCCTTGTGAAGAAAGCAAATGGGAAGTGGTGGGTCTGTGTAGACTACTCAGACCTGAACAAGGCCTGCCCCAAGGATAGTTTCCCCTTGCCTCGGATTGACTAGCTGGTAGACAGCACGGCCGGGCATGAGCGGCTTTCCTTCCTTGATGCCTATTCTGGGTATAATTAGATCGCGAAGCACCCCCCAGACAGGCAGAAGACAACCTTCGTTACAGACAAAGGGCTCTACCGTTATCGGGTCATGCCTTTTGGCCTGAAGAATGCTGGGGCGACGTATCAGAGGTTGGTGAACTAGATGTTTGCTAGACAGATTGGTCAGACCATGGAGGTCTACGTTGATGATATGCTCGTCAAGAGCGTTAAAGCATCCGACCACATTATAGACCTCGGAGAGACCTCGATCTTCCGGGAATACCGCATGAAACTAAACCCTGCCAAATGTGCCTTCGGAGTAGGCTCAGACAAATTCCTCGGGTTTCAGGTCAGTCAGAGGGGCATTGAAGCGAATCCTGACAAGATCAAGGCACCGCTCGACATGAGCTCGCCTCAGACGACATGAGAGATTTAGTGCCTCACCGGATGAGTGGCAGCGCTCGGACGATTCATATCCCGAGCCACTGACAAATTGCCTTCCCTTCTTTCAATAGTTGAAGGGTCACTAGAAAACCAAGTGGACCTCGGATTGCGAGCAGGATTTTCAGCAATTGAAGCAGTACTTGGGTTCACCACCCCTGCTATCCAAGTCTGATGAGGGTGAGCTCCTATTCCCGTATCTGGCAGTTTCAGCCTCGGCCGTTAGCTCCACACTTATCAGAGAGGTGTGGGGCAGACAACGTCCTGTCTACTACGTGAGTAAGGCAATGGGACCCGCCGAAACCAGATATTCGAGTATAGAGAAATTAGCTCTCAGCCTAGTTGTCTCAGCTCGGAGGTTGCATCCGTACTTCCAGGCACATTCTATCATTGTCCCGACTAACTCCCCCCTCAGACAGGTCCTTCAGAAGCCCGAGGTGTCAGGTTGGCTTACCAAGTGGGCGATAAAACTCGGAGAGTTCGACATCTAGTATCGACCGAGGACGGCGATCAAGGGCCAGGCAGTGGCTGACTTCATAGCAGATTTCACTGGTCAGAGTGCCGAGGTCATAGACGGGTGAACGGAGGCAGTCCCCGTAACTCCGCCAGCACTCTCGCTTCTCAAGGACGCAAAGCGAGATAGAGGAGAGAGTAGGTGGACTCTTTTTGTGGATGGATCGTCCAATTCTAAACGTGCCGAGGCAAGGATCGTCCTAGTTGTGCTTGATTCAACCACCATCTAGTCCACTATCAGGCTTGACTTTAAGGCTTCCAACAATGAGGCAGAGTATGAAGCTCTATTGGCTGGACTCAGACTGACGGCTAGTCTGGGGGTCCAGCTCCTCGAAGTGCGATGCGATTCTCAGCTTGTTGTGAACACATCTCCACCGAGTACGAGGCCAAGGAAACGAGAATGGTAGCTTATTTAGCAGAGGCCAGGAGGCTGATAGAAAGGTTTGAAAGCTGTACCATTAATCGAATTCCAAGGACGGAGAACTCTTGTGCTGACGCCCTCGCGAAGCTGGCCTCGGCCACTGAGGGGAAAATTCCCAGGATTGTCCTTGTGGAATTTCTAGGTAGCCCAAGTATCAACCGAGCTGATTAGGGAATGGTTAATCCAGTAGAGGCAACTCCAAGTTGGATGGATCAGATCTTCAAATACCTCACTATTGGCGAAGTTCCTCAAGATAGGTTAGAGGCTCGACGCCTAAAGATCAGAGCAGCACGATACATAATCCTGGATGGGACTCTGTACAAGAAGGGGCACTCACAGCCCTACCTTAGATGTCTCCGACCTGATGAAGCAGACTACGTGATCAAAGAGATACATGAGGGAATCTGCCGAAATCACTCCGGTAGCCGACCTTTGGCCCAGAACATACTTTGTTAGGGTTACTTCTGTCCAACTATTTGAGAAGACTCCAAGAGATATGTCCAGAGGTGAGATAAGTGCCAGAGATTAGCCGTTGTGCCGAGGCAGAGCTCGTAGAAGAGATGACTCCTATGAGCGGGCTGTGGCCGTTCGCCCAGTGGGGGATCTATATCATTGGGCCTCTGCCCCTTGGAAAGGGACAGGTCAAACTCGCTATCGTATGGGTTGACTACTACACCAAGTGGGCTGAGGCCTAGCTGGTGACGAAGATCACAGAGTAGAAAGTGACTGACTTCGTTTTGAAGAATATTATCTGTCAGTTTGGAGTCCCGCATACCATTGTCTCCGACAACGGGAAGCAGTTCGACAATGACAAATTCAGAGGCATGTGTAGGGGGCTCGGCATCGCGAATGCATACTCCTCGCCTCGTCATCCACAGTCTAGTGGGCAGGTGGAAGCCGTGAACAAGGTCATCAAGCACCACCTCAAGACGAAGTTAGAAAAAGCGAAGGGGAACTGGTCGGACGAGCTCCCATTTGTCCTATAGGCCTACAGGATCACAACCTAGTCGTCAACTGTAGAAACTCCTTTTTCACTATCTTACGGCTCAGAGGCGATCATCCCAGTTGAGATCGGCCTCCCCATAGCTCGGGTCAGAAACTATCGGGAGGATCAGAGTGCTAAGCAGATCGCAGTGAATCTCGACCTACTCGAAGAAGCCAGAGATGTCGCCAGACTCCGAGTCACAGCTCGGCATCAGCAAGTGGTGTGATTCTACCATTCTAGGGTTAAGACGAGGCGGTTCCGACCAGGTGACCTGGTCCTCCGCCGCGTCTTCTAGAGCACTGCGAAGATTGGAGCAGGGATGCTCAGACCGAACTGGGAAGGGCCTTATCGCGTGGTTAGATCGATAAAGCCCGACTCTTACCATTTGGAAGACCTGGACGGGCGTCCACTACCTCACCTGTGGAATGCCGAGCACTTAAAGATCTACTATCCATGAGGAAAAAGAAGCTACTGGCCACTTGAGGCCCTCAATAAAAGCAATGTACAGCTTGGATCTACTAGCCTTTTAAGGCTCATAATAAAAGTGTCGTTTCTTCTACATGGTTTGCTTGTTCAGCTTATCTACTATACAAAGAGTCGTCTCCTTTCATGAGCAGAGGTGAACTCTGCGAACCAATCCCTTAAAGAAGGGTTCAGCTCGTTAATCCATGAAAATCTACAGAATCGTTAAGGGTCAGCTCTCAGGTGCAGAGATGAAACCCTTAGGTGAACCGATCCCTTAAAGAAGGGGTCGTCTCATCATACAACAAAGATCTACAAAATGGATAAGGGTCATCTCTCATGTGTGGAGAAGAAACCCTTAGGTGAGCCGACCCCTTAAGAGGTCAGCTCACCACTCAATAAAGGCTTAACATCTACAAATCATCATTTAACAATCAACATATAAAATCATGCCCTCGAACAAGGGTTAGATGGTTAAAAATCATCATCCATGTATCCAAAAAATCATCATCCACAAATATTCCATGTCAAAGAGAAAAAGAGACTAAAAATGTTTCAATCGCTCCGAGTAGAGGGGCTAACTGCTGAGTTAGGGGGTTGAGCATCGGAGGCTTTTTCAGTGGTAGCTGGGGCGTCTCCAGCCTCTTGCACATTGGTCGGATCTGCTTCAGCCTCCTCGGCCCTATCCGCAACCAGAGGATTGAGGTTGATGTTAAGATGCAGCTCTCATACGTCGGCAAGGCAGGCGTCATAAGTAGTGTTGTAAGCGTGGAAATACAACTTATCCAATTCTCCAGACCTCTCCAAAGATTCTTTGTACTTCGCCACCGTCACAACAGCTTGCGAGGCTGCCAAATCCTCAAGCTCCACTCGCTGCTTGTCTTGCTTCGCGGCAGTCCAGGCCTCAAGGATAACCCTTTGCAATGTCAACCCCTCGGCAGCTTTACGCCTCGCCCTCCCAAGGTCGTCCTTGAGCTGCGCATTTTCCACCTCCATACACTCCGCGAAGGCCCTGTACTGCTCAATGACGCCCTGTAGACACATGAGCTCGGGCTCAGCTACATCCAAGTAGGCTTGGAGTTGGTTAACCTCGCCCTGGAGCGCTTACTCCTTAGCGTGACCCTCTTTCGCAAGCCTCTTCAGCTCCTCTTGCTCATTAACTAAGGCTTCCAAGAGGTTCTCAAGCCTGGCCTTGTCCTCTGCTGAAGCTTTTAAGAGCTTCTCAAGCTCGGCCTTGTTTGCTTCAATCTGATCTATCTCCCTCAGCCTATTTTTGATAGCCACGAACATCGGCAACTGATAACAGACTGTGGCGTAGTCGTTCATGAACGAGTCATAAGCTCGGGAGTGGGTGTTGGTGATGGTTGACTAAGACATGTGTCTGGCCGCCCACTCGTTCAACAGGGACATGTGATAGCCAGTAGGGAATGTCGCTGTTGGTGTAGGCTCAGCTATCCTCCCCACCCCACTGGCCTTGGAGGCTTGAGCCTTAGACTCGGGCGTGACAGCATACCTGACCAAGGCATCAGTCTTACCGACCAGGAAATCAACCGCGGTAGCGGTAAGGCGGGTGGCAGAGCAAGCCGGAACCTCGGAGGCTCCCTAGTGATGGGAGAAATCGGTGTCGGGGGTCTCTGAGACAACTTCTCTCATAATCCCCGGAGGGCAGGAAGGAATGGCGGGGGGGGGGGGGGGGGGGACCTCGGGAGCTTGCCCCTCGGAGTTTGAGGACGTAATAGTGATGGGTTCAACTCTGATAGGAGCTTTGGAGGGTTATGTCTCGGGGACTGCGGTGGGAGCTGTAGCAGGCTCGACTTCGACCGGTGCAGAATCTGAGGCGGGAGTCTTCCTCTTCTTCTCCGTCACCTTCGTCCTCAGCTTAGCAGCTAGGATCTCATTTAGGGGAAGGTGCACAATGGTCGTCCTCCTCCTCTTGGAGCTAGAAGCTTCGACCATTCGAAGGGAGTCAGTCCGAGTGAAATCTACGAAGGAATACTCAGACAGTCATAACACCATCCCGCTTACCCAAAGCAAAAGGGTGAGGTAAAAATTGGTAGAATCCTGAAGACACGAGGTTATCCCCATTGATGAGGTCATGCTAAATGTGCTGATCCTCGCCAAGTACCAGAGCCCTAGTAACCTGGGCTTGGAGTAAAGAAGAGAGATCGGGGAGCCCTTTCAGTTGGGCTGCAAGCAGAGGTAGAAGACAAGTTAGAACACAAAAAGACGAGTCAGACATGAAGAATACGACACAAAATATAAGGTTCTCAACCTGGGTTGGAGAATTTGGTGGGGACTCGGACTCACAAGCTACCGAGCTCGGAGGCAGGTGCTTCCCATTCCCCTGAGGCCCAAAACCACTTACCCTTCCAATCTTTGTTGGAGGTGGGAAGTCGGGTTATCAGACCCGGGGTACATTGGGGTCTAGCCGAGAAGTAATACCAGGTCGGGTCGGACTTGTCATACTTGGCCATGTATAAGTATAGAAACTCGTCCGGCGTTAGGGGCTGACTCTTCACCCGATGCCAAAGAATGAAGGTAGAAACCAGGATTCGCCAAGCGTTAGGAGCAAACTGGCGTGGCCTAGCTTCAGTTGTGCGGATATTAGATGCATAAGTGGATGGATGGGAAATTGAAGTCCACACTGAAGAGCGCAGATGAATACGATAATCTCCCCATCAGCAGGGGCACCCGGATGATCCAAAGGAGAGGGGGCTCAGATATGCACCCAGTCAGGAATTTGGTAGTCGGCGCGGATCTGGGTCATCTAAGACTCAACCAAAACCGAGCCCTCGGGGACTGCCGCTTTGAGTTTACCTCTTGAAGGACCGACCTTAGACCTTCCCGCCGGGTCCCGAGGTGCCTTCTTTAGCCTCACGCCTCAACTCTTGGTTTGTGGGCCCGCAATCTTCTTAGTCTGCGGGCGTAACGGTATAGCTTCCAGGGGACCCTCAGAGTCCCCGAGCTCTGAGCTTGGGACCTCCGGATCGGAGTCCACATATGTCCCTCGGACCCTTTGGACTTTGTCAGAATTACTCGACATAACGGAAGAAAGAGCTAGAGCAGTGGAGGACTCAGAGCTGTTAGCGATTTACTCCGGCAGAAATTCTCTATTCCAGCGACTTCCTCCAAGCAAAACTCCTTCGACTGACAGAATCCCATTATCAGGTAGGAAAAAACCTCTCCTGACAGACAAAACCCCTTCTCCGACTAACGGAATCCCTTTTTCCAGCAGGAAAAACCCTTTCCCTGCAGAGAGCGATTCGAAAAGGGCAGAAAAATGAAGAACATGGGAGCAAGAACTCAAAGGCAGGAGGATTCAAATAAGGATGCTAAAGGGTTTATATAGCCTCCGCCAGCTGAACGCCATCATTGTAGACAGTTGTCTCCAAAGCTGAAATGGCTCGGACCCGAGCCTAATGGGACACGTGGAAGGAAGCTATACGTTCGTACCCATGTGTCCTGGTCCGAGTACCCTCAACATTAAATGTCGTTGTGGCGCAAATGAGCTCTAGCCTCCCTCCATGAGCAAGTGGCATCGTTTCACCTGCTCCATTAATTACAATCCGTAACCGCCTGCCACACGTCCCTCATCCAGAGGTCGGAAGTCAAAAGACTGCAGCCGTCGTACCACGCACTTATCTCGAAGCGTAATCATCGTGACCATTGCGTTTCAATTACCCTAACTCGTTATCATGAGCGAAAATGGTGCTTCATTTCCCAAGGAATTTACTCTATAAGTCCGAGCTCGGACCAAGAGAGTAGGGGGCTTCTGTTATGGGAAATTATGAGCAGACCTGATAAGGACCGACTCAAGCAAATCGGATCGAGCAGTAGGGCCTCGGAAGGAGAACATCACGATAAGTCTGACCTTACTTTTGAACTATGTTTCCAAAATTAGGGTTACCGGGGAGAGACAGACGAGGCAATCCGAGCTGAGCTCTGATTCGAAGAACTACGGCCCTGGATCGGCCAAGCCGAACTCTTGTCTAGAACTCTCATCCGAAGAACTACAGACCTAGATTGACCAAGCCGAGCTCTTGTCTGGAACTCTCATCCGAAGAATAACGGCCCTAGATCAGCCAAGCCGAGCTCTTGTCTGGAACTCTCATCCGAAGAACTACGACCTTGGATCGACTGAGACGAGCCCTACTCACATCTCGGAGGTAGAAGACGTACTCCAACCACAGACTTCGACCAAAAGGTCCGACCAACGGCTCGGGAGACTGAATTCTAGAACCAACCCCAATATGCAGTGGCCGAAGATCATGCCTGTAAATACGCCCCATTATGGCATATGGGAGAGTGAATTGGCGCACGACCTAAAGATAACGGCCGACATCTTCATACGTGCAACATCCACTTGATTGAGCGAATCGTGCCAAGATTGATGGCCATGATCTCATCGTCTCATGGGTATAAATACTAGAGGAACCCATTACAACAAGTACGCAATATCTCACACCCTCTGTGAGACCCATATCCTATCCTGTACCGTTCCGTATGCCTTTGCGGTCCTCCCGGTCGAATTTCGGCAACCTGCAATCTGTTGTCGGCGTTTGTACGTGATCCTGAGTCGTGTCCTGTATTCTAGAGTCAGCTCGACCCGAGACTTATACCCTTGCAACCGCGCCATCGCTGCGGTTCCAAAACCGCGTCTCGTGCATTGAGACGATACCTAGGCCAGGAGATGTGGGCTCGCGTTCAGTTCGGGGAAAACATTGCATGTTACAATCCTAAGAGAAATGTCCCATCAATCAAATCAATCAATCAAGTACTCTATCACATCATGTCAAGTACCAACACCCATCCCTCTCTCACCTAAAGTTAACTCTCCCTTACAACCAAGTACACATCCATCACCCATCACCCATCTCTCACCCATCACACCTTATTCCCCTCTCTCTACATCACCTCTCTCTTCTCATTCTCTCTCTCATTCTCCAAGCAACCCAAGTAACTTCAACGTCCATGGCTTCCATGGAGAAGCTTGATGTGGCCCACCTTCCTATCTCCCATCCCCACCCTCCAAAGTCCATCTCAATCGTTAAAATCTACCCCTTGGAGCTCTAGATCGTGTTGGCGGAAGAAGGGAAGAGGAGATTGATGGTCGGTGCTTTTTATTTATTGATTTTGTGATTTGAGGGCCCACATATGTGGGACCCATCTTGATGTATGCAGGTAGGGAGGGCCCATAGTGGCGGGGTCCCTCCCCTCTCACGATCGTCTCTCTCTCTTTCTTTCTCTCACCTTACCCTCTCCCTTTTGATGTGCGGCCCACCATGATTTTATCCGTGCTGTCCCATTTATGGGGCCCACCTCGCTGACGTCCAGGGTAGCGGCCCACTATGATGATTTTATTCATGCTGCCCGTTCAGCAGGGCCACCCTGCTGGCCGTCCAACAGTAGCCCTTGCTGTCCAACCATAATCAGACCACCTGGATGAAGTGAAATACATTCATCAGCTTAATCGGCCAGCTGGTGGGCCACACCTGTGGACCCACCAGATGTATGTGTTTTTGCACCACATCGTCCAATTGTCCAGCTCAGGACGTGGACCCCACCACTATATTCATCAGATCCTCACCGTTCAGTCTACTGGACGGTGGGAGCAACCCCCGATTATGTGTTTTATTTCCACCCCATCTATCTGTTTAGGGCATGGGCCCACCCCACACGTGTGGTACATGTGGGGGTGGGACCCACCTTCCTGTATTTACTATCCACGGTGTTTAGATCATCCAGACCATCCGTTAGACGGATGTCCAACCTCCTGGATGATGGACGCTGGGCACCCTTTTTCAAATATAATATAATATAATATTATATATATATGAGTGTGTATATATATAAGACCCGTACCCTAGTCTGTACCGTTCCGTAGGCTTCCGCGATCCTTCCGGTCGAATTCTGGCAACTCTCGACTCGTGTCCGACGTTGCGCATGATCTTAAGCCGAGTCCTGCCTACCGAAGGCGGCTCAATCCGAAACTCGTACCTTGGCGACCGCGCCGTCGCCGTGGTTTCAACGCCGCGACTCGAGCACCGAACCGATACCTAGGTTAGAAGATGTCAGTTTGCGTTCAATTCGAAGAAAATACCGCGCGTTGCGAATTATGAGGGAATCTCTATGAGATGTCCCATCAATCAATCAATCACTCATGTCAATCAAGTCAAGTACACCACCTTACCTTAATGTCACCTCACCCAACAACAAGTACACATGACCTCTCTCTCCTTTCCCACAAGTCAACAATTCCCTCCCTTCACCATTCCTATTTTTCCCCATTTTCAAACCTAACCATACATCATTAATTACAACACCACTCCACCCATCCCTTCCATCCATATCTCCCATCACTTCTCTCTCTCTCTCCCTCATTTTTTCTCAAATCCCTCCAAGCAACAAAGCTCCATACGTCCCAAGCTTTCCAAAGCATTCCAAGAGCAACAAGTGTGGCCCACTTTCCCCACCCCTCTCATCTCTCATCCACACCATCAAAATTTCATCATCCATCGTTAAAAGCTAAGCATAGGAGCTAAGGAGCCTACAGGAGCAAGGAGAAGGCCTAGAGGTGGGTTATCCACCGTTAGTTTCTATTAATGGGGTCCACCTTGATGTATGTATTTGTGATTAGAGAGGGGCCCATAGTGGTGGGGTCCCTCTACTCCATCGGTCTCTCTATTTCTCTCTCTTTCTCTCTCTTTCCCTCTCTTTCTCTCTTCCTTAGAATGAAGTGGGCCCCACCAATATGTTAAATCTACTCCATCCATCAAATGGGGTGGCCCACCTCATTTTAGGAGAGATCCACCACCTATTTAAATTATATGATATATTATAATATTTTATTAATATTTATATGTACAGTGGGCCACAAACATGCGGGACCCACCTTGATGAGCATGGCCATGTACATGTGGGACCCACCATGAGGGACCGACCATGATATTTGTGCCGTCCAGCGTCCAGAGACGCTGGACGTGAGCAAAGGCTAAAATGGAGTGCGTGTACTGACATGGTGGTGTACTAACAAGCTAACAAAAAAAAAAAACAAAAGGTAGTGCTTTCGGGGTGGGCTGCTCATGCAGGCCCCACCTTGATGTATGTATATGATCCACGCCGTCCATTCCGTTCTCTAGCTCATTTTAGGCGTTGAATCGAAAAATGAAGCTGACCCCATTTTCTGGTGGGCCGTGGCATTAAGAATACTATTGTTTCCATTAAAACTCGGGAAAAAGGATTGCTGGGGTCCACCAGGAGCTTGGACCCGCCTAAAACTTGATATGGACCCTTAATTTTGTGGAGCTCATGCAATGGACGGGTTGGATCTTACTGATGTGGGCCCCACGAATAAAAAACAAAAAAAAAGTGGCAGCGCTGCATGGGCAGCGGGCGGACGGGCTGGGCCCTCACGGCTCCGGCCGTGGGCCCCACCATGGTGCATTTCGACCATCAGCACCGTGCATTTGATGGTTCCCCTTTAAATTATGGGGTATCCCAAAAATCAGCCGTTTACGGATCTCAGGTGGGCCATACCATCTTAAACCATGTGAAGACATGCCTAAAACATATAATACCACTTGGTGGGGCCTACCCGAAGCTCAGATAAGGCTGAAACTTGGTCTGGACCGTCAGTATGGGGGGACACACATAATGTGTGGGCTGGATTTGTGGACCACATCACGATGGGCTCCTTGGTCTACTGACCATATCAACAGGTTGGTGGAAATAAACGTTACGGTGGGCCCTGCCCACGCAACCTTTTCAAAAGGTTGGTTGGCAAATAAACATTACAGTGGGCCCTACCTTGGCCCCACCGTGATGTGTGTGCACGGCCCCACCGTGATGTGTGTTGGCCAACAATGCAGGTGACAGTGTTGAACGAATATCCACCGTTAAAATTAAAATAATAATAATAATAATAATTAATAAATAAATAAAAACGTTACAGTGGGCCCCCTTGGTTAATGTGACCACGTCAATAGGTTGGCTGGAAAATAGACATTTTGGTGGGCCCCCTATTAATGTGACCTTATCAACAGATTGGATAGGAAAATAAACATTATGGCGGGCCTTACATGAGGCTCACTTTGGTAAATATGGGCCCATGTATTTAGGCCCATCTTGATGTATTTTTAGGCCCATTGTTGAGGCCCACTTGGATGCATTGGGCCCATCTATTTAGGCTCATCTTGGCATGTATATAGGCCCATTGTTAAGGCCCACTTTAGTATATATGGGCCCATGTATGTAGGCCATCTTGATGTGTTTATAGGCCCGTTGTTGGGGCCTACCTTGATATATATAGGCCCACGTTATGAGGCCCACTTGATGCATCTGTGGCCCATGGTTGAGGCCCACTTTGATATATATAAGGCCGATGTGATTAGGCCCATTTAATACACGTAAAGTTTATGTGATTGGGCTCATTTTAATGCATTCTAAGGCCCATGGGTGATGGCCTATTGCAATGTACCTAAGGCCCATTGGTGAGGCTCATTAAGGTGGCCCACTTGATGAATATAAGGCCCATGAGATACGGCCCATTTGATGCATTTGAGGCCCAGTGGGATGTACCTAAGGCACATTGCAATGTGTGATTCCGCCATGATTTATTTAATGGTATTTAAGGTGAGCCGGACCTTGGGGACAATGTTGGTTTGACGTCCACATTGTAGGTGACGACGGTTAAATGTCCGCATTGTCACTCTTCCTAAGGCCCACTGATAGGCCCATACTTGTACTCTGCAGTCCGTTTAGGCCCATCTTCACTTTGAGCAACGCCCATTATCATACCATAAGTATAGTGCTGCCCCATGATTCATGATCATACGCATCATATGCATGCTTGAGATGAGGGGTGACTGATCATAGCATATGCCTTCGGGCAGTCTGTTACGAGCTCCCTGATAGGCGGAGTTGCCCTACATGAGCGCATGATTTACGCAGGACTGTTGTATGACTGGTAGTGTGACTCATGCACTTGCATTGTGTGATTGTAGTTACTGTATGCCCTTGCGACACCAGGGCCATAGCCTCCACAGACACATCGTGGGTGGCTGGATTGGATACCGAAAATGTTTTGTTCTAGCATACGGGCGCCATAGATGTCCCTGGGTGAAAATCCCTAAACCTGATGGTACCAGAGGATGACTCCAACGTCGAGACCGAGTGGATACACGAGCGCGTGAGGGCCGTATATCAGTAGGCCGCGTCTCCCACTGTGTCGTGGTCGGTTGGAAAGGGGTGTGACCTTACCCGCCTGAGTGAGGGGGCAATTTATAGGTTGAGTTTGACCAGCTTGAGGAATCGGTCTACTATCGACGAGCCGGGCCCGATATTGGCAGGCGGATAGTGAGGTCTCTTCCGTTCTCCCAGTTGTGCGTTCGGATAGGGACGACAAGCTGGCGTAGAGTATACTAGACCCCGGTGATTATCCAGACTAAGAACTGTATTGACATGAGGATTCGGATGAGGATTGGCATGCTTGAGCTGCATCTTGCATTGCATGGTCTTGTTATGGCCGATTGCATTCATATCTTGTTCTATATAGCCTTGGTACGGCTGGTTGCATTTACATACTCATCAACACTATTCCGCATTACTCTGACCTTGCATTCTGAGCACACTCATATTGCGCACACACTTACACCACCCTCTAAGCTTTCCATAAGTTTATGCACGATTGATGCGTGCAGGTGACGCCAGGACGTAACCGTAGACTTGCCGCAGTTGGAGTCTGCAGCCGAGCTTCTGGAGTTTGTTATTAGCACTATCTTGTATTTCCCTTTCCTACGCATTGTACTTAAAGTTTTTGATCATAGTGGAATTTGTGATGGTGTTCTTGTGGTTATTGTTCGTGGGTTTTGCTTGTGGTTATGCTCATTACAAATCGAATCATATTAGAAATCCTCCTTGTAGCATCCCAGGATCGGAACCTGGTATATGGGTACCGGGAGCCGAGAATGGGGTACTACGGAGGCTGTCGGTGCCGGATTCGGCGATCGAGAATTTTGTGAGCCTAGTTTCTGAGTTCGAGGTGTGACAATATATATTATATTAATATAAATGATATTATATGGTGGGCCCTATGTGGGACCCACCGTGATATATGTGCTCTATCTTGCTGCAACAGCAGCCATGGGACCCACGTGTGTGTGGACTCCACGTGATGCATGCGTTGTATCAACGTTGTCCATCTGTTTTATCCGCTCTCATCCATCCATTTTGCTGGTGGGTCCCACACGTTTGGACCCACCTGTCACGTGGGACCCCCTCCGTAATGTATGTGTCATCTGCACCGTCCATTTGGACGGTGCTGTGCAGACCCCTCTGTGATGTATGTATTATCTGCACCGTCCATTGCTGAACGGTGCTGTACAGAGGTCCACCGTGATGTATTTGTTTCATCTACACCGTCCAGACCATCTGGATGGTGCTGGACAGTGTGTGGACGGTGCTGATTTACGTGGATAATGTTTGGGTGGTGTTGATTTACATGGACAACGTTTGGATGGTGCTGACTTACATAGAAAATGTTTGGATGGTGCTAATTTACCTAGACAATGTTTAGACAGTGCTGATCATCATTAGTGGGCCATGTGCCCCATGGAATGATAGTGTATAGTGGTACAAATGTTACACCTACATCTATTGAAGTGATTTTTGGTGTGGTCCAAGCCCACTTGAGGCCCATTGGTGCGGCCTATCCATGAGGCCCATCATGATGTATTTTTGGCCCATGTGTGGGGCCCACCTATTTGTATTTTTGGCCCATGTGCAGGGCCCACCTGCCTTGTATTTAAGGCCCATATGATGGGGTCCACCTGCTTGAACCTTAGGCCTATGGACAATGCCCATTGTGATATGTATTAGACCCATGATACGTGGCCCATTTGATGCATATGAGGCCCATGTGTAGGGTCCATTGTGATGTATTTGTGGCCCATATGGCTAGGCCCGATGTGGTGTATATGTGGCCCTTGTGTGAGGCCCAATGGGATGAATGTGCAGACCGACGTAATGTGTGATTTTACTATAATGTATGTAATGAAGTTTATGTGGACCACTCCTTGGGAGCAATGTTGGTTAAATGGCCACATTGATGGACAGTGATGGTTTAATGTCCACATTGTGACCTTCCCTTAGGCCTGGTTAGGCCCATTCTCATCATTCTCAACTGGGTTAACCCAAATGGATGGGCCCCATTGATATTGCTTGATCCATCATTGGCCGTCCGTCTATGTACCTCGCCTTACAACAAGGCCAATTGTATCGACCGATTTCGATTGTCAAGGCGGATTGTATAGGCCGATTTTGATTTGTCGAGGCCAATTGTATAGGCCGATTCCAATTTGTCGAGGCTGATTGTATAGGCAGATTCCAATTTGTCGAGGCCGATTGTATAGGCTGATTCCGATTGTCGAGGCCAAGTATTAAGGCCGATTCCGATTTGTCGATGCTGATTGTATAGGCTGATTCCGATTTGTCGAGGCCAATTGTATAGGCTGATTCCGATTTGTCGAGGCCGATTGTATAGGCAGATTCTAATTTGTTGAGGCCGATTGTATAGGCTGATTCCAATTTGTCGAGGCCGAGTATCGAGGAGGCCGATTGTATAGGCCGATTCCGATTTTCGCTGCTGAGTATCGAGGCCGATTCCGATTGTCAAGCCCGATTGTATAGGTCGATTCTGATTGTCGAGGCCGAGTATCGAGACCAATTCTGAGTTTCGATTTTGATTGTTGAGACGGATTTCGATTGTCGAGGCCGATTTTGATTGCCGAGGCCGATTGTCGAGACCTATATGATGTATATGTGACCTGTAGAGAGGCCCATTGTGATGTGTATTTAGCCTGCGTGGTGTATATGCAGCCCGTGTTTGAGGCCCAATGTGATGTATGTGCAGCTCGTATTTGAGGCCCATTGTGATGTGTATTCAGCCCGTGTTTAAGGCCTAATGTGATGAATATGAGGTTTATGTGATAAGGCCCATCGTGATGCATTTGATGGCTAGGCGATGGAGTTCATTATGATGTATATTAGGCCCATGTAAGAGGACCATCGTAATGTGTATTAAGCTCTTGAGTGAGGCTCATAGTGTTGTATATTTGGCCCTTCTGTGAGGCCGTGGGTCCACTATATGTTAGGCTCTATGAGGGCCATTCCTTGGGGGCAATGTTGGTTAAATGTCCACATTGTCGAGGCTAATTGTTGATGCTGATTATTGATACCGATTATGAGTATGTGACAACATAGCATCATGATACATGCTCATACGCATCATCTGTATGTTTGTTATAAGATGTGGTTGACCATTGCATATGTCATTGAGCAGGTTGTTATGAGACTCCCTGATAGGCGGAGATTATCTCACATGAGTGCACAGTATGCCCAGGATTGATGCATGACTGGATTCTATGACTCATGCATCTTGCATTGTACGTTGTGATTACTGTACGCCCTAGCGACATCAAGGCTGTAGCCTCCATAGGCATATCGTGAATGGCCAAATGGGACGCTGGAAATATGTTATTAGCATTGGGTTGCCATAGATGGCCTTGGGTGAAAATCTCTAAACCCTCTTGGTACCAGAGGACGCCCTAATGTCGAGATCGAGTGGATACATGAGCGCCCGAGTGCCAAATACCAGGAGACCGCGTCTCCCACTGTATCGTGGTCGGTTGGGAGAGGGTGTGGCCTTACCCGCCCAAGGGTAGGGGGCATAGCTAGGTTGAGTTTGACTAACTCGTGAATAAGTCCGCTATCGACGTGCCGGGTAGATATTGACTGATTACTGGCTAGGCGGATAGTGAGGTCTCTTCCACTTGCATGGTCCCGCGTCAGTGGACGGCGATTTGCATGTAGAGTGTACTAGACCTCGGTGATGATCCAAGAGAGGAACCATATTGATATGTGGACTTATTGAGCAGGAGTTGCATACTCATTCATTCATTCATTCACTATCCACTCGGGTTGGTGGTGCGCAACTATTTGTTATGTGTACCATCGTAATGACCAGGATTTTGGTAGGGGCACGCGACTAACCTGAGATCAGGAGTTTACCACATTGAGTTAAACTATCCAAATTTAGGTATGAGACTGGTTTAAATAGAAGTCCCTTGTGATGGACCCCATAACCTGCGATACTATGTACTATCATCCCGACTTCACACTCCAGCATGGTCGTTCCATTCGCACCGCATATCGCATTACATCTGCAGGATATGGTATTTGGGGTTACTATGTTTTTGCATTTATAAGGCTTAGATATGGCTAACAGTATTTTTGGACTCATCAGGATTTGCATATTTCATTGCATCATCGGCATCTGATATTTGGCTTGCTATATCCGCATTGCATAGCTGATCTACATTGCTTCATCAGTATGAGATATTATTTTTATTATATTTCTGCATCGCATAGCCTGGATAAGACTGATGGTATTTATGGGCCTATTAGTATGTTTTCGCATTACTCTGATATCGTGTGATTTATGAACTTGCCAGTATTTCTGATATTGTATGATTTATGAGCTTGTCAGTATTTCCACTTACTCTGATTTCTCTTATATTGCTTACTTAGCACTTACCTTGTGCACACACTTACACTACCCTCTAAGCTTTCTACAAGCTTATGCATGATAGATGCGTGCAGGTGGCATTAGTTTGCAGCAGCGTTGAACATGGAACATGCAACGGTCTTCTAGAGCTTTGATTTTGACATATGTATTTCCCTTTCAACATTTTATTCAAATGTTTATATTAGTGGATATGTGATGATCATGTTGCCTTTGTGATTTGGGTAAACTTGGTTATGCTTCTTACGAGATAAATGTACGTTGGAAAATCCTCCTTGTAGGATCCCATGATCGGAATCTGGCGTAAGAATGCTGGGAGCCAAGAATAGGGTACTACGGAGGCTGTTGGCACCGAATTTGGCGATCAGGATTCCTGTGAGTACGATCTCTGGGTTTGGGGCATGACACCCTCTCAGTATATTACGCAACTTAGACCCAAATTCCCTAACCTTACTTAGGCATTGGAGGGTCTCCTGTTTAAGCCATTAAATTAGTCCAGACAATCCCAGGGTAATGAATTTCTAAGTGTAATTTGAAAGGAAACCCGGGATATACTTTTCATTGCATACATTCCAAACATGGCATTGGAAAACATGGGATACAACCAATCTAGGGGCCATACCTTACACATACATGTATTATTACTTATACAATTCTATCCACCTAACTAACCTAATGCAGTTTGGCCGAACAGGCCCTAAAGGGAGAAAAGGGGCTGGAGCTTTGGTTCTCCACAGATTTGGTTCTCATCGAGGGTTGTTAAGGCCCAACTAACAAGGAGTAAAGAAAGGAAAATGAAGAAAATGGATGGGTTAGAGGGCTTGCACGTTTTTGAGCTTCAAATGGGGGCGTGTGAGCTCAAACAAGAGAAAATGGAGAGGGTAGGGAGGTGGATACTGCTGTGAACGAAGGACGTGGATGGGTTGTGGTCGAAAATGGTAGGTTAGGTGAATGGAGTGACGATTTGAGAGAGAAAACAACACTAAGGAAGAAAAAAGAGAGCTTGGGGGTGGGATTTGTGAAGGAGGTAGGTTTTTGGGAGTGAGGTAATGGACGGGAGCCACATCAGGGGGGTCCCACAACCCCCAAAGAGGATCGGCCCGAGCCGCGGGCCCGGCCCAGCCCAAAAAGTGGCGAGGCCTCGCCAAAAAATTTTGTGGTTTTCAAAGGGGGGCCCCATGGACGTGTTCCTCCAGTCCCCTAGGCCCCAAAAAACACTGGGTCCCACCTGGGTACCCCTGGATTAGCGTGGGTAGGCTCCCGACTCCATTTTGAGCCGTATCGGGGCCAAAATGCAAACCGAAATGATTTTATGTGACGTGTAGCATATGATTTTGGAGTAGGAGGAGCTAATCTATCCAACTAGCCCATTTATTTGGTCAGATTCAAATATTTGAATGGTCAAAAGTCTAATTTCTACATATATTTACTATTTATAGTAAATTTTTGTTTAAGTATTATTCTCCATCATTTATACGTTAGGATTTATGTCTAGTATGAAAGGACCTAGAAAAAGTTGAAGAATGAGGTAGTGAAAGGAGAGAATTTGAAGGAATTAGATAAAAGGGGTTTTAGGCTTTGAAATGAAGTGTAAGGTGTTGTGGTTGACCCACAACCTAAGGACATTCGTTTCTATTGAACGACTCAAACCCGTCGACTAACGGCCTAGAAGTGATTCGGGATCGTTTCGCGTGATCATGGGTGTGTACGGGCCCAATCTCAGCGGTCGATTTCGGTTGGTTTCGCCGTTCGGCGAAATTGGAAAATCCTACGTCGGTTCCTATGTTCCGTCACTCCCTTCTAAGTCAGAGTGCGTCAGAGTGCGTCGTGTTACCATAACCCAGGCCCGGTTTAATCCAAATCATGCTCTGATACCAACTTGTAACACCCTGAAAATCGGGGGTCGACCATAAACTCAACTCCCGAGTTCCAACGCATCACTTATGCAACAAAATGAATGATGATTGAATGTTGTCTGTATTAGTGCATTGAACATGAGTGAGATTAAGCCAAAACAGCATATCATACTCCAGAGACAATTAAATTTGCAAGCGGAAGACTATGATAGATATATAAAATATATAAGCTGTGGTGAGTCTCCAGAGTGTGATAATGTTACCAGGTTAATTCATTACAAGTACAATTTTAAATTATACCAAGTTGTGGAAGTGTAATGTCTTCTATCCCAAACACATGGCCCCGTCAATGCAATACCAGGTCTTCATAGACCTGTCAGAGAGCTACATGTAGGAGAACTCCTCCTCCACCTCATAGTAGTCCGGCTTTGCTTCATAAGCATCGCCATCACCTGAAACTCAACAAATCTGGTTGGTGTGTACAACACCGTCCCGTAAAGTGGGAGTGAGTGATCAACTCAGTGGAACAATAAAGCATAGGTTAACATGTTATCAATTCAGTCAAGCAGTAATGATAAAGCAGTAAAATCAAACACTCCTAACTACTCTTATTAATGCAGTCATGATGTATGCCCTTGCCAAACCACCCTCATGCGACACCATCTTACGTTCGCGAATGAGTTCATCCCTCAGTGCTCCACATCTACCAGGCACATGCAATGCATGATGCGCATGATTACCGAGTTGTTATTAGTCCATTTCAAACAGCAGTATTGGAAAACTAAGGTACCTCCCTTGTATCATTCTCAAACATGATCCATTCTAGGGTCGTCACTCCTAGTTAGTCTCATACGATGGTGTGTTTTCTAGGTCACTGCAAAGGCTGCCAGGGCTGTTACGCACAAATGTTACACCACTCCCCCATCACCTCTTTAACGATTCATCACTATACAGAAACAGACCTAGTTCATACTCTATACACCGCGGCAAAACTCTAAGGCTCACCGTAATTTCAGAGTATGCTCGAGGTCACTACAAAGGGCTGTCAGGGCTGTTGCTCGTAATCGTTGCACCACTCCCCCATCACCTTATCAATGTAGGTCGACAGCACGAATATAGTGTCCCATACCACCATAATCGGCTCACGAGTCTGGTTGCTCACTGGTCACTACGGGGAGACACATGGCCCCAGCGTAGGCCGACAGCTCGACCACGGTGTCCCATACCACCATGCCCGGCTCATGAGTCTTAGCGGATCGAGGTACCATGGTTAAAAGAGATTTCACTGGTAAGTTTGGTACCCTAGGTTCAAGCAGAGGCGTCCAAACATGGTGAACATACATAAGACAGATCGGGTTACTTGCCGGGCTCGGCTAGCTCGAGTGCACAACAAGTTAAACGACATGAAGTGCATAAGCACTTCGCGTGGCCAACCACTATCGCCAACCGAAGTACGACTCGAGTTCGTCGAACACATCTCACGTGGCAAATGAATTACAACCACAAAATCAATTCTGGTACCGATTGTCTGGACTATAATCATAGCCCCAAACACAATCAATTGCAGATAGATAAAGCAGTAGTGGATTAAGATTCAACTCATACAATCAAGGTCTGGTATTATCCGTTTAGGGCTGCCAGGGCTGTTGTACGCATTCGTTGCTCCACTCCCCCATCACCCATGACGGATCATACAACGTAAACATGAATTCAAACATATGCATTACATAGATAAAATCATACAATCAATTGAGCATGTAATGAAGTACAACATAAGCATGAGTTTATACATATTCAATTCCTAATCACACAGATATCTAAGGAAATCATACACCTCGTTAAAAGAGTTGAGAATCATATCTCAACACCCTTCAACATTACAATTTACTAACTACTACTCATTCAGACATTTCAACAAACACTTTAAAATACATACATCAACATACATAACATATGTTGATCGCATAGGCATTAGGCCAAATCCTTTCACTAGGGAGTTGCCCCAATCATCACACGCGTACACCCACGACGGACAGTCATGGAAAGTAGGAATCCAAGTTCCATATTCATTCAGTCATTTCCACAAACACTTGGGCCACACATTTTAACATATTTAGTGTATATTGGCCATGGCGTGATTTAGGGCAAATCCTTTCGTCAAAGGGGTATCGCCAATACAACAATCATATATCCATGACAATTAGTCATGGCGAGCACGAATGAGAATTCTATACTCATTCAGTCATTTTCACAAACACTTAGAATACACTATTTTAACATACAGTGTATATTAGCAAAAACATGAATTAGGGCGAGTCCTTTCGCCAAACAAGTATTTTATCCATATATCATATATCAATACCACAAATAATCATGGCAAACACATTTCCAAAATTTATACGTATACGGTACTTTCTACAAATACCTAAAGTACGTAAAATTCCATATTCTTCATCTTTAATCACAACGGAAATCAGACAGCACTTTGTACATGTGCAATTGCATGCAGATCATGAATCTATCATTATCTGACATTGAAAGCGTTGAAAACCATAACCTATACATCTAAAGTCCGCACCTTTTGTCGTAGAATCGTAACGGATCTGATAGGTTTGTTAAGCTTCCGTATTCGCCAGTTTGGCAACCTATAGAACGAAATAGGTTAGTTATTTCATAACCTACAACTATCAAAACTCCAAAACAGATTAGGGTTAGGGTTTCTTACCTAGAAACGAAGCTGGAATCGCCGGGAAAGTGATTAGAATGGACTGGTGAAGCTCGTATAGCGGCAGGGAAGAGTGGCAGGGAGATTCTCCCACTACTCCCACACTTTCTCTCTCTTTTCTCTCTTCTCTCTCTAGGGTTTCTCTTAAATTCGTATGGCTGCAATGAGAGAGAGGGTTCTAAGGTCCTTATATAGCCTAAAAACTCACTAAAATAGACTTATGGCCAAGGTATACTTAGGTTATAACCAAAGCGGGTCAGTTTCAGCTCAACGGAGCACTTCTGGCAGGCTCCCTTGAGCCAAAGGTCGAACTTAAGTTCACTAACACTGGATCTAAGTACTATTAAGTTTTCATTCCAGTAGGGTTCTCAAATCACGCGTTGCGGACCAGTTTCAGTTCAACGGTCAGCGGATCTCGATCGGAGATTCCGAGTATATGGTTATGTGTATGAAATTTCTCCTGATCCGAGGGTGTAATTTGGTCTGATTCCGAAGGTCTGGTTGCTTAAAACTGATCCGCAAGCGAGAGGTGCCAGATTACTATTTGAAATATTTTATTTTGAATTAATTTCACATTTCTCACACTCTTCACTTCGAGCTCAAGCGAATAGCGCTGGGACACTATCTGGATTTGATTTCTGAGATGGTTGTCAAGCCTAGCAAGGTGATCCTAAATCCTTAACTTCGTGTTAATCGGACTTCCGACGATTGGTCCAGATCTGATACGGAGTTTCGAGATGCTCCCGAGAGCAGACGGGTAATGAGATTGATCCTAGATTTTAGGGTAACCTAGCGTCAATGATTCTACAAGTTTTAGGTCTTGCAGATCGTATTTAAAGTGATTGGTGCTAATTTCACAGGTACTCTAGTTTAACACTGGCTAATTCTCGCCTAATTTCTAAAGGATTTAGTCCTAAGTAATTTCTGTCTGAGGTGGTACTTAGTCCTTTGTAGTTTGTATATAAAGTGATCCAAGTTATACTACTTAGCTAGTTTAAGATAGTGTCTAGGGTGAAAGTACTTAGAAAAATTGAAAGATCAAGGTGGTGAAGGGTGGGATTTGTGAAGAAAATGGTTTGAAAAGGGATTTGAGGCTTTAATTGAGTATTTGAGAAGTTAAACCTGTGTTAGGATTGACCCATCGCCTAAGGACGTCTAATTCCAGGTTGGGAAAAATCCAGGCTGTTACAACAATTGACCTCAACAAATTAGAATCGGCCTCAAAAATTGGAATCGTCTTATACAATCGGCCTTGACAAATCAGAATCACCCTTGATACACGGCCTCGGTAATTGAAATCAGCCCATACAATCAGCCTCAACAAATCAGAAACGGTGTCGATACTCAGCCTCGACAATCGGAATCGGCATATACAATTGCCCTCGACAAATCAGAATCGGCCTCGATACTCGACCTCGACAATCAGAATTGGCCTATACAATCGGCCTCGACAAATCAGAATCGGCGTCGATACTCGGCCTCGACAATTAGAATGACCTATAAAATCTACCTCGACAAATCAGAATCGGCCTCGATACTCAGCCTTGACAATCGGAATCGACCTATACAATTTGCCTCTATAAATCAGAATCTGCCTCGATACTTGGCCTCGACAATCGGAATCGGCTTATACAATCAGCCTCGACAAATCAGAATTGGCCTCGATACTTGGCCTCGACAATCGTAATCGGCCTATACAATTCGCCTCAATAAATCAGAATCTGCCTTGATACCTGGTGTCAACAATTGGAATCGGCCTATATAATCAGCCTCGACAAATCAGAATCGGCCTCGATACTCGGATTCGACAATCAGAATCGGCTTATACAATCGGCCTCGACCAATCAGAATCGTCCTCGATAATCGGGCTCGACAATTGGAATCGGCATATATAATCGGCCTTGACTAATCAGAATCGGCCTCGACAATCGTAATCGGCCTATACAATCTGTCACGGCCCAAACCCGGAAATCGGATTCACAGGTATCCCAATTGCCGAATTCGGTGCCGACAGCCTCCATAGTACCCCATTTTCAGTTCCTATGCTCCATACGCCGATTCCGATCCTAGGATCCTACAAGGAGGATTTTTTTTGTACATTTAACTCGTAATAAGCATAACCACAAGATTACCCAATTCACAAGGGCAACATCATCATCATACATCCACTAATATAATCATTTGAGTACAATACTGAAAGGGAAATACAAAAATCAAAAATCAAGCTCCAGAAGACTGCTGCATTCTCCAAGCTCAACACTTCTGCAACCTAACGTCACCTGCATGCATCTATCATGCATAAGCTTATAAAAATCTTAGAGGGTGGTGTAAGTGTGTGCATAAGGTAAGTGCCAAGTATTCAATGCAGTGTCATAATCATACAATGTCGAACTAGACGCAAGGTCATGAATCATACGTTATCAGAGTAAGCGAAAATACTGACGAGTCCATGAGTCAAACAATATCAGAATGCACAATACAGATTGTAAGACCCGTAACCTAAACCGTACCATTCGGTCGGCTTCCGCAATTCTACCGGTCGAATTCCGGCAACCCTCGACCCATTTTCGACGTTGCGCACGATCCTAAGCCGAGTCCCGCATGCCGAAGTCGGCTCGACTCGAAACCTGTATCTTGGCGACCGCGCCGTCGCCGCGGTTCCAACGCCGCGACTCGCATACCGACCCGATACCTAGGCTAGAAGATGTCGGCCTGCGTTCGATTCGAAGAAAACACCGCACGTTACGAATTACGAGGGAATCTCTACGAGATGTCCCATCAATCAATCAATCACTCATGTCAAGTACAAGTCAAGTCACCCCATACCCAAGTACAATAACCCATCCCTCTCCCTTACATAAGCAAGCCCAAAGTCAACTCTCTCTCCCATTTTTCAAAACTACCCTTACCCATGACATCATCACACCACTCCCTCCATCCCTTATTTCTTTATTTTATTTCTTTTTCTCTCTCATTCTCTCATTCCCTCCCTCTCACACGTCCAAGCCTCTCTAAGCAACCCAATCTCCCAAGAAATTTCTAAGTGTGGCCCACCTCCTCAACTTCCATCTCAACCGTCCAATCATCATCCACACCGTTAAAACCCGATCGACATCCATAAGAACCGTAGGTGAGGAGTTTTCAAGCCAAGGGAGCAAGGAGGATCGCAGCAAGGTGGGTGATCCACCATCATTTCTCGTATTTTTTGGGCCACATGTGGTGGGACCCGTTTGATGTATGCATGTATGAAATGGAGGGCCCATAGTGGCGGGGTCCCTCCTCTATCTCACCGTGTATCTCTCTCTCTTTCTCTCTCTTTCCCTTTCATTCTCTCTTCCTTAGAATGGAGTGGGCCCCACCAATATGTTAAATCTACTCCATCCATCAAATAGGGTGGCCCACCTCATTTTAGGAGAGATCCATCCCCCCTATTTAGAGTAAATGATATATTATCATATTTTATTAATATTTAAATATTATGGTGGGCCATGATCATGTGGGACCTACCTTGATTAACGTGGGCCACTCACGTGTGGGACCCACAATAAGGCAGTGTTTATCCAAACCGTCCAGCGCCAGAGACGCTGGACGACATAGGCGTACTAACACAAAAAAAAAGAAGAAAAAAAGTAACTTTTTAGTGGGCTGCTCATGCAGGCCCCACCTTGATGTATGTATGTGATCCACGCCGTCCAATCTATTCTCCAGTCCACTTTAGGCGTTGAGCCAAAATTTTAAAGTGATCTGATCATCAGGTGGGCCATACCATCTAAAACTATGTAAAGACATGCCAAAACATATAAAAGTACTTGGTGGGACCCATCTGGAGCTTGGATGCAGCTGGAACTCGGTCTGGACGGCCAGACTAGTGGGGCACACAGATTGGGCAGTCTGGATTCGTCCAAAATGGACCCCACTTACCACAAAAAAAAAAAGAAAAAAAAAAGAAGAAGAAGAAAGCAGCACTGTTGTTGTTGCCAACGCAGGCAGCAGCGCCTGCGGGTGTGAATGAGGCAGGGACCCACGGCTCCCTGCCGTGGGCCCCACATGATGTGTGAGTTTCATCTATGCCGTCCATCTATTTGATGAGATCATTTTAAGGCACGAGCCCAAAAATGAGGTAAATCCCAATCTCAAGTGGACCACGTTACAGGAAGCAGTGTTCATGGGGCTGGCCCCCATGAACAGTTTGGACAGCAAATACATATTACGGTGGGACCCACCTGAAATTTGGAGCGGCTGAAACTTGGTCTGAACCCTCTTTCAAGTGGGACACACATAATGGCTGGGCTGGATTTGCAAACCACATCTCAGTGGGCCCTACCCCAGGTCACGTGTGACCTTATGAACAGGTTGGTGGCAAACAAACATTACAGTGGCCCCTGGTCTGCCTGACCATGTGACCTTATCAACAGGTCGGTTGGCAAATAAACATTATGGTGGGCCATGGTCCACATGACCTTATGAACAGATTGGAGGCAAATAAGCATTTCAATGGGCCCTACCCAAGGCCCATGAGACCTCATGAATAGGTTAGATTGAAAATAAATATTACAGTGGGCCCTAGACCCATGTGACCTTAAAAATAGTTTGAATGGAAAACAAACATTTTTGGTGACCCGTTGTTGAGGTCCACCTTGATGTGTATAGGCCCATTGTTGAGGCCTATCTCGATGTATTGGTGTCCCGTTGTTGAGGCCCACTTGGGTTTGTATAAGGCCTATGCGGTGAGGCCCATTGTGGTGAATGTAAGGCCCATGGGTGATGGCCCATTGCATTGTACCTAAGGCCCATTGGTGAGGCTCATTGAGGTGGCCCACTTGATGAACGTAAGGCCCATGTGATATGGCCCATTTGACGTATTTAGGGCCCAATGGGATGTACCTAAGGTCCATTGCAATGTGTGATCCCTCCATGATTTATTGAATGGTATTTAAGACGAGCCGAGCCTTGGGGACAATGTTGGTTTGACGTCCACATTGTACGAGTAATGTTGGTTAGATGTCCACAGTATAACTCTCCCTAAGGCCACTGATAGGCCATATCTGTTTCATGTAGGCCATATAGGCCCATCTTCATTGAGAGGATAATTTATTGCTTTATAAGATGTTTAGCACAACCCATGATTCATGATCATACGCATCATATGTATGCTTGAGATGAGGAGTGTCTGATCATAGCATATGCCTTCGGGCAGACTGTTTACGGGCTCCCTGATAGGCGGTGTTGCCCTACATGAGCGCGTGCTTCACGCAGGATGGTTGCATGATTGGTAGTGTGGTTCATGCATTTGTATCTGTATGATTGAGATATGCCCTAACGACATCAGGGCCATAGCCTCCACAGATATATCGTGGGTGGCTGGTGGGATACCGGAAAAATCTTGTTCTAAGCAATTGGGGCGCCATAGATGTCCCTGGGTGAGTGTCCCTGAACCCGATGGTACCAGAGGATGACTCCAACGTCGAGACCGAGTGGATATATAAGCGCACGAGGGCCGAATACCATGAGGCCGCGTCTCCCACTGTGTCGTGGTCGGTTGGAAAGGGGTGTGGCCTTACTCGCCCGAGAGCAGGGGGCATTACTAGGCTGAGTTTGACCAGCTCAGAAATAGGTTCGCTATCGACGTGCCGGATAGGTATTGACTGACTATTGGCTAGGCGGATAGTGAGGTTTCTTACGCTACTTGGACTGTGCTGCTTGGAGAGAGACAGTGCCATTTGGAGTGTGCTGAACCTCGGTGATTATTCAGACTGAGAACTGTATTGACATGAGGATTTGGATGAGGATTGGCATGCTTGACTTACATATTGCATCGCATGGCCTTGGTATGACCGATAGCATTCACATCTTGTACTGCATAGCCTTGGTACGGCTGGTTGCATTTTCGTACTCATCAGCATGATTCCGCATTACTCTGGCATTGCATTCTGAGCACGTTCGCACACACTTACACCGCCCTCTAAGCTTTCTATAAGCTTATGCACGATTGATGCGTGCAGGTGACGCCAGGACGCAGCTGTAGTCTCGCCGCCGTTGGAGCGTGCCGCCGAGCTTTTGGAGTTTTGATATTACCACTATCTTGTATTTCCCTTTATACGCACTGTATTCAAAGTTTTTGTTCATAGTGGATTTTGTGATGGTGTTCTTGTGGTTATTGTTCGTGGGTTATGCTTGTGGTTATGCTCATTACAAATCAAATGGATTATTAGAAATCCTCCTTGTAGCATCCCAGGATCGGAACCTGGCGTATGGGCGCTGGGAGCCGAGAATGGGGTTCTACGGAGGCTGTCGGTGCCGGATTCGGCGATCGAAAATTTTATGAGCCCGGTTTCCGAGTTCGGGGCGTGACACAGATCAACTATACAAATGAGGAACAATATCAGAATACGCGATATAGATCAACTATACAAATGAGGAACAATATCAGAATACGCGATATAGATCAACTATACAAATGAGGGGTCATAAAGAGTCAAATGTCAGATGTCGTATCTAAACCATATAAATACAGAAACACAGGTAACCCAAAATGCCATATGTTGCGAATGTACTGCAATATGCAGTGCGAATGGAATGACCATGCTGGAGTGTAAAGTCAGGATGACAGTACGTAGTATCGCAGGCTATGTGGTCCATCACAAGGGACTTCTATCCAAACCAGTCCCATACCTAAATTTGTATAGTCAAACTCAATGTGGTAAACTCTTGATCTCAGGTTAGTCGCGCGCCCCAACCGAAATCCTGGTCATTGCGAAGTTACACGTAACAAATAGTTACGCACCACCAGCCCGAGTGAATAGTGAATGAATGAATGAGTATGCGACTCCTCCTCAATAAGTCAATATATCAGTACAGTTCATCTCTGGGATCATCACTGGGGTTTAGTACACTCCAAATGGCACTGCCGCTCTCCCTGCCACACAGTCCAAGTGAGCGTTAGAAACCTCACTATACGCCTGACCAATAGTCTGCCAATACCTATTCGGCACGTCGATAGCAGACCCATTCACGATTTGGTCAAACTCAGCTTAACAATGCCTCCTGCGCTCAGGCGGGTAAGGCCACACCCCCTCCAAACCGACCACAGCACATTGGGAGACGCGACCTCCTGGTATTCGGCACTCGGGCACTCATGTATCCACTCGGTCTCAACGTTGGGGCATCCTCTGGTACCAAGAGGGTTTATGGATTTTCACCCAGGGCCATTTATAGCAGCCCGATGCTAGAACAAATTTTCAGTGTCCTGTCTGGTCATCCACGATATGCCTATGGAGGTTACGACCCTGATGTCGCTAGGGCGTATAGTAATGATAATGCAAGATGTAAGAGTCATACAATCCAGTCATGCATCAATCCTGCGCATACCATGTGCTCATGTGAGATAACCTCCACCTATCAGGGAGTCTCATAACAACATGCTCAATGACATATGCAATAATTAACCACATCTCATAACAAACATGCAGGTGATGCGTATGGGCATGTATCATGATGCTATGCTGTCACATACTCATAATCGGTATCATTAACCGGCATCAACAATCGACTCGACAATGTGGACATTTAACCAATATTGCCCCAAGGAATGACCAACATAGAGCCTAACAATAGTGGACACATGGCCTCACACACGGGCCAAATATACAACACAATGGGCCTTACTCAAGGGCCACATGTACACAACAGGTGGGCCCTGTTCATGGGCCTTATACATAACACAATGGGCCTTGCCCATAGGCCATGAACACATCACAATGGGCCTTGCCCATGGGCCTCAAATACATGACATTGGGCCTTAAACACGGGCTGAATGCACATCACAATGGCCTCAAATACGGACCGTACATACATTACAATGGGCCTCGACAATCGGCCTCGATACCCGGCCTTGACAATCAGAACCGATAATTGGAACCAATAATCAACATCGATAATCGGCACTGATAATCGATCATAAGAGAAGGTCACAATGAGGACATTTAACCCTCATTGCCCATCAATGTGGCCATTTAACCAACATTACTCCCAAGCAGTGGCATACATAGAGTCAAACATATAGTGGGCCCCATGGCCCCACACAAAGGGCTAATATACATCGCAATGGGCCTCACCCAAGAGCCACATCACATGGGTTACATATACATCACATCAAGACTCACCATCTGGGCCGGAAACACATCACAATGGCCATGGCATATGGGTCGGAAATATGTCATAATAGGCCACGACATATGGGTTGGAATTACATTACAATGGGCCTCATTAAATGGGAGGTGGGCCCTCCACAGGGGTCTCGAATACATCAAGTGAGCCACATCAATGGGCCATGCTAATGAACCTCATATAAATCGAGTGGTCCGCGTCATTGGGTTGTACCAATGGACCTTATGTACATTATAATGGGTCGCAATACATGGTGTCACCTATATGTCAGTTGGGCCACAATACATAGGCCAAAAAATACATCTCATTGGGCCTTACCAAGTGGGTCGTGCCAATGGCCTCGTATCCAACACTTCAAGGTAGGCCTTGTACATATCAAATGGGCCCCAACAGATGGACAGTGTGCCTACTATACACACATCGAGGTGAGCCGCATAAATGAACGACATAGATGAAATACATACAACGTAGTGGGCCCTGCGAATACGTAGTAGGTGGGCTTATCGTCCAGCATGTTGGATGGTGCAGGTCAAACACATACATCGTAGTTGGCCCCACAACACATCCCGATAGACGGTGCTGGAATACAATACATACATTAAGTTGGACCCCACCCTAGAAAAACAGATGGGCAGTGGAAATATGCATGAGGTGGGTTACCACCGTCCTGGGGTATATGGGTGGATAGTATAAGACACATACATCAAAGTGGAGTCCACCGTCCGACAAACTAGACGGACGGTGGATATAGAATATATACACTAAGGTGGGTCCCATTTATTGGGGATGGATGGCACAAATACACATCATATGGGCCATAATCACATCATGTCAGGCCTTGCCCATGGGTCTCGAATACATCACAATGGGTCGCAACATATGAATCTCATATACATCAAATGGGCTGCACTATATGGGCCTCATAGATGGGCTACAAGTATATCAATGTGGGCCTCGCAGATGAGCCACAAGTATATCAAAGTAGGCCTGTCGAATGGGCCACAAAATACATCAAAGTGGGCCTAACGGATGGGCCACGGACACATCAAAGGTGGGCCTCATGGATGGTCCATAAACATATCACCATCCAGTTCACAGGGAAGGTGCTGATACAACACATCTTCAAGGTAGGGCCCATCATAACGTTAATTTTCTATCCAACCTATTCATATGGTCACAAAGACCTGAATTTAGAGGAAAAGCAAATACGATATTGTTCCAGAACTTCTGTACTCTCAAAAGAATTTCAACGGTGTATGTTCGATCTCTACTATTTCTGCAATGTGGTCCACTTGATAACTAGATCTGTCTGATTTTTAGTCTCAAGCCTGGAGACAGACTCTTCAAATGGATAGACCGTAGGGATACATCACATGCATCCTGGTGGTGCTAGTCGTCAATGGATGGATGGTAGGGATACAACAGATGCTTCATGGTGGGACCGTGCATGGCTTATATCACGGTGGACTCCACCCATAAAATGGATGGACGACATAGATGCCAGGCTTGCTGCATCATCCAACAACTGGACGGTGTAGCTATATACATCATAGTGCAGTCCACGTAGTGGCCCACCAATATGTTCTTAATAATACAAATATATTATATATTATAATATTATTTATTATTTATATGCATGCAGGTGGCAGCACTACCCATACTCGCCGTCCAGATTCATCTGGATGGTGCAGATCCCATGTTTAAAGGTGGGTCCCACGTAGGAGTGGCCCACCCATTTTAATATTATCAATATATATTATATATTATAATATCAAATATTATATATATTCGGTGGCAGGAGGTTGCCATATCCACCGTCCAAATAGATGGATGGTGTGGATTCCAAGATAAAGGTGATCCCACGATGGATGCAACACATACACCAGTGGGTCCCACGTGGGGCCCACTATAACGTCTATTTTCCATTCAATCTGTTAATAAGGTCGCGTAGACTTGGATATAGAGGAAAAACAAATTTCATATTGACCCAAGATAGGTCCTGAAAGCTGTCTTCTGCACGTCTTCCTCTCTGACGCGTAACTGGTGGTACCCTGACTGCAAGTCGATCTTCGAGAAATACTTTGCCCCCTTCAACTGATCAAACAGATCATCTATCCTAGGCAAAGGATACTTGTTCTTCATGGTGACTTGGTTCAACCTACGGTTATCAATACACAACCGTAGTGAGCCATCTTTCTTCTTCACAAACAGTACAGGTGCTCTCCAAGGAGACACACTAGGTCATATAAAGCCCTTCTCTACCAGCCCGTCAATCTGTTTCCGCAGCTCCTCCATCTCACACGGAGGCATACGATAAGTCGGCAGAGAGATGGGTGTCGTACCAAGTGTAAGATCAATGGTGAAGTCGATTTCGTGCCGAGGTGGCAAACCAGGGATCGTCTCAAAGACATCCGTAAAATCCTGGACTACAGGCGTCTCTACAAGCACCAGACCATCAATATCCTTCAATGAAGAAGTGTAACATCTCAACTGAGTAGCGTGACTGACCTGAACAGGAAAAGTAAAGGCCGTGCCATCAAGTCCATAGGCTGTCACCACCCTAGTCTCGCAGTCGATCTCTGCTCGCATCTCAGTGAGCTAGTCCATCCCGAAGATGACGTCGTAATGAAATAGGGGGACGACAATTAGATCAACTAGTGTCGTCCTGCCCCCTAAATCTATTGGGCAGCTCTCACATATCATAGTAACATCAGAGCAGGTCCCCGTGGCGGTGATGACCCTCACTCCCTTCGTAGGAGCAGTGTCCAAACTCAGTCGCTTGACTGCCGTGCATGATATCATAGAGGTAGTGGATCCAGTGTCCACCAATAAGCAGACGGGAGTACCTTGGACGGGTGCAGTGACCTCGAAGGCCATAGGTGATGAAGGTGCGGTCTCTAGCTCCTCTGCTGTAAGCGCATGAACACGCGCCTGCTGAGATCGGTTGGGCTGAGGTACCATGGGCCGTTGAGGAGGCCTGAAGCATGCTGCAGGAGGTCTGAAAGATGGGTGAGTAGGTGTTGTCCATAACGGTGGAGCCGATATAGCCTGTGGGCGAGGACGATCTATCCTCTGAGGCGGTGAAAAGCCGTTGTCTCTCATCCGCGCAAAACAAATCTCAGCAGGATGTCTTGGCCTCCCACAGTAAGTACACGTCACACCAGGGCGCCTCATCAGAATCACTGGTGCTGCGATCCTGCGAGGTGAATCAGTACGCGGCCTCTTGCCGAGGAAAGGCCTGCTCTGCGTATCTGGTCGTGGCCTCGTAACCATAACACCACGAGATCGTGTCAGCCGATCAACATCCTGGTCTGCCCTCATAGACATATGTATCAACTCGACATAGGAGGGTATACTAACGCAGCACATCTTCGACCGGATGTCAGGCCGCAAGCCCTCAGAAAAACGTCTTATCCACATCTGCTCATCAACAAGTATAGTTGGAACAAAACGGCCCAACTCAGTAAAGCGATGCTCATACTCGATAACTGTCATGCCTCCTGAAGAGGCCTAGCTATATGTCCTAGAGGGGGGGTGAATAGGACAATGCCAAATAAAAATTATAACAGTGGAATTAAAAAGAATATGATAGCCAAAATAAATCACAATGCAGTTAAGTAAAACAACCTCAAAATTTAGATCTTGAGAGGTTGATACAAATGTTGTTCTAAGGACAACCTTACACCAAAAACCAGAGTTTATGGTAGGACAACCTTATTTCTAGAAAGATCTTTGTATCAAATCTCAAACCAAAGAGGAATACTGAAATAAACACAATCTGAACTGAAATAAATTGTAATCACAAATGTATTGTTCTACGGACAGCCATACACCATAAAAATGGCAGGGCAACCTTGTTGGAACAACTTTAAAGGAAATTGAATATCAAGCTGATAAAGGAATAACAGAAAATAAATTCTAAACTATTACAAAATTCCCACAATGCTTAAATTAAATGATTACAACATTCACCACCATACATACATCCCACAAATGTATAATTTAAAGATTAGAAGTATAAATCATTCAACCACAACACAAGGGATTATAGTGGTTCACCTGTGTGTTCACCAACTATTAACCAACAGCCACACAGAATGCTACTCCACTCCTAATATCCTCACATAGGGGATATTAGCGTTCACTAACAAAATAGGTTGTCACAGGTTCACCCAAAACCTTTACAATTGTGTCTTTGTCTGTGGGCTTACACAATTAAAAAACCCCACTTCTGAGTTTTCCTGGCTCTCCTCAGATAACCAATACAACAAGATTTTTCTGGCAAATCTTGAAAGAAACCAAAACAGAAAGGAATTTACAATTAAATGTAAAATACCTGATTATCTCCTTCGTTGTAGCAGCCCGGTGGAACCAAGTCAGAGTAGATGATTGAATGTCCAAGTTCAATGTCCAGTACTCAATTACAATGGTTCTAGTTCTAATAGATTTTAAATTAAACCAAATAGGGCTTGCCTTAATTGATTTTGATTCCAAAGAAAGGGAATAACAATTCCTCTTATCAAATTAGATTGGAATAGCAGAAACAAAATCAATTAAATAAAGCTAAAGAAAGAGAATATTAAATAAGCACACTTAGCTTAGATGGAGCACAGAATTATCTCTCAGAAGTTCGATGAAGATTAACTTGAATGGATTAATTAATTCAATGAATTCTTCTGAGATTCGTGCTCTATTTATAGGTGAGCAGATCGAGTCTTCGACTGGTCTAGGGAGCTCTTCTACTAGTCAAAGAATTAACAGATATTTGAAAAATCGGGCGCGATAAGCTTTGACCGTTTTACGACTGGTCGAAGGTCTCCTTCGACTGGTCATAGGTCACCTTCGACTGGTCGAAGGTCTCCTTTGACTGGTCGAAGAACTTGAATTTCATCGCTGGACTTTGAGTCGAAGACTTTCGACAGGTCGAAGATGCAGTCGACACTGTCCCTTCGACTGGTTGAACAGATTCCTGGACTAGTCGAAGCCTAACAGAAAATATCTAAATTTTTAACAAACTCACGACCGATCGATGAGTTTCTTAGACTGGTCGAAGCAAAGCTAAGACTAGTCGAAGATGGCCTAGGAAGAACAGACCAAACTCATGTAAAATAAACATCCGACTTATGTATCCAAAGTGACCTACTCCTAAGGTCAACCTAAGGTCAGTCAAACCTCAACCATGAAGTAAGGACATTGAAACATTAGGAACAAGTGACCTTGAAGTTTAAGCTTTGAAGTCTTGATGTAGTTCAATCTTGAAATCTTGATGTAGTTCAATCTTGAAAGTGTCTTGAGTTCTTTACGAATTGCCTTGTACTCTTCTTGAAGTCTTGTATTCTTGAGTCATGTCTTGTGAGCAGTTCTTGCAGTCAAGGTTGATCTTTGTACTTGTGAGCTTTGCTTGTTGTGAGCTTTGCTTGTTCATGAATGTTGATCTTTGAGAGAGCTTCACTTATGCAAGTTATATAACAGTGATTTTGGCACCACAAATTTGACAATAGACATGGATATAAACTATAACACTTACACCTCCCTGTCTGAGGCGTAGGAACTCGTTCTCCCTCTCGTGTCGATAGGCCTGAGGATAGTATTTCTCGTGGAAGCGGAACTCAAAGGTAGCCCACGTCCATACATATCCTACTGCGACAGTCCGCAGTATACTGTCCCACCACAAGCTAGCCTCCTTCTCGAACATAAAGGCGGCTAACTCGACCTGCTCTGCCTCAGTACAATACAACATCTTCAGTATCTTAGAGATGCAGTCTAACCAGTATTCAGCCTCCTCAGGTCTGTGAGAACGCGAAAAAGTAGGAGGCCTTAAGCGCTGGAATCGCTCGAGAAAACCGCGAGTACCCACGTCTCCCGTAGGGTACGCAGCAGGTGTGGGTGGAGGCACATCCTCAGCCTGAGCAAGAGGCTCTGTAGTCTCAACAGGACGTGTAGATGGTGAAGGTGGAGTCGCATTCTCACCCTGAGATAAGGCCCCTGCAATAGTGGCCATAAGCTGTTGGTGCTACTGCATCTGCTGCTGATGCATCATCATCATCATCAACTGCTCAAACCTATCAGTAGGTGGAGTAGCCTGTGGCTCATATTGTGTTGAAGAGGATGCCCGGTTCTGCTCGGGAACCGGTGGTGTAAAAGGTGGCAGTCCACCTGTAGGACCAGCAGAAGGCTGATCTGAGCCTGAACCCAGGTCCGTAGGACCACCTCTGCGGGAAGGAGTCTGGTCCATCGAATCAGTGAGCAAGAGGGGTGCCATGCTCCTCGTATACTTCCGTGGCATGCCCTATACAGCATAGGGTGCAACGCATGTAAGATGAAGCATAACAATACAATACACAACCACTTAAGCATTCCACACACTTCATAGCAAAAGAGGCTGCATGCATTCCATTAAGCAAAATTGTCACAATACATGGATAACGGGGTTACATGAATCATGACAGAAGATGCATGTGAGCTAATTACAACCAAGCTTCAAATACTAAAAACATACTACTAACTACTACATCCATCAACATGAAAACATAAACCACCTAAAGAGGTAAGCAAAACAAACTACAAACAACAGCATGGATGACTAGGCATCCGAGGCAGGCGATGGAGGAGGGGTATCCTTGTTCTGTACACAGTACAGGATAGTCCTCAATGTGCGAGACACCTTCTTAAAATTCCGCTTCATGAAGGTTTCGGTCTGCTCAAGCTGGGCTCGGGTCTCACCAAGCTCGGCCCGAACCTGCCCAATCTCTTGCCGCAGGGCAGCTTGGCCCTCCTCAATGCGAACCATACGAGCATTCCTCGCAGCCTGAACCGCGTCCTACTCTGGTGGCGTAGGAGGGGAGCTCTCCTCGGTATCCTGAGCCTCTGGTTCCTCTTCTTCTTCTTTTATTTCAGCTTCACTCCCTTCCTCACTCTCTTCTTCTTCGCTCTCCGCCTCATCCTCACTCTCCTCATGTCGGGCTCGTCGTCGCCGTACCCCGAGTTCCATCTGATGGAGAGTACTCTCATCGATTTGATGAATCGGTGTCGGCCTTTCCATCCCCAGACTGTAGTCAAACTCCCGTGCAATCTTGCATACAAGTCAGCTGAAGGGAAGCGAATTAGAGCTTCTGGTGGAGCATGCAGTACTCACTATCTGTCGCAACACGAATGTAGGCACGCACAAGTTTACCCTCTGCTCCACTTGCTTCAGAAAGTCTACCATGAGTCACGCACACTCGCTGCGATTACTGTGTCTGGGGTAGAGGTTATATGTGAAGATGTGATGTAGTAGGCGGAAGTCGTCTGCCATATGGGACGCTAGCAGACTCTTATTTGGCTGCCACTCAACCAGTTGGCCACCACAAAGGAAATGTGTGCGACGATCCCTTTCACGTACACTTCCCAAATTCTGCTCACTAGCATGTACTTTGCCAAGGGGCATATCCATAAGCCACGCAATCAATCTAACATCAACTGTGGCAATCTGATCCACTCCACATGAGAGCCGGAACTGCAAAGGTTCCAGTGTAGGCTCGTGAATGTTGGCGTAGAAGGCTCGGACAGTACCTACATTGGCGTGACCTCTGGCCTCAAATAGCGGACCCCAGTGGGCTGCCTCCAATTGCTCGAACAAGTAGTATTCACCGAAGAGTCGCCCATCCACCTGAGCTTCAAAGAGAACCCTACGGTCCTCATAAATTCCATGAGGTAGTGCCGCCGCTAACTGAGCTCTCATAGCAGGAACTCGGAGATCGAGATCCCGCTTCGTCTGCAACTCCCGATCAATGCTCGTGCTAGCGGCGGTATCTCTTGGTCACCTTGTACGTGTAGGGCGACTAGGCCCAGCCTCATCCGTAACACTCTTTCTCTTTCATATGACAGAAAGGACGGTGGAAAGTGAGAAAAAGGCCGTAATGAGCTCAAATAGGGCCATGGAAAATGAAGGAAAAGTGATAGAGAGAGAGAGAAAAGGGCTGGAGGTTTGGTTTCCCATGGATTGGAGCCTCAACAGTGGTTGTAAAGGCCCAATAGATAGGGTGTAAAGAAAGGAAATGAAAAGATGGGCTGGGTTGAGTGCTTAAACGATTTTGAGCTTCAAATGGGGCATATAGGAGCCCAAATGTGAGAAAATGGAGAGGGTAGGGAGGTAGGAATGACTGTGAACGATGGATATGGATGGGTTGTGGCCGAAAATGATAGATTGGACGATTGGGAGGGTGATTTGAGAGAGAGGACAACAAGTTTGGAGAGAAAAGAGAGCTTGGAGGTGAGATTTGTAAAGGAGGTAAGGGTTTGGGAGTGACTTAATGGACGAGACATATACCAGGGGGGTTCTTAAACCCCCAAACTTGATCGGCCCGGCTGAGCCCCCTTCTTCATGTGTCCAATCATACCACAGTTCCAGCACTTTAGTTTTCCTTTGTCCTTGCCCTTGGATTTGGATCTAGGTCTTAAAGATCCTGTACCTCGCTCAGAATTCCTGCCTTTTGTAAACAGTGCATCGGAAGATGTCCCCATGTCATTGTTTAACTTTCTCATGGCCTTCTCTTGAAGGGTTGAGATAATGGTGTCGATACTCAACGTTTTATTAGTGGTGCACATTGCATCCTTGAATGACTCATACGATGCTGGAAGAGAATTTAGCAACACACATGCTTGTTCCTCATCTTTGATCACTTCCTCCATATCCAGCAATTTGCGAACTAATTTATTAAAGTTGCTGATGTGGGCCTCCAGATCTCCACCCTGTGCTATCTTGAAGTTATACCACTGTAGCTTCAAGTGTAGGTGATTTTCAAAGGATTTTTCTGCCTAGATATCCTCTAACTTCGCTCATAACTTAGCCATAGTTTTCTCCCCCGAAACATTATAGAGAACCTCATCCGTGAGACATAAACGGATGGAGGCTAAAGCATTACTATCAATAGTCTCCCATTCTTCATCCTTCATAGTCGATTTCTTCTCCTCAAGAGCCTTAACTTTACCTTGCTTAGTTAATAGACTAATCATCTTAATCTTCCATAACTCAAAATTATTTTTACCTGAGTACTTCTCAATATCAAACTTGGTGATTCCCATTATTGCTAATCCGGAAGATTCAGATCTGTCCCCAACGATTGCTCTGATACCACTTGTTGGGATTTGTGTTGCGGAATCACACTGAGATGGATCTAGGATAACAATCCAAGTGCACCAAGTAAACACAAGAGAATACAAAGATTTAACATGGAAAACCCTTTCGGGAAAAAACCACGGCACAAAGCGACAGAAATTCCACTATGAAAAGACAGATTATAAAGATAGAGGACTTACCTGGCTTGAGCAATCCTCAAACCTCTCCTTTTCTCCACCTCTTAAAACCCTAGAACCCCTTTAGAAACCCTAGAATGCCTTAAAATTCCCTTCGAATACCTCCTATTTCTGTATACAACCCTTTATATAGCTTTAGAAACAAGTAGAACCAGAATAGGAAACAAAAATCGCAGACTCTGCGTTTTCACAAATGAATCTACGTACACCTTCAATGACATCGAACTAGCTTCGATGTCATCGAAAAATGACAAAAACAGTCCAGCAACTGGGGCTAAAAATCTCAAAAAAACGCCGATGGCATCGACTGGCTTCGATGCCATTAAATAGTGAAGATACAAATTTAAGACATCTATTATCAACAATGCCTCCAAGCACTAAAAAAATTGAGCCCACAATCCTATAAATACCCTAGGCACTCATTTTACAAATACATAAGAGAACACAAGAGTGATTAGATGAGATATAGAAAAAAAAAAAAAAGAGGAGAAAAGAGACTAAGCAGGATCCAAACATTGGAACTTTCAGGAGTAGGCACTCATAAGGTGGGACTCACTTGCCTTAACCTTTTGTCCCCTTCATTAGGATGGCCATGCATCATGCATTAGGGACCCCAATGAATTGAGAGGCTTTGCGTTACGTGCTGAGGCCTTATAATCCGAGCCTTGAAGTCAAGCGTCATGTGCTATTAAATTGAGCGATGTGCTTAGGCATAGACCCACGAGCAACATCTGCGCATAGACATAAAGTTCTACAACCTAAAAACTAGCTATGGGCGTAAGCAATGCACGATGAGCCTCTTAGATAGCCATGTACTAAATCAGGAACATAACCTCCTCTTACGGTTAATGTATGCCAGATGTAGAGGGCCTAATAACCCCGTGGTAAGAGTTACGAGTTGTCTCCTATTCGTCCTTGACATATGAACCCCCACAACATTTTTAAGACAACCACTTGCGTATGTCAATGCCATCATGACCCTCATGGTTTCGACACTATGAAGACAGAGAATTAATGACCTAAATACGTCCATACTGTTGTTAATGTCTTAAATCTATAAACAACAGGGTTTGTCGATGCCATCGACAAACTACTCGATGCTATCGAGCAAATATCGATGCCATCAGACAAATCCATGTTGGTTGTTAGAACTTTTTGGTGTTACTACTTGATGTCATCGAAGGTGTTCGATGCCATCGATAGATTGTCGGTACCATCGAAGTCCTATCAAGCGAGCACATAGTTGCCTAAGTGCAGGATTTGTTACCTATTCCGATTGAGATACTTTTATATCGGGTGTAAACGGGATTTAGGAGATGTAGAAGAGTTTTAAGACTTTTTAATTCATTCCTAAGTGTTTCAAGGGCATAGTTAGGTCTTGTCAAGTGGATTCCAGGATTTTCGAATCGAAAACACTCTCTCTTGTAATGTCTGCTTTCATAGTGCATTACTCGTTGCTTTGTGCCATGGTTTTTTTCCAAAAGGGTTTTTTCACATAAAGTTCAGATTGTTTGTGTTTAGACTTAGTTGTGTGATTGTGTGTACTTTGCTTGATTTATCTTTGTGTGCTTTTGTGGTTCCCCAACAAGTGGTATTAGAGAAAACATTGGGAATCAGATCAAATTTGAAATCAAGGTATCAATGTCATCTAATCTGAAGTTCGATGTAGAAAAATACTCTGGCAAAAACAAGTTTGAACTATGGAAAGTTAAGATAAACAATATCCTACTTCAATAAGGGCTAGATGATGTTATTCTTGAAAAGCGACCGGAATCTATGAGAGAAGAAGAATGGAATAAGATGGATAAGAAAGAAAGAACCTCTATCCAATTGTGCTTAACAGATGGGGTCATCTATAATGTCATTAGAGAGAAAATTGTAGCAAGTACATGGGCGAAATTTAAGAATATTCATGCGAAGAAATCTTTTGAGAATCATTTGTACTTGAAGCTTCAGTTGTTCAATCTAAAGATGACGGAGGGGACTGACGTTGACACATATATTAGTAACTTCAAAATGTTGATTTACAAATTGTTGGATGTGGAGGAAACTATTAAAGATGAGGATCAAGCATGCATTTTGCTAAATTCTCTCCCGGCTTTGTATGAGTCATTCAATAACTCTTTATGCACCGGTAGAACGACCATTAATGTTGAAACCATTAGCTCAGCCCTTCAGTCGAAGGCGATGAGAAAGAAAAGCAGTGAATTGGGTGCTTCTACAGATGCATTAGTTATGAGGGGAAGAAATTCTGAGCGAGATAGTGGATCTTCACGATTAAGGTCCAAATCCTAAGGGTAAGCGTAAAGGCAAGCCGAAGTACTGAAATTGTGGCATGTCAGATCACATGGAGAAGGATTGTTAGAATCCTAAGTCGAGGAATGAGAATTCAGATAGTTCTTCCATGGAAGCCAACACTACGGAATCAAATAAGAAGACGAACGGTGGTGACACGCTGACCGTATTAAAGTCTGAGTACTTCAACGAAGAATAAATTTTGGATACAAGGGCTTCTTACCACATGATCCCTCATCGGAGTTGGTTCACCAATTATAGTGAGTGCAATGGTGATGATAATGCCTGTAAAGTGGTAGGTGTTGGATCGGTGCGCATTAAGATGTTTAATGGCATGGAGCGTATCTTCACCGAGGTGAGACACATTCCTTATTTGAGGAAGAGTCTGATATCTCTGGGAGCACTTAAGGCACTTAGGTGTAAATTCATTAGGTATGACCATGTCCTTAAAGTTTTAAAGGGGGCAATCATAGTTATGAAGGTGTAGAGGAATGGAAACCTTTACAGGTTAATCAGGAATACTTTATCAAGTGGAGCTGCAACATCTATGGCGGATTCCACGTCTGCACATATGTGGCATGGACACTTAGGCCGCATGAGCAAGCGGGGCATGAAGGTACTTTCTGACCATTGTTTAATTCTAGTTTTTAAATGTATTGATTTTAGTATATGCGAGTGTTGTATATATGGTAAACAATCAAGGTTATCTTTTAAGTTTGAAAAATATGTTTGTAAAGGTGTTCTTGATTATGTGCATTATGATGTATGGGGATTGGCGCTCGTGGTTTATGGTGGAGGGTCATCATGATTTTTCACATTCATGGACGACTATTCCATAAAAGTGTGGGTTTATGCTGACTTCAAGCAGTGGAAGGCAATGGTGGAAAAATAGTCAGGGAGAAAGGTGAAAGTATTGAGAACAGATAAGGTAGGGAATTCACTTCTAGGGAGTTTAATCAATATTGCAAAGATGAAGGGATTATGAGGCACAACACAGTGCGTGACACACCAGAGCAGAACGGTGTGGCTAAGCAGATAAATCTGACTCTCCGAGAGAGCGCTTAATGCATGATTAGTAATATTGGGTTGGACAAGGAATTGTGGACTGAGACCGTTAACATGGCTCGTTACTTGGTGAATTAGTCCCCTTTTATGGCCATTAAATGTAAGATTCTAGAGAATGTCTGGAGTAGTCAACAGCTAGACTACTCGAGATTACATGTATTTGGTTGTCACTGGCAGTTGAGAGAGATAGGTTGGACCAAAGGGCTAAAAGGTATATCTTTGTTGGCTATGGTGGTGGTGTGAAGGGGTACAAGCTCTATGACTAGGTCACACGAAAAATGATCCTTAGTTGTGACGTCAAATTTGATGAAGGATTCTTGTTCCGTAGCAATGCATATTGTTGTGTGCAATATTGCATATTTACCCCCTTATTATACCTTAGTTATGTAAACATGAATGTGCTTAATTGATCTAATTACAAATGTTTTCTCTTACAAGGTGATTTTGAGAGCTACAGAGAAAATTATGCTTAAAGCATGGAATTAATGCTCAATTAATTACCAAAAGAAGGATTGGATTTTTGGAGATCAAGATTGAATAATTCAAGAGTCCAAGATCCAAGAAAATCATGTGAAGAAGGAAGAAAACTGAAGAAATCAAAGTGTAGAAAATTGAAGTGTTGAAGTCGACAGTTCAATGTCATCGATGACATTGAAGAAAGTGTTCGATGCCATCGAAGCCACTTCAATCCTATCAAAAAAAATAAGAGAAAAAAATCAAATTTCTTGTTGGACATATTGGAGCATCCTTCAATCCCATCGAAGGTAACACAATGACATCGGAAAAATTTGCAAATTTGAAAGTTCGTTGCTCGACAGTTTTTCAATTTCACTCGGACTCTTCGATGGGAGCTTGATGCCATCAAAGGTATCGATAGGTTCTAAGCAGTACATATACTAACATGATACTACATATTCTTCCATCTACGGCAAGGGGTGATGACGTACTCTCTTATAGATAGTGGATGTCCTAGATAACATACTTACATCAAGAATGGGCTTCATAGGTGAGTCGAACGGTCGTATAACAAGGTGGGTTCCAAGGTTGGGTAATCCTATAAGGTGTGGTAGAAAGCACTAGCGCCAATGGGGGCCCAACGTTTTAGGTTAGCCCACTAAGGAAAGATGGGAAATTACTATCATCGATGGGGGCCCAATGATTTGGGATAGCCTAATAAGGAAGGACAGGTATCGCTAGCACTACTGGGGGCTCAATGATTTGGGTTAGCCCGGTAGGGTGAGATGGGTATCATCAATGGAGGCCCAGTGAGTTAGGATAACCCAATGAGGGAAGGTGTTTATTCTCTAACATTAATGAGGGCCCAATGGATTGGGTTAACCCCACAAGATAGATGGGGAGTGGGCTTACAATGGGCCCAAGGGAGATTTACAATGGTGGACCTTTAACCACTATTGCTCCTAAGGTGCGACCCATTTGGGATTGGAATTCTACTCATAACCGGGCCCACGGCCCTTGCGCTATCTATAAAAGGGATGGGTAATGTGTGTACAACACACACATCAAGGTGGGCCTCACAAGGCAACCCATAGCCTAGGAAGAATGGGTGGATAGTGTGTGCAACACATACATTAAAGTGGGCCTCGTGGGGTAGCCAACGGCCCAGAAAGATGGGCCAACGGTGTGTACATAACACATACATCATAGTGGGCCTCGCAGGCCAGCCCTATGGCCTAGAAAACAGATGGACAGTGTGCTTACAACACACACATCAAGGTGGGCCTCAAATACAGTAGGTGGGCCTACACGTGCAGCGGGTGGGCCCTGCACGAGACATATGAGCCTTGCAGTTGTTGGCCCTGTTCGGGTGTCCAACAAATGGATGGTTTGGATTAACATACATCATGGTGGTTCTCACCGTCATAGCTGGACGGTGGAGATACAACACATACATCACGTAGGGTCCACAGCCGTTGGACGACGTGAATCAAAAATACATCACGGTGGGGTCCACAACTGCTGGACGTCGTTCAGTAGTGTCCCACCTGCTAGGTTGCTGGCCCTGTCTTGGCGTCCAGCGGATGGACAGTTAGGATGAAACACATATATCACGGTGGGTCCCACCGTCCTAGCTGGATGGTGTGGACACCACACGTGTAGTAAGTCCCCACCATCCCAGGCCTGAACGATGTGGATAAAACACTTACATCATGTGGGACCCACATGTGTGGGCTAAAACGAATACATCAAGGATCCCACGTGTGTGGGACGTTGTGGATCAAACACGTACATCATAGGTGGGTTCCCACACAGATGGACGGTGTAGATATAATACATACATTAAGGTGGGGTCCACATGTACATGGCCCACAGTTTGAATCAAACTGATATTTGAGTTTTCCCTTCTGCCAGGCCTGTCCAAAACGGACAGGCAGTGAGATGGAACCCCGCTCACTGGACGCCCGGCCCTGCTGTCCGCTGCCTGGTTTGTACTGGACAGACGGTGTGGATGCAAATCACATCAAGGTGGGGTCCATGCACATGTGGCCCACCAGCTAGAAGATCATGCTGCCATTTGTGTTTTCCCATCATCCAGACTGTCCATTTGGATGATCAGTCCAGCAGGGTGGACAGCAAGACTGTCCCACCAACTAGACAGTCTAGATCGTCCCTACATGTGTCCAATAGGTGGGCCAACATACCAGGGAAAAAGAGAGATAAAGGGAGAGAGATAAAAAAGAAAAAGACGTGTGGAGGGGAGGGGCTCTGCCACTATGAGCCCTCCCTTAGAAATACAATACATACATGATCTTGGGTCCCAATTCTTGTGGGCCGACAAATATAAATCAATGGTGGAAATCCCTTTCTCACCAATCAAATGTAAGGTCTAGATGACCTTCTTACAATAGGAAAATAAACATCATGATGGGGGCCCATGGAGAATGGCCCCATTATGGGATGAACATATGAATCATAGTGGGCCATCGGTCACACCTAGGGTCAAAAGTGAGATCCATACCATCAATCGGTAGGCCCCACTTGGCCCATCATCAAAATCACAAATCTAGTCCTATAAACACCTATCGAATACACTTCTTCTTAGTTCCTTGGAATGCTAAGCTCCTTGGCTTCTTCTTTAATAGAGGATGATGAAGGTTGAAGGGTTGGGATGAGAGATTTGGGGTAGGAAGTGGGCCACACACTTGGGTTCTTGCTCTCCTTAGAGCTTGGACGTCCCTCTCTTTGGTTGCTTAGAAATGGTAGAGAGAATAAGAGGGAAAGGGGATGTGATGGGATGAAAAGGGATGGGTTGTGTAAGAGAGGGATGGGTGTGTGTAAGAGAGAGTTGACTTTGGGGATGGCTTGTGTAAGAGAGATGGGATGGAGTGATAGGTTGTGTACTTGACTAGTTGATGTGAAAGGTGGGTAGGGATTCTTTGGAATCTTTCGGAATTCGTAACGCGCGGCATTTTCCTCGAGATAAATGCAGGCCCACAACTTCTGGCCTGGGTATCACATCGGTACGTAAGTCATGGAGACGGCGCGGTCGCTACAGTACAAGTCTCGCGTCGAGTCATCTCAGATCTACGGGATGCGACTTAGGGTCGCGCACAAACACTGTCTACAGGTCGCGGGTCACTGTGATTTGACGGGGAGGATCGCGGGAGTCTAAGGAACGGTAGGGACTAGGATACTGGCCTTACATAGCATGGTAAGCATTCTTAATATATATATATATATATATATATACACACACACACACACACACACACACACACACACACACACACACACATTGATTTATATATATTTATCTCTTATATTTGATTATGGTTGAATCATACTATTCTATGGATTAAGTTATTGACAAATACATAGATTTTCTAGAGAAAATGCGGTATGGGCTTCCAACAATATATCCTCAAGATTACAAGTTTTGTCCCACTTATTTTACGGTAAATCTTTACATCAAATTATTGTTAAACTGTTTTCTATTTTTATATTACTTGTAGTAATCTTTAATTATGTTTGTAATAGCAATGTCTCGAAGCTAGTATGTCGAGTTTCAGAACATATCGGGACTCAGACTGTGACTCGGATCGAAAGAAATTATAAATCGAGAAGGTCGATATCTACAGAATTGCTAGGCAACGTGTGGTGCTATGAATGGGTAATTTATTCGCTACAAATCATCAACGTTGCTTGTACCATATTCTATCATGTCTTTAATGATATAATATTTTGTCAAACATTGACAGGTATATCTACCTGTGAACCATGAGAATTCTCATTATTTTTTTATGGTCATCTATCTAAGAAAACGAGATATCACTGATATCGATAGTTTATATACGAATGCACTCATGAAGAACAAGCAAAAGATTAAAATTATGACCGATGGGCTCCCTATTCTCTTCAATGCCATCGGAGACACGTCTGCTCTTGAAGGGAAGGTCTGGACCGCTAAAGAAGAGAGATCAGTACCGAAGCAAACCAATGGTTATGACTGCGGCATATTTGTAATGAAATATATCGACATATTGTGCAATGGTCACATCTTAGTGGGAACATATATGCAAAACTTCACTCCAATTTGGAGGAATTCAATAGCATATGATTGTTTGAGTGCTACCTATAAATGAGATTTGTCTTAAATTTATTGGATAAAAATGTCTCTTGAGCAACATGGGTAATCTATGTAGTCTAATGTCTTAAATCTATCCATAACAGGGTCTGTCGATGTCATTGACAGACCACTCAATCCCATCGAGCATATGTTGATGCCATCGATAGATGCTCGATTCCATCGAGAAAATTCAGAAAAATCCTAGTTGATTGATGGACAGTTTTGGAGGTTACTACTCGATGGCATTGAAGGATCTTCGATGTCATCGACTGTTCTTCAATGTTTGTCGATGCCATTGAAGGACCCATCGAAGGTGAACACAATTTTGCATAAGTTCACGATTAATTTCCCATTTCGATTGGGTAGTATATATATCGGGTGTAATTAGGATTAGAGGGAGGATTGGGGCTTTCTAAATTGTTATAAAGGATTTAAGAGCATAGCTAGGGTTTTAAAGGAGATTCGAGGGTTGTTCAAATTGATAAGATCTACTATCTCTTGTAATATTGCTTTCATGGTGCATTACTCGTCACTTTTTGCTGTGGTTTTTTTTCCAAAAATAGTTTTTCCACATAAAATTTAGATTACCTTCCTGTTCAGGGTTGTTTGTGTGGTTGTGATTACTTTGCTTGATTCTGCTCTATGTGCTTCTGTGAGTCCCAACAATCTATTAAGTGGCATTGATAGCTCAAATTATATTGAACCATGTTTAATCAATCTTGATTGTCAATTTTACTCATCCATTAATTAAATGGTTGGGATTTCCTAATCAAGTGTTTTTTTTTTTAAACACGCACACACACACTCACGCCGTAGTGGGATTTCACCACCTATGGGTACTCGAACCCACAACCAGGTGTTGAAACTCCTGAGAGTTTACCACTAGAGTAAGAGTAAGGACCCTTCCTAATCAAGTTGGTTGTTGAGAAACATAGGCAATCTGATGTGGGAACCACTTGATGGATGATGTTGATTGTTCATTAGAATTCTTTAATTTTTATTTTTATTTTCATTTTAATCACTTTGGATCATTCATATTTCTCACCTTTTATTGGATGGGTGATTCTTGTTGTTAAGTGTGAAATATTGTATATTTTCCCTTATTATGCATTGGTTTTATAAGCATAAATGCCCTTAATCAATCCAATTACGCATGTTTTTCCTATGCGACGTGATTTGGAGAGTTAAGATGAAAGAATAATTAAAGAGAAGATTTAATGCTCAAAGAATGATGAAAACAAGACTAGGAGATTTGGAGGTGTTTAATGAAGATGTCAAGTGCCAATGATCTAAGAAAAATAAGTGCAAAGGAGAGAGAAAAGACTGACTAAATCACAAAGTCCAATAATAGAAATAACAGACTGTTTGGCCCTAGATTTAAGGTTTTCTTTAAACACTTGTATAAATCAAGCATGGACAATAAGTTTAATGATGGTACTTTATATAGTATTAATTTAAACAATTGATTTTGCTTGCAATTGATTCATGGATGAGATTATTCAACTGGTTTTTCAATCTTTATAGACATAGATTATCCAATGTGAGGACCTCTTGATGGTGCTGAATAGAACTGGGCTTATTCTACCCAGGTTCCTAAGGGTGCATTTGAGCACTAGAGCTCGACCCTAGAGGGGTTGTTATGGTTGGGGCGTCGTCTTCATCCCTCCTGAGGCATATAGCCATGTTGGCCAACTGGGGGCGAGGGAACGTTGTCGAGGAGGAGGTAATGCGCTACTCTTCTCACGCCCTGACCTTCTCCTTTCCACCTTAACGGCCATACATGTCAAGGTGCGTCTTATTTGGGTGCCTTTCCTTCCTTATCTATTTGTTTTATTCTTTTATTATATGATGACCCTCTCCCATTTTCTTTTTGTAGGGCGCACTTGGGGATCTTTACATCAGCCATCTTTCTCTTGATCTAAAGGCCCAGTTAGATGACTTAAACCAGAGGCTCGGGTTCGCCAGAGCTAAGCTGCGAGCGAAAGTTTCCAAGCTGGAAGTGGCCATGGAGGCCTAAGCGGCAACTCATGCTGAGGTCGAGGTACTTCATGTAACCCTCCGTGTTTTTAGGACCCGAGTATATGACCCGTTTCCCAAAAACTTGAGTGTTAACCTATAGAGAGCCAAATTCCATATATATATATATATATATATATATATATATATATATATATATATATATATATATATATATATATATATATATATATATATTTCTTATCTTTCAGAGTTAGCAGTTTAGCGTAGAAGGGACAAATCAATAGAAATGAAAATTTGCATTTACATTTAAAATATACAAAAGGATGCCCATAGTGACTTATTCAAACCGATGTCTTGAAAATAACAAATACAAGAATTCCATAATTTATACGAGGGAAATAAAAAGAAGCAAATAAATTTGAGCCGCGAGATCGCGCAGCTCCTCTAGGCAGGTACGACCATGCATCCTTGTCAATTATACCTAGCTCCTTATCAGTCTGGACCTGAATATCACTTAAGCCACCTGTGTTACCTGTACGGTTATATTTTGATGGATGATTGGCCAACTTAGTGTGAATTTTCCTTAAGATTACACACCACCGCATTAGGTAAGCATAGTTATAAAACATAACAAAGCATATAAAACAATACATGATGCAGTCTTATTAGATGCATGGATGTGTGAATGCATCATCGACTCGAGGATGCTCATTCGTTCGGCAGTTGGGCTCACACCCATGCAAAGGCTGGTCATTAGTGAAGCACATCACGTGCATATATCACGTACCGCATAATAACTGCCTATCGTATATCACGTACATAAATCGATAGTGATGGTCTGGTAGCTAGCAAAACGATACCCCAATAACTCGGAGGCACGTGCTACAACATCTAGAAATATCCACCCGTCATCGTAAATATGCCATGTGTGCATGATTAGCCAAGTCATTATTAGTCCAATTACAATTAGCCGATTTAATAAAGCTCAAGGTCACTACGGGGGGCTCATCACCCAACGTAGGCCGACGGCTCAGGCATAGTATCCCATTCCACCATCGCCGACCCATGAGTCTACTGTCTTAGGTGTGGATAGAACCCATCAACATGTGGCCAATCAATTCTCAATTTATGGGAAACTACCATCGTATGTTGAGTGGGAATGAATGTCAAAGATACTAAATACAACAATTAAAAAGAGTTGGTAGGCATGCCTTAAACACGAATAAGTAACGGCGATAAAAACATCAAATGGTTCATTCCACAATCAAATAGGTAGAATTACCCCATAGATGGTAAGTCCCATGAATAAATTGTCACTAACATAACCTCAATGTTAAGGGTCTATTTCTAGCACAATCAATCTCATTACACCCTGAGTATGGAATCTCTTTCTTAAATAGAGGTTCACCTCACAGACTAGAGAGATTTCGATGCATGTGTCTTGCAAATAGTACAATAGCATATCCAAATGACATAGAGATCAAGTATCGAACTAGGATGCCATTCAAATAGTGTACAACTTAAGCACAAGTGTAAATACAATTCAAGAACTATTAAATGAATCAAGGTCTAGAATATGCATTTGATATTCATGATCAATTCTCAAACATATATCCAAGTAAGCTAATCATATAATTAATCAAGCTCTAAGGCATCATTCTTAATCAATTAAAAAAAAAAAAAAAACTATCCTTGATCTAATTTAAAGATGGAAAGCTTAAGGGGAAGAAATCATCACCTGATGAACCGAATTACCTTCTAATGTTGCTAAGTGCTTGCGCCCTTAGAACTGAATCCTACCACAAACATGAACTTGTACAATTAGATTCAAGTTATACGCACTACATAGGTTTAAGATCATAGCCTAGGGTTTGAATTACTTATCTTAGGATTTTGATGTAAGATTAGGATTTTCATCCTAGGGTTTAGTCTTAAACTTAGATTCTAGGATTTGAATCCTAAATTAATAATAATAATAATAATAATAATATTATTATTATTATTATTATTATTATTATTATTATTATTATTATTATTATTATTATCATTATTATTATTGTATAATGGATCGAATAATATTCATAATAGGAGTATTAATCCATCAATATTAATAATGGATGGTTCATAGGTTTATATTTAGATGTATCGACATTATGTAATATTCTTATAATGACTAATAATCTCTTAAATAATACGGGTAATAATAATAGAATATTTACTAATGATAATATAATAAGGACTAATACTGATAATTATATTAGCAAGTATTATACTAATCCCATAAGGAAAATGATAAATATTTTCTAATGCTAATAGTCATAACTATCAGTAATGAATCTAGTCATGATAATAATACTATGACCTACCATGAATTATGAAATTCTATAATTAGCTCAAACCTAATACACTATCTATGTTTAGGGTGTTGACCTAGAGTTTAGACCACTTAGGTCTAGGATTTTATCCAAGAGTTTAGGTCTAGGCTAGATTTTTAGGGTTTGAACCCTAGTTGATGTACAATTGTTCATGATGTTAATAATGTCAATAACTATGAAATCATCATTAACATTGACGATATAATTAATATTAGCTAACATGATGACAATAACCATTATGATGGTAATAAATAGTATGATCTACGGTCCATGATAATATTTAAGGATGGTAAATAAAATTCTACTATTTAATAATTGTAATTATGTTTATAATATTTAATATAAATGTAATTTGTCTACCAATAGCTAATCATGTTTAATAATCATAATAATTTCCGTAATAACAAGTTATGGTAAATTAAACAATCTAATTTAGGGAGAAAGGTTGACTTACATTAGTCGACTTGGTAGCTCGACTCAACGCAACTGGGCTGCCCCAACTCGACATTAGCACCTGTACGAGGCCTAAGCATGACCCGGCCTAGCTGGACTCGGTCCCAACCGAGTTGACTCGGCTCCAGCTAAGTTAACTCAGACTCAACTCTCTCTAGTTTTTCTTCTTCTTCTTTTTATTTCTCTTCTTTCGCCTCTCTTTCCCTTTCCTACTCTTCCTTTCCCATCTCGGTTCATACCTTCTTGCTAGTATTGGACCAGCAACAGTCACCAAACCTGGCCCGACTCAGTCCAACGAGTCGATGACTCGCCCGACTTGTCGACAGCCGCACACCCCCTCTCTTTTTCTTTCTTCTTCTCTTCCTTTTCCTTTCTTCCTACCTCCTTCCTAACTTCATGACTCAGTAACAAAACAACCAGCAACTCGTTGGTGTTTTGATCAGCTCAGCGAGCTGGTGCACCCCAAACTTGGCTTAGTTTGAGCTGCTGCCGCACAGGGTAGTCGCTCTCTCTTTCTATCTATTCTTTCTTTTTTTGTTTTTCTTCCTTCTTCTCATTCTCTTTTCTTCAGGATGAAACATCTAGCAAGGGACGTCAGGGCAGGCCTGACTCATGCTCGGTCGAGCTAGTCAGCGTGGTAACTGCACCACCATTGCCTCGTCTCCCGTCCTTGCTCTCATCTTTCCTCTGAGGTGATAGCAAGCCTTTAAACCAAGTCTTCAAGCTCTAGAAAGACGCCCTAGACCCGCTCGAACTTACCCTGACCCGAGCTGGTGCGGCTTGAATAGGGAAGAAGAAGATGGCCATTAATGGCGTCTTTGATGACGTTGCTCCTTCCTTTGATCTAACCCTTGCAAACAATCTTAATGGACCATGGGAAGCTTCTAGATGATGTTTTTCAAAGCTTGGGGAAGATTATGCCGGTGGGTTTGAGCTCTAAAGGAAACGGTCTGTTTCTCTTTGTGTTGTCGCAAGAACAGGAGATAGGGTGTTTTCTTTCCCTTCTTGTAGGGATTCCAACATCCTTAGGGCCGTTGGATGCAAATGAAAGGATGGGATTTAATCCCAGCGTCTGGTTTTCTTGAAACGGCTAATACCATGACAGTTTTGGTGTCGGTTTTCCATAGCAAACCCTAACACGTGAGTAGAGCGTGTGTGGTTTGGATTTGTCTGAAATAGAGGTCTGTGATTGGAGGAAGGATCCTCACATGGATCGTGACAGTTGGCTGGAGAAGGTGGTGGGATAGTTTCCATTTTTTTTTGGAATGGGTCACTCGTGCGAGGGTGTTTTTTGGCTGGATTTCAGCATACACACGTATGCATGCATTGTCATGGGGTCCACCATCCTGGGTGGATTTGAGAGGCCTACAATCTGAACGGTTTGGATTGGCTCAAGGTGGTCTACATTGATCACAAATGGTTGATTTTGAGAGGGCTGGAAACACTAATTTGCCTGCATGCCAGCCTTCTTGCGACCGACGCCGTGTGTACACATGAGCTCTCCAGCATTCGAAACACTTGGGTTTTGGTCAGAGCCATGCTCCGAATCTGATGGATGGTTTAGATCTTCTAAGTGGATGATCATGGTGGGCCATAGTATGTCCCAAACGAACGTTATCTGTCCGTTAAGGTGCAGCAGAAGACAAACGAGAGAGAGAGAGAGAGAGAGAGAGAGAGAGAGAGAGAGAGAGAGAGAGAGAGAGAGAGAAATTCTCTCTTTTTATAGAAATTGCGGGTTAGCCCTCTTTGACCAGGCTCCCCGGATTGGTGCACAGCAAGTGCACATCCCTCCTGTGCACTCGAAGTTCAAGGTGGGGTCCACCATGATGTTTTTGAGGAATCCACTCCATCCATGATGTTTCATGGCTCAACTTAGCCATCTTGACCGAAGATGTGGTAGATCCAATGCTTTGGTGGGTCATACTACTTGATTGGAGAGTCTAGTCATAAATCTACATCGATCTGATGGTCGGATCATTCTGAAATTGCACGTCAACGGTCAAAAGCTTTTTATGGTCCCTTAGATGGAAATTAATTATCTGATTAGTGATTGGATTAGGGATTAGATGACTTTATATTCTTTTAATAACCTTATTATCATTATCATTATTATCGTTATTATTATTATTATTATTATTATTATTATTATTATTATTTTCTGCAATTTCTTCTACTTCTCAGTAATTTGTTTAAGTGGTCCACCCTTCTCAGTGTCATTAAAGTCTATAATAATATTATTTGCATTACTTATTTCATCTCATCTTATTGCTATATGTGCATACATAGATATTCACTTATTTATTTATTTTTCTTTATTAATAGTAGGATTTTAAGCAAGACCCACCTTTGATTAAGGTCATCGACGGTTTGAATTATGTTTTGTTAAGTCATGTGTCCAAATCTCGGGCACAACTACTACTTGGACGGTTTATGGTTAAATATATAACTCGATGGTCGAGTTAGAGGAATTGTTCATTAGATCGATAAATGAAGTGTTGTAATTGATTTATTATTTATTTAAGGAGTGCTAATTTAAATGTATGGTCTACCTGATGTTGTTAATGAATCTTTTGGTTGTAGAGGTCAGTTAATGGATTCCAACATTGAGTGGCAGGACCTGATAGATGGTGGATTTGGGGTTTTGAGGTTTGATGTTGGCAATGGACGGTTTGATTTTTGTATTAAAGCGGTTGATTTATCACGGTGGTTGGAATCCTAAAAATAGAGTCACTTGATGATGTAGTGGTCTGTTCTTAAACGCAACGGATGGACGACCTAATTATGGATGGATTACTTTCGTCCGTCGGATTTAGGCTAGAATGCACATGAACGTTTGCTCAAGCTAGGCTTATATTTATTTCTAAATTTGGTTATACAGTAACACCCGAGTACTGGAAAGTATGGGGTGTTACACTTCAGGAGGCTTTAATGGTCTTCTAGAGGACCGTGAAGCAAGCATTTTTCTCTTGGCTGCCAAGCAGCGTGAGAAAGCCAACCTGGTAACCAGGGTCATCAAGCTTGAGGCAAGGTCCTTCGAAGTAGAGACCCACTAGGCTGAGGTGGGGTTCGGGCAGCTGAGGCAGAGGCATGCTTTGCAGAAGCCGAGGCTAGACTAGCAAGAGTCGAGGTTGTGATTCTTGCGAGAGAGGTGGTTGTTGTGGAAGCCATCAAGGCATCTAAGGGGCATGTGGCTGATCTGGAGGAGATGTTTAGCGCTGGCTTTCAGAACTACCAAGAAGACATTTAACATCGATATCTCAAGCTCGACTTACAACATCTGGATAAGGATGTCGACGAGGCCCCTAAAGTCACTGTCCTGAGTGCGAAGAATTCCCATAGGCTTAAGCTTCATTTATCTTTGTATTCATGCATTTTATTTAATAGCTTTATAATAGTTTTCTTTATTAATGAAAATGAATTTTTGCTCAGCTTGTTGTCTCATGTTTCAATGTGTAGTGTAGCCTGCATATTTTCATTTATTGATGGTTGCGCATGTAAACTTAGTAGATTTGTTGGTCAAGTGTGTTAACTTGATAGATTAATGGTCGAGCACGTAAATTTAATAGAATAATGGTCGAGTATGCAAACTTTTTCCTTTCATTCATAAAGGGAAGTTTTTACAAGTAGTAATCAATTGTCAACAAGTAGTTGGCACCTGAGGTGACGGGTCAGTTTATTCTTGGGTATGTTCCTACTAGTAGTAGATCTTTAAGTGCTCGACATTCCATGGATGGGGTAGAGGTCGCCCTTGCATATCTTCCAATTGGTACGTTCCTTGTCGGACTATACCAGTGGCCCCGTAGGGCCCTTCCTAGGTCAGTCTTAAAGCTCCCGAGTCAAGTTCCTTGGTACTTTGAAAGATTTCTCGAAGTACCAAGTCTCCTGTTCTGAATCTCCTTACTTTAACCCTTGTGTTGTAATGTCGAGCAACCCTCTTCTGGTAGGCAGCAACCCTCACTTGTGCTTTCTCCCTTAGTTCTTCGAACAGGTCAAGATTCAACATCATTTGCATACTATTTTCTTCTATGTCAAACAACTCGGTCTTTCCTAATGGGATCCCGATCTGTACTGGAACTACGGCTTCCGTACCAAAGGCCAGAGAGAGTGGAGTTTCTCCGGTCATTAAACGAGTAGTGGTTCGATACGCCCATAGGACGTGGTAGTTCTTCTACCCAGGCTCCTTTGAATTTTTCAAGCTTGGCTTTAAGGTGATTTTTTATAATCTTATTGACTGCCTTTACTTGTCCATTGGCTTAGGAGTGCCGAGGTGAGGTGAAAGCATTGTAAATCCTGAGCTTCTCACACAGTCCTCAAAAATGAGTTTTGTCAAACTGCCTACCATCATTGATAATTATGGTGTGAGGAATGTTGAACTTGCAAAAATATTTTTCCAGATGAAGTTGGTTGTCTTCTGTTCAGTGATCCTAGCTAGGGGCTTGGCCTCTGCCCACTTGGTGAAGTAATTGATGGCAACAATGGCGAACTTGGTCTGTCCCCTATCCATTCGTAGATGTCTTATGATGTCAACCCTCACTATGAAAAGGGCCAGGGTCCACTCATTGGGTCATTTTCTTGGGTGGTTGTTGTGGTATTTTCACGAAGTGTTGGCATTTGTCGCACTTCCTCGTGAACTACTTTGCATCTTCATGGATTGTGGGCCAATAGTATCCTTGTCGAATAACTTTATAAGCTAGGGCCCTTCCACCTAAATGATTTCTGCAGATGCCTTTGTGGATCTTCCTCAGTACATATTCAGCTTCATCAGCCCATATGCATCATAGGTATGGCAGTGAGAATATTTTTTTTATATAGGACATCTCCCAGTATCATGTACCAAGCAGATCATAACCTAATTTTTTGAGCCTCCAACTTGTCCCGGGTAGCTCGCCCTATCGTAAACAGTGCATAATTGGGTTCATCTAGCTCGGTGGTCCATTTATCAGGAGAGCTTCTATTTGGTCGAGTTGGTTAATGCTTGTCTCGGGCAAGCATTCGATTGGTACGACCTTAGCAAGATCATCATCAATGACTGAGGCCAGCTTACCTAGGGCATCGGCTTTAGAATTTTATGATCTGTAAACCAATATGATCTCGTACTTGTCGAATCCTTCAAAACAATTCACCGGGCTTTCCATAGGTAGGCAATCATTTTCTCTCCTCTAGCCTGATATTCTATGGTGACTTGGTTTACCATCAGATTGGAATTGCTATAGATTTTTAATGCGTTGGCTCCCATTACTTTGGCTAATCTTAGGTTGGCGAGGAGCGCTTCATATTTTGATTCATTGGAGGCTAAGAAACTGAATCTTAGAGAATACTCGATGTTGGCCTAGTTGGGTGAGATGAAGATTAATCCCATGTAGAGGTTCCATGCTTGTGATCCTTCATCTTTCTTGGCTTTTGTTTACTGCTAGAGGGCAGGGTAAGTGAATTCTACGATGAAGTCAGCAACAGCCTAGCCCTTGATCACCACTCTTGGCCGATATACGATGTCGAATTCACCTAGCTCGATCACACATTTGGTGAGTCACCCTGACACTTCAGGTTTCGGTAGTACTTGATGAAGTGACTGATTATTCATGACCACAATGGTGTGGACCTAGAAATAAGGTCGAAGACGTTGGAACAATACGATCAATGCTAGAGCAAGTTTTTCAATTTCCAAATAACATGTTTCTGCATCAACCATGGCTTTGCTCACATAATAGACAGGTCGTTGGACACTTCCTTCCTCTCAAACTAGGGACGACTTGACTGTTGTGGGCGATACGGCTAGATACAAAAGCAACTCTTCCCTGGGTTTAGGCTTGGAGAGTAATGATGGAGACCCTAGATATGTTTTAAGATCTTGGAATGCTTGCTCATATTCCCCTATCCAGGTCAATTTTGTTCTTCACTTCAATTACTTAAAAAGGGTAAGCACTTATCTATAGCCCGAGAGACGAACCTATTCAGAGCTGCCACTCTGCCTGTGAGGGGCTAAATTTCCGTCATCATACTGGGGAAACTCATCTCTAGGAGAGCTCAGATTTTGTTAGGGTTCGCCTCTATCCCCCTCTAGTGAACCATGAAACGTAGAAACTTTCCCGAGTGTTGAGACTTAAATATTGCATATTTATCCCTTCAATTACATTAGTTTTACTGGCATTTAATTGATAATTTGATTTAATTGTATAAGTTTTTGTCATGCGAGGTGATTCGGAAGCTTATCATGAATATGCACTTAAAAGGATGGATTTAGAGCTCAGAAGAAGATAATGAAGAATTGGAGATTTAGGAGTCATTAATGAAGAATTCACATGCCAACGATGTAAGGAAACCAAGTGAGGAATGAAGAGAATCGAAGGATTGAAGTGAAGAAAAGGAATCTTGAAAATTGGCCAGAAAAATGATATTCTGAAACTCTGAGTCTAAAATAGAAATTTCTGAAATAATTCTCAAAATAGACTTTGATGGCATCAAAAATTTATGAATTTCGGGCTCAACTTGCTGGATAGTTCTGGACAAATTTCGATGGCATCGAAGTTTGCCATCGAAGATGTGCAGAGTGCGTAAATTTGAGGTAGTTTATGAACTTTTCTGAGGCGATGCGAAAGTTTGAGTTACAAACCTATTTAAATGAGTCCCTAAGATATTCTAAATCATCTTCTAGGGTTTGGAAAGGGAGAGAAGGCCTAGGTGGAGCACCAACAACGTTCTTCCACTTCGATTTCTTGGTGGTTCTAGTAGATCCTTTTATTTTTCTTTTAGGATGTTAGTCTTATTAGACTAATCTCTTAGCTAAGGCTAAGGGATGAAACTTATAGTTTATTTTGATGTTTATCTTACTTTAATTCAAGCTTATAGTTGAACTGATTTCTAGCTTGAATAAAGGAATATTTCCAAAGGAATATTTCCAGTTTTCTGTGGTTTATTGTGACTCCAATTACTGTAGATGCTTGGAAAGCTTTTGACATCTTCTTATCTATTTTGCAATTGTGTGATCTATAAAATTCATGATTTACCATTGTCTCCTAGGCATGGTAGATGGTTGAATTCGTTGCGATCATCACATTGGTGCTTCATGAGGGAACTAATCCAATGAAAGTTCAGATTCTGTTTTAATCACTCCATTATCCTATTGGATAGGATAGGATTTCAATTCCAATCGAGTTATCATTGAATCAAGTAGATTAACATCGAGATTACTATAAGTGGATTCCTGTATCCTTAGTGTTTTATCTTTATTATTCGAAAGTCTTTTTATCTCCCTAGATTAAAAACCCAGATAGCCAAGTAAGTTTTAGATTAGTTCTAGACCGTGTTCCTCATTCCCTATGTATTCTACCTCGTTCTCACCGAGTTAGTACTACATTACGACCCTGCGCTCGAGGTTTTGAACATTGAGTTAATGCCAAAGGTGCACTTGCTCGGTAGCTTCATTCGATATTTTATAAGGATTTCGAATATCTCCTTTAGGTCTGTCACATGGTCTTTTTCCATAAAACTCTTGAAGAGCATACCGTTCACGTAAACCTCCATTATCTTCCTGATTTGATTAGTGAACATCTTGTTCACTAGGCGTTGATACATTGCTCCAGTATTCTTCAATCCAAATGTCATCACTTGGTAGCAGTACAGGTCCCTATTAGTGATAAAGGTTAATTTTTGCTTGTCATGTTCATGCATGACAATCTGATTGTACCCCGAATATGCATCCATGAACCTAAGGAGTGTGTGTTTGGAAGTGTTATCCACCAACTGGTCGATAATCAGGAGAGGGAAGCTATCTTTTGGACAAGCTTTATTTAGATCAGTATAATCTACGCATACTCACCACTTCCTGCTAACTTTCTTTACTAACACGACATTAACCAACCAGTCAGGATAATGCACCTCCTCGATGAATCCAACTTCGAGGAGTTTTTTGACCCGCTCATTGATCAACGCATACCTTTCCGGGTCAAATTCTTGTCTCTTCTGCCTTATGGGCTTATGGTTGGGTCTACGTTCAGTCGACGAACCACAACTCTTGGGTTTATTCCAAGCATGTCTTAGTGTGACCAGGCAAATATGCCAATGTGATGCTTCAACAAGTCGGCTATCTCTGCATGGATGCATGGTTCGATTAGTGATACCACGGCCCAAACTCGAAAACCGGGCTCACAAAATTCTCAATCGGAGAATCCGGCACCGACAGCCTCCATAGTACCCCATTCTCGGTCCTGGCACCATATACCAGGTTTTGATCCTGGGATCCTACAAGGAGGATTTCTGTTGTACATTTATTTCGTAAGAAGCATAAACCATAAGCATAACCAACAACAACAATAACAAGAAAGATCACCACATATCCACTATAATAAAAAACTTTTAAGTACAATGCATAAGGGGAATACAATATCAATATCAAAAGCTCCAGAAGACAGTTGCACACTCCAATCTCAATGTTGTTGCGGCGTCCTAGCGTCACCTGCACGCAATGATCGTGCATAAGCTTATAGAAAACTTAGAGGGTGGTGTAAGTGTGTGCACAAGATAAGTGTCAAGTACGTAATATCAGAGCAATGCGGAAACATGCTGTCACGCCCCAAACTCAGAAATCGGGCTCACAAAATTCTCGATCGTCGATCCGGCACCGACAGCCTCCGTACTACCTCATTCTCAGCTCGCAGCGCCCATACGCTAGATTCCGATCCTGGGATCCTACAAGGAATATTTTTTACATACATTTATCTCGATGGAAGCATAATTATAAGCATAACCCACAAACAACAACAACTAGAAATATCACCACATATCCAATATAATCAAAACTTTAAGTACAATGCACATAAAGGGAAATACAAAGATAATAATGATAGAAACTATAGAAGCTCTGCGGCACGCTCCTGCTCCTGCTCAACTATGATCTACCGTCACCTGCACGCATCAATCGTGCATAAGCTTATAGAAAGCTTAGAGGGTGGTGAAATTATGTGCGCAACGTAGCAATGCAAGTATGCAATATCAGAGTAATGCAAAATATGCTAGTGAGTCCATGAATACTATCAGTCATACTAAGGCTATGCGATGCAAGGCATGAATGTTGTCGGCCACACCAAGGCCATGTGATGCAATGCAAGGCCTACATAACCAATGTCATGTGCAAGATGCAGCACAAGCATACCAATCCACATATCATTCCAGCTCATCTATGGATCATCATATATCAGTACAATTCTCTCTGGATAATCATCGGGGTCTAGTACACTCCAAACCAGATTGCCGCCACATCATGCGCAATAAGGTGAGTGAAAGAGACCTCACTATCCTCCTGCCAATATCGGGCTCGACTCGTCGATAGCGAACCCATTCCTCGAGCTGGTCAAACTTAGCTTAACTTTGCCCCCTCCTCTAGGACGGGTAAGGCTGCACCCCCTTCCAACCTACCACGACACAGTGGGAAGTGCAGCCTCTTGGTATCGGCACTTAGCGCTCATACATCTACTCGGTCTAAACGTTGGAGCGACCTCCTGGTACTATAAGGGTTTAGGGAATTTCACCCAGGGGCATCTATAACACCTCATGTAGAGAAAAGATTTTCGGTATCCAATCCTGCCATCCGCGCTATACCTGCAGAGACTACAGCCCTGATGTCGCTAGGGCGTACAACAATCATAACACATAATGCAAGATGCATGAGTCACGCAATCCAATCATGCATTAATCCTACACATATCGTGCGCTCATGTGGGACGACTCTACCTATCAGGGAGTCCCATAAACAACCTGCCTTATGACATATGCAATGGTCAAGCATATCTCAGAACAATCATGCAGATGATGTGTATGGGCATGTATCATGATGCTATGCTATCACATACTCATAATCGACATCGATAATCGGCCTATATGCAAGGCATGGTCCCCCACCTAATAAAAATTTCATCCTCAAAATTTAAAACACAACACAACCAATACAAAGTGCATAAGGGAGGGAAATCCTATCGCTATAGATATAATCATCAAACACATAAGAGATGGGGACAACGCCCATGATTATCAGCCTCTTACTCCCAAGACGCCTCCTCAATGAAATGATGACTCTTATAGAACCTCAGATCCCGGATCAGAAATGATCGAAACAGGAATACTATGCAGTCTCATAATTTCAACGGTAGGGAGCTATGTCAAAAGGTTTCTAAGTTATTCGAACTCAGGGATCTAACCATTCTAAGTTCTCAACAATCATAGAGTGAAAGGTAGCTATCAGTAGATATGTGATGTTATCCTCAGCTATTCCCAAGTTATACTTTGATACCAACTTCTGTCATACCCCAAACTCGGGAAATGGGCTAACAAAATTTTTGATCGCCGAATCCGGCGCCGACAGCTTCCGTAGTACCCCATTCTTCGCTCCTAGCACTCATATGCCAGATTCCGATCCTGGGATCCTACAAGGAGGATTTTCAGTATGATTTTTTTTTTGTAATAAGCATAACCACAAGTTTACCCCAATCACAAAGGCAACATCATCATCACATATCCACTAATATAAACAGTTGAATACAATGCTAAAAGAGAAATACATATGTATCAAAATTAAAGCTCCAGAAGACAACTGCATACTCCAAGCTCAACGCTGCTGCAACCTAACGCCACCTGCACGCGTCTATCGTGCATAAGCTTATAGAAAGCTTAGAGGGTGGTGAAGGTGTGTGTAAGGTAAGTGCTAAGTATTACAATAAAGCACATAAATCATACATCATCGGGATAAGTGGAAATACTAACAAGATCATGAATCATACGACATCAGAGTAAGCGAAAGTATACTGGTAAGTCCATGAATGCTATCAGCCGTACCAAGGCTATGCGATGCAAAACATAATAAGACAATAACAGATGCTGAGGATGCAATGCAATATGCAAATCTTGATGAGCTACGAATACCATCAACCTCATTTAGGCCATATAAGTGCAAAAACATAGTAACCTAAAATGTTAAGTACTGCGGATGCAATGTAATATGCGGTGCGAATGAAATGACCATGCAGGAACGTGAAGTCGGGATGATAGTACGTAGTATCGTAGGCTACAGGGTCCACCACAAGGGACTTCTATCCAAACTAGTCCCATACCTAAATTTGGATAGTCCGACTCAATGTGGTAAACTCGTAATCTCAAGTTAGTCACGCGCCCAATCGAAATCCTGGCCATGCGAAGGTACGCGTAACAAATAGTTACGCACCACTAGCCCGAGTGGATATTGAATGAATGAATGAATGGATATGCAATTCCTGCTCAATAAGTCCACATATCAGTACGGTTTCTCTCTGGGGGAAATCACCAGGGTCTATTACATTCGACACTGACTGCCTCCTCCCTAGATGCACAGCCCAGCAAGCAGAATAGACCTCACTATCCGCCTGACCAGTAGTCTGCCAATACCTACCCAGATTGTCAATAGCGGACCCATTTACTAGCTGGTCATACTCACCTTAGCTTATAGCCCCCTCACTCAGGTGGATAATGTTACACCCCCTCCCAACCCACCACGACACAGTGGGAGACACGACTTACTGGTATTCGGCACTCGGGTTTTCATGTTCCACTCGATCTAGACGTTGGGGCTCCTCCTAGCCTTGGAGGTTCTGGAATTTTCACCCAAGGACATCCTAAGTGCCCATAATGCTAGAACCAAGTATTTCCGGTGTCCCATTTAGCAATTCACGATGTGCCTGTGGAGGCCACGACCCTGATGTCGCTAGGGCGTACAATGATTAAGTCACATATATGCAAGATGCATGAGTCACACTATCCTATCATGCAGCAATCCTGCGCGTACGGCGCGATAATGTGGGCACTCCGTCTCATAAGGAGTCCCGCAAATAGTCTGCCCAATGGCATATGCTATGATCAAACATTCCTCATATCAGGCATAGATATGATGCGTATGGGCATGAATCATGGAGTTATACTAAGCATTTTATATAGTGATGAACTATCCTCACAACGAAGATGGGCCTTAATGGCTTACACACAACAAGTATGGGCCTATCAATGGGCCCTAGGGAGAGTTAAAATGCAGACATTTAACCAACATTATTCTTACAATGTAGACGTCAAACCAACATTGCTCCTAAGGCATGACCTGCCATAAATGTCATTACATAACCCATGATGGAATCACACAATGCAATAGACCTTGTATACATCCCATTGGCCCTCGACCCATGGGCCTCAAATACATCAAATGGGCCTTATAATATGGTCCTCATACTCATCACGGTGGGCCTCAATAACGTGCCTCATACACATCAGGGTGGGCCTCAATAACAGGCCTCGAATACATCACAATGGGCCTCAACCCACGGGCCTTTATACATCACAATGGGCCTAACCCATGGGCCCCAAATATATCACAATGACCTCTACCCATGGGCTTCAAATACATCATAAAGGGCCTTGACCCATGGGCCCTAAATACATAACAGGTGGGCCCTACACCTGGGCCTCAAAACACGCAACAGGTGGGCCCCGTGCATGGGTCAAAGATACATCCTGATGAGTCAAATGTATATCAAAGTGGGCCCCTCGATTAGGCCACAAAATACATCAAAGTGAGCCTGGCGGATGGGCCACAAAGTACATCAAGGTAGGCCTCACAGATGGCCACAAAACACATCAAGGTGGGCCTCAACAATGGGCCTCATACACATCAAGGTGGGCCTCAATACCTACCCCAAAGGGATTCATATTGAAGGATCCTTTGGACCATACCACGATAACAAGGGAGATAATAATTTTCATGGTTAAATAAATCACAGGTTCCATTATAAAATTTATTTGCCAACCAATCTAATTATAAGGTCATAAAGACCTACATTAAGAGGGGAAAACAAATATCATATTGATCCAAACCCTGTAGCCCAAGGGTTTCTAATGGTGGACATTCAAACCCACTCATTTATGAAATGTGGTCCACTTGATCCTAGGTCTTGTCTTATTCTTCTTCTAGTCTCAAGCCTTAAAATTATCTATTAGAATGGTTGGATGGTTTGGATGCAACACATGCATCATGGTGGGTCCCACAAGGATGGACGGTTTGGATGAAGCACATACTTCAAAGTGGGTCCCTGGCCGTCCAACACACGTCAGAGTGGGCTCCACCGTCCACCTGGACGGTATGAATAAAACACATACATTACTGTGGATTCCACCGTCCACCTGGACAGTGGAATAAAACACATACCTCATTGTGGGTCCCACATGGGGCCCACCATAATGTTTATTTGCCATCCAATCCATTGATAAGGTCACGTGGACCTGGATGAAAAGAAGAAAAACAAATTTTAGATGGATCCAAAATTTCTACGGCACCCAAAATGAGTTTCAAGGGTAGACGTTCAATCTCACTGTTTCCTGTGGCATGGGCTACCTGAGCTTCCAATATGGCTGATATTTGAGGGGCCCACCATCGCAAAGGGGACCCAACAAATGCACTGTGTTGATGATCTAAACACATCAAGGTGGGTCCCACAGTTGGGACACGTGTTCCACTACCCGTCGGCCCGTGGCGCAGGACGCCTACGCATCCTCAGCACTGACAGCAGCAGCAGGCGCTGCTGCTGCTTAAATGTATATTTTTTAATTTTGAAATCTCATATTTCCACGGTTTTTCATGCGTGGGGCCCGCATCGGAAGAATCCACCCCACCCGCTGGTTTTCATAGCTCAGGACAAGCCAAACAAGCCCAATATCCGATATATTTTGGTGTATAGAAATGACAGGGGTATTTCAACGGTGCACACGCTGTTTGCTATGTTATGGCCCACCCGAAAGTCAGATTGGCCCCATTTTTTGGCTCAACGCCTAAAATGGTATGGGGAAAAGGATGGATGGCATGGATTAAATTCATATATCAAAGTGGGGCCTACATGAGCAACCCACCCCAAATTTCAAAACAAACTTACATTTTTTTCATCACTGCCAGTTCATAGTCCACTGACGTCCAGCGTCCAGGGACGCTGGACGGTCATGGATATAACACTTATTAAGGTGGCCCCACCTTTAGGTGTGTAGTCTAGGTGGGCCACCATATGCATGGATGGTATGGATAAGACATACATCGAGGTGGGGTCCATCCGAGTGGGTCACACATCACACAAAATGAGAGAGAGAGAGAGAGAGAGAGAGAGAGAGAGAGAGAGTGAGACACATATGTGATGGAGGGACCCCGACACTATGGGCCCTCCTTTAAAATCAATCATACATCAAGTGGGCCCTATTACACATGGGCCCATCAAATCAAAAATCAACGGTGGAGATCCTTTCTCCACCAAGATGTAATGTCTAGATGACCCTATTCATGAAAGGAGAATAAACATCATGATAGGGTCCATGGAGAATGGCCCTATCGTGGAATGATCATGAGGATCAAGGTGGGCCATCGGCCACACCTAGGGTCCAAAGTGATATCCATACCATCAATCGGTACGCCTCACATAGCCCATCATCAAAACATGAAAAATCTAGCCTAATAAGCACCCACCGTTCGATCTTCTCGGTCCGTTGGAACGTCGGTCTCCTTGTGTCTCACTTTGAGGGAGAGGATGATAAATGAAGGGCTGGGATGATGGATTTTGGGGATGGAAAGTTGGCCACACACATGCACTTTTCTCTCATGGAAGAGCTTGAACGTGTGATGCTCTTGCTAGCTTGGGAGTTGTGTTGAGAAATGAGAGAGAGAGAGAGTTATAAGGAGAGAGAGTGATGGATGTGAATGATGGGTGAGGTGATGGTGTACTTGACATGTATGGGTGTGTAAGAGAGAAGGTGAGAGAGACTTGACTTGGTGGTTGCTTGACTTGTGGAGAAAGAAAGCATGGGTGTGTGTACTTGACATGAGGTGATTGATTGATTGATGGGACATGTTGTAGAGATTCTCTTAGGATTGCAAACGTGTGGTATTTTTCTTCGAATTAAACGTTGGCCCGCCTCTTCTGATCAGGGTATCGGATCGGTATGCAAGACGCTGTGTTAGAACCGCGGCGACGGTGCGGTCGCAATGGTACAAGTCTCAGATTAAGCTGACTCAATTCTACAGGATACGACTTAGGGTCACGCGCAAATGTTGATTATACGTCGCAGGTTGCCGGAATTCACCGGGAAGAATCACGGAAGTCAACGGAACAGTACGGACTAGGATAAGAGTCATATAGTGGCCCACCAATATAATATTGTTAATATAATATATATATATATATAATATAATATAATATATATATGCAATGGCAGGAGGCTGCCCAAACCACCGTCCAGACCCATTTGGACGGTGATGCTGTATATAGGTTAAAAGTGGGTCCCACGTGGGAGTGGCCCACCATAGTACATTATTTGTAATATAATATATTATATTATATAATATTATATATATCATATGTATAATGTAATATAATATATTATGTAAAAAAATAGAATCTCCCAGTGTCCAGAGAGTCTAGATGCTAGCTGGGTCTTTATGTTGGCAGGGTGGGTCTACGTGGTGTGGCCCACCAGAGATTCTTCTCTCTTTTTTTTATGATATTAGTGCTTTACCTACGTGCAACGCATGCATGGTGGGGTCCGCACCAGTGGGCCACTCCACTGATCAAGCTTATATTTGTATTCTTCCTTCAATCGAACCGTCCAAATGGACTGTCAGGTGGGCCCACTCGGTGGACGGCATGGTTGAAATACTTACTTAATGATGGGCCACACACACACACACACACACACCATCATACATAAGAGAGAGAAAACGAGAAGGGGAGGGACCCCGTCACTATTGAGCCCTCCCTTTTACAATGCATACATCAAGTGGGTCCCACAATAAGTGGGCCCTCAAAAAAAATGATGATAGATCGCCCACATTAGGCCTCCTTCTTTAGCTCCTTGGACTCCTAGGATCCTTATCTTCAATCTTGATGGAGGTTGATGATGAATGAATGGTTGAGATGGGAGATGAGAGGGTAGGAAAATGGGCCACACTTGGATTTGGGAGAGAGCTTGGACATTGGGTGTTTGCTCTTGGGGTTGGAGAGTGAAGATAGAAATGAGAGAGAGAGAGAGAGAGAGAGAGAGAGAGAGAGAGAGAGAGAGAGAGAGAGAGAGAGAAATGATGGATGAAAAGGGATGGATGGAGTGGTTGTTGTAAGGGATGGGAATGGGAAAGCATGGGTTGGGTTGAAATTTGTGTAAAGGTGGAATGGGTGGGGAGAGAGAGAGAGAGTTGACTTAGGGAAAAAGATGTCACGCCCCAAACTTGGTAACCGGACTCACAAGGAACTCGATGGCCGGTTTTGACCGCAACAGCCTCCATAGTACCCCATTCTTGGCTCCTGAGGCAGGTTTCGATCCTGGGATCCTACAAGGAGGATTTTCATAACAGTATAATCATTACCAATATGAGCACGCCCAAGATCACAGCAAGTACATCTGGAAGTAACAAAGGATACACATCACAAAATTCACTAAGAATTTGAACTTTTATAAGCTTACATCAGGTCCGAAAGGACATACATAAGATAATGGGAAAAGAGAGAAAATAGTCAGCAACACTGGAGTCCTCAAGCTTAACTCTACTCCACGCTCTGCTGCTACGACGCCTGCCCAGGATCTCCTGCACGCATCAATCATGCATAAGCTTATAGAAAGCTTAGAGGGTGGTGAAGGTGTGTGACAATGGTGCTCAGAAGAAGATATAGAATGCAGAAGGGAGTCATGATCAATACCAATACCACTAGCCTTACCAAGGCTATCATGAATGCAAGAAACTATACCAAGGCAGTACGATAATGTAGGAAGCCATACCAAGGCTATATAATGCAATGAGTACTGTAATGCAATGAGTACTGTAATGCAATATGAGTACTGTAATGTGATGAGTACTATAATGCAATAAGTACAGGGCACCATGCCAAGGTGATGCAATATGAGGCTTACACAGTCGATGCAAATGCAATGCGAAGTAATGTCAGTGCTCATATCCAATCCACATATCAAGTACATTTCCATCATAAGGAAATCACCGGGGTCCATTACACTGCTGGATGACTGCCGCTCTACAGACCTCGCACAGTCAAACGAGCGTAAGAGACCTCAATACCCACCTGTAGACAACCAATCACCAACAAGCCCTGACGGTAGCGGACCCATTCACGAGCTAGTCAGACTCAGCCTAGCAATGCCCCCTTACATCAGGCGAGTAAGGCAACACCCCTATCCAACCGACTACACGACAGTGGGAGTTGCGGCCTAACGGTATAAGGCCCTCATGCGCTCATATATTCCACCTGGTCACGGCGCTGGAGCAGATCCTTGGTACCATGAAAGTTTTGGGAATTTCACCCATGAGCATCCTATGCACCCGGTATGCCAAGTAACATTTCCGGTGTCCAAACATGGCCATCCACGATATATATGTGGAGTCTACAACCCTGATGAAGCAAGGGTGATAATGCTCATATGTTATGCAATGTCAGATGCATGAATCACACAATCAATTATGCATCAATTCCAAGCATCCAACGTGCCCAAGAGGGAATACTATGTCCCTCGGGAATGTAACATGCAATGCCCAATGACACAATCATAACCACACACATAGTGTCATCCAAGCATACAATGATGCACATGGGCCATAAAGATGGGTCTAGACGCATTATGCTGCGATATACAAAGTAGTACACTCCTCATATCCAAGAAGGGACTAAGACTAGGTATTTAGATAATATCCACAAGGAATCCCACCTCTAGTGGGGGCCCATTTACCTGGGGTAGCCCACAAGACTAAGCATACAACTACATGTCTAAGTAACAAAGAAGTGAGTCTAACAAGAGTTTAAGATGAGCATCTAATGACATTTAGATACAAACGGGCCTATAGGGGTCCATAATGGGGACATTTAACCACCATTCCCCAAGAGGCATCTCAACCACGAATTATATGGATACAAGGCCCAAGGCCCTACATTCAAGATAAGAACACAGGTAACCACATACATACATTCCTCATAATAGGCCATAAAAAGATATAACACCACTTTTAACAACATGGGCCCCAAGAGAGAAATTAAGGCCCAAGGCTCAATTCCCAATGGCCATAGAATCCATGCATTAAGTTGGACTTGGTGGGCAGCCCGCATACATAATATACGGCCCAAAATAAGTTTAAGTTTGGATGATGAAATGGGCCCAACTACATTAGCCCAAGAACTATCAATTTAGGTGGGCAACCAAGAGCCCAATACTATCCTTATCTTAGCCCACAAGTCCATCAAAATGGTGGAAGTTGGCCCAATATATGGTTGGGCCAAGCTGGGACGTCCCAACCCACTTTAGGCTCATAGGATGCCCCAAAAATCTGATCTAAGATGGGGTCCTCATGTGATCACTAAAGGTGACCCAAAAGAATGCACTGATTAAGCCCAAAGATTATAAGAAAACCCAAGCATGCAACACGTACACAAGTTCTCAATATGGTGGGTCCCATGTCAAATAAAGTTTCAACCATAACAATGTACATTTGAGTCCCCTTGATAAATGTTCTGCCCACTCAGCTTCTTGGGCCTGCTAAAGCCCAGAAATTAGTCAAATAAGTAGGAATGATCTCATGAAGGCCAACAATATTCACAGGGGGCCCCACTAAATGGAGGGTGTGTATACATCAAGAAAAGATCAAGTGGGCCTGCTACTGGATTGTGAATCCAGCAGCAACCCAAGACAGAGAGTGCTTCCATAATCGGGCGATCCAAGGCTTGAACGGCCTAGACCAATCATGTGTTAAGGTAGGTTCCACATACATACACGTTGAGCCTTAAACAAATGGCCTAGGGTCTATGGTGGGCCTTTAACCATCCATAGAGAAACCTATGGGCCTACCTTAGAATCACCCAGGAGGACATCCAACCTCAACTGGTTTCCAAAAGGTAGCCCGCCACTACTCATATAATGTAAGGTCTAAAGCCCAAGCAATGCATGGCCTAATGGGCCATACACCAAGCCCAACTCATAGGCCATATAGTGGGCTCTCAAGTAAGCTTTGGGCCCAACCACAATGGTCATAATTCCACATGTTGTGGTGGGCTTCATGGGCAGCCCAGTAATTCATTTACATGGGCGAGTTTCACATTTAACACAAGTGAGTTGGGCCTCACTTTTGGCCCAAGTACATGGTCAGTTTAATGGGCAACCAAGGGCCCAACTTCTTGTGTATTATTGCCCCTAAGCCCATCACAATAGATAGGAGACTATAGGCTCGAGATCAATGGGCCTATCCAAAAGAACTGAGTCCACAAGGCCTACTTGCTAACACAAACATGCATATACTATATCACATAATGGGCCCTAAAGAAATGTCCCAAAATGAAAGTCATCAAATTCATACATTATGGTGGACTTGAAGGCAGCCCGTAGACCCAAGAATACACATGGGCAAGGCCTATACTCATAGTGTGGGCCTTGCCACACCAGCCCAAAGAGTTAGCAAGGCCCTCCACAATATACATTTACGTGGGCCTTGCAAGTCAGCCCCAATTAAGCATTTTATGAGGGCATCAAGGCTAATAAATGCACATGATCAGCTTGTAGATGGCCCATTAGGCTCATGAATCAATAAGGTCAGCCCTTGCACAATCTTGGGCTCAAGGGATAGGTTTCTAGCCCATTGGGCCTAGAAAGCTATCAAAAATTCTGGTTAAAGCTAGCCCACAAACCATCACAAAGGTGGGCCTCAAGGGGAACTAATTAAGCCCAAAATGTCTAATAATTAAGCCCAAAATGTCTAAGGAAGGAGGGCAAAGAGTGTGTGCAATACTCTCTTAAATCTGATGGGCCGCCATGGCTTCAAAAGATCAACTATGCACAAATTTGGGCCCCTTGCTGGAATTCAAGCCCACCCACTTCCTGGGCCTGCAGGAGTCCAGAAATTTATTTAATTTAAATGGGTTACTGACCCATGGTGACCCACACATATCACAGTGGGTCCCACTAGATAAGAAGGGCGATATACAACACTTTCTTCAAGTGGGCCATGCTGTTAGAATGCAGGCCCTACAGCCCAAGGTAGAGGCATCCATGGTGGTTAGTCATATGGGCCTGGGTATTTGGCCCAAAACTGACCCAATTTACAGGTCATACCACGGTCAGTCCAGGGGCCTGATGGCCTTGAAAATTTGGAGGATGGTCCTTCCATAGGTGGACCACAACTCCACAAAATTTTAGAATTTTTGGACATCTAGAAATAATTTAATTAATTTGAATGAAACAAGCTGTCCAGAAAATCAGACTAGCCTGGACGACCCAACGTGGTGGGCCAGTACAGGCCTTATCACAGTGTACACAAGGGTCCATTAGACCTAAAATTTGGTAGGTAGATCCCACCATGAGTGGACTACCTCCCTGTAAATTTTCATAATTTTTAGATACTCATAAGTATTTTAATAAATTTAGGAGTTACAATGTATCCAGGGTAGAATGATGCTGGAAATAACCGTACAGAATTTGGACCATCCAAATGGGTGGGTTCTGGGCCTCCAAAATTCCTAAAATTTGGACTCAAGGTCCCTCATCAAGCCTACAATAAGGTGGGACCTAGAAATATGGCCCACCTTCTAAGAAAATATTTTTTAAAAATTTATTTTTATGGAACTATGCTGCTGGACTGCATAGCAGAAATTTCTGGCAACTCACTATATTGGCCCACCCTTTTGGATGCCCAAATGGGGTCCATTGGACCTAAAATTTTGCAGGTAGGTCCTACCATGGGCAGGACACCTCTCTGCAAAATTTTAAAATTTTTAGGATGGTAAAAGTATTTTATTTAACTCCTACAATTTATGGACAGCAAGGTATTTAAAAAAAAAAAAATTATGCTGCTGAAATAATGCTGCTGCCCCTGATTTGTGCACCCCATTAGAGCGGGCCCAGGTCTGCCAAATTTTAAGAAAATGAAGGACCAAAATCCCTACACAAGTATACAACAATGTGGGGTCCACAAAGGTGGCCCACCATTTCAGAAACAGACTGATAATTATGTTTGTACAGCAAGCAGGGTTGTTAGACAGTCCAGAAAATCTGGACTATCCACCCTCCTTGGCCCACTCTTTTGGGTGATCAAACAAGGACGGATGAAGGTGAAATTTAACATATTTCTAGGTGGGGTCCACACCTCCAGAAATAATCAAATATTGGAGGTAAAACATCCTCTAAATCAATCCATAATATGTGCCAAAAATAACCCAAAAACAGTCCAAAATTTTTCTGGACAGCATGGTATGTCTGAAAATAACTGAATATAACTACTGATTAAATGAGAAAATACCCCACAAAATTTGTGTTAAGATCCACCTTAGTGGGCCCACAAAGATCCAGGCCAAACGCCCTTCATGAAACCCATTGCATGTGTCCAAAATGGAGCAAATAGAGTGTCAACATCCAAGGAATGGACAACCATAGACGTCCACTTTGCTTGGACGGTCTGGATATTCCGGGGCCACTAAGTGGGCCACACACATCAGGAAATCAAGAATAGAATAATGGAAAATAAAAATAATCCAGCTATAAGGGAGGAAAATGACATGCATCAAAAGAAAATGCCATGATGGGGTTCATAGAGAATGGTCCCATCCATGGATCATGCATGCAAGGAAAAAGGGTCATTGGCCTCAACCATGGAGACATGATGGACCTCCATCACCACTTAATGGGTCCCACAAGCTCCTAAGAAAGAAATGAAGAAGGATCTAAGAGCACCCACCTAGATTAACCTTGAAACTTACATCACCATCATCTAGAGGCTCCAAGCAATATGGATCAATGGATAAGATCAAGTGAGAAGGGGTAAATGAGGTGGTATTTTAGGGAGAAGGAGCTGGAATGGAGGGAAGATGGGCTGGAGAAATGGAGGAAAATTGCTAGGGAAGAAGACAAGAGAGAGAGAAATGAGAGGGAAAGAGAGAGAGAGAGAGAGAGAGAGAGAGAGAGAGAGACTTTTAAGACTTGTAATGATGACTCTCTCTCTCCTAGGCAATGATGGTGGCCTATGGTGATATTAACAGGCTTAGAGTAATAGCCTTTCTGGAAATCTCAGCCTAGGGTGAAATGATGGCATGGGAAAATGTGCAACCCATGGTGGGGTCCACCAATCATGCAATCAATGGCTCATATCGATCAATGCTGATAACTTGAGATGTACAAATCGAATTAATGCATGGGACGCGGCGTTAGAATCGCAGCGCCGATACGGACAAGATGGCATGGGTCTCGGGTCAATCTGAGTCGGGTCTATGTGACCGAACTCAAGGATGACGCAAACACTACCCGATAGTCGCGGGTCACCGAAATTTGACTAGTAGAATCGCGAGACCAAAATAAATGAGATGCATACTCACACACGCACATGCACACATGCGAACTCAGGTAGGGTCTCACAATCCTCCCCACCAACAAAGAAATTTCGTCCTCAAAATTACAACACTGAGACATCAAAAAGCATAACATCAACACACACACACACACACACACACACACACACACACACACACACACATATATATATATATATATATATCACAATCATCAATGACAAGAGGAGGCAATACAAGCAATCAATCATTGAACAGATAGGGATAACGCTCCCTAATTCAGCAAATCTGTGATGAAATCCATCAATATGTGCTCCCACTTCTACTCTGGGACACTCAACGGCTACAAGGGACTAGGAGGGTCTCAGATGATCGGCCTAGACTTGTTGACAAGCATCACACTCGGCCATAAAACTAGCAATCTGGCCTACCATCCCTAACCAGGAATATTGCCTTGACAACAAAACAAGCCCGACATCGGCAACACAAAACTATTTAGCGGGCAAGAACATATCACCAACCAAGACGGAACACGATAATATCATCGGTTTAACACAACAATCTTCTCAAAAATGTCGATACTAATAATCCTTTACGACAGACTCTAACGGCAATCTGAGTGAACAAAAGCCCTTAGATACAAAAAGGGTGCGATTCACCAAAACACAAGACTTACTTACGGAGACAAGGAGAATACCCATAACAACTCCTCTAATAATTAAGGGTCCTGATGAGTCGCGCAAAATCAAGTCTGAGGTGGCTGGGGAGGTGTCTATCTCCTCTGCATCTGCTGTCTCTGCTGCTGCTGCGGTCGCTGCGAAGGTCCATCCTGCTGATGGGGACACTCGCGCCTACGGTGTCCCGTCTGCCCACATCCATAACAAATGCCAATAAACGGCCTAGAAGAAGAAAATGCTATATGCGATGTTGATGATCTGGCGGCTCGATAAGCTACGCACCTCTGCCGCTGTCGACGCTGTCGGAAGCTACCGGAGGGGGTCTCCCTAATCCGGCCTCTCCTCTGATCACGAACCCTCTGCGAACTGGTCCACTCGGCCTCGCCCTGAAGTAGAAATATCGCAAACGGAGCACGCTGCAGAGTCGAATCTCGCAAAAGGGGACTCGCACGCTCCTGTTCCGCCCATCTGGACGCCTCAAGAACAGGATGATGGGTCTGAAGAACATCAGTGACGACCTGCATCAACTGCTGGAGATGCTCAGCTCCTACAGGAATCGCCAGATAAGCAGGGGTAGAACTGGCCTCTGGCGGAGGCACAGGTAAGGCGCGATCCTCAGGATTAGGTACGACAGGCTCCAGATGGGAAATAAGAATCTCAGATGGTGGAGCAAAAGTCACTCGGATTGCTGGAGCGGAATGAGAACCATGTCCATGGGCACCACGGCCACGGGCGTCACAACTAGATGACATGGTCTACAGAAAGAACAAAGGTGATGGACACCTAGGAATTAAAATCCTTGAAGGCTCAAATGAAACGAGGAAAACGCACTCGGGACAGTTCTTGTCCCAAGCTCGTAGCAGATATGTGATACTATCCCAAGTTATTCCAAAATTACTTACTATGCTCTGATACCAACTCCTGTCACGCCCCAAACTCGGTAACCGGACTCACAAGGAACCCGATGGCCGGTTCTGACCGCAACAGCCTCCGTAGTACCCTATTCTCGGCTCCTGAGGCAGGTTCTGATCCTGGGATCCTATAAGGAGGATTTTCATAACAGTATAATCATTACCAATATGAGCACACCCAAGATCATAGCAAGTACATCTAGAAGTAACAAAGGATACACATCACAAAATCCACTAAGAATTTCAACTTTTATAAGCTTACATTAGGTCCGAAAGGACATACATAAGATAATGGGAAAAGAGAGAAAAGAATCAGCAACACTGGAGTCCTCAAGCTTAACTCTACTCCACTGCTACGACGCCTGCCTAGGATCTCCTGCACGCATCAATCGTGCATAAGCTTATAGAAAGTTTAGAGGGTGGTGAAGGTGTGTGACAACGGTGCTCAGAAGAAGATAGAGAATGCAGAAGGGAGTCATGATCAATACCAATACCAATAGCCTTACCAAGGCTATCATGAATGCAAGAAACTATACCAAGGCAGTACGATAATGAAGGAAGCCATACCAAGGCTATATAATGCAATGAGTACTGTAATGGGATGAGTACTGTAATGCAATGAGTACTGTAATGCAATATGAGTACTATAATGTGATTAGTACTATAATGCAATGAGTACTGGGCACCATGTCAAGGCGATGCAATATGAGGCTTACACAGCCGATGCAAATGCAATGCGAAGTAATGTCAGTGCTCATATCTAATCCACATATCAAGTACATTTCCATCATAAGGAAATCACCGGGGTCCATTACACTACTGGATGACTGCCGCTCTATAGACCCCACACAGTCAAACGAGCGTAAGAGACCTCAATACCCGCCTATGGACAACCAATCACCAGTAAGGCCTGACGGTAGTAGACCCATTCACGAGCTGGTCAGACTCAGCCTAGCAATGCCCCCTTACATCAGGCGAGTAAGGCCACACCCCTATCCAACCGACTACACGATAGTGGGGGTCGCGGCCTAACGGTATAAGGCCCTCATGCGCTCATATATTCCACCCGGTCACGGCGCTGGAGCAGATCCTTGGTACCATGGAAGTTTTAAAATTTTCACCCATGGGCATCCTATGCACCCGGTATGCTCAAGTAACATTTCCGGTGTCCAAACATGGCCATCCACGATATATCTGTGGAGGCTACAACCCTGATGAAGCAAGGACGATAATGCACATATGTTATGCAATGTCAGATGCATGAATCACACAATCAATTATGCATCAATTCCAAGCATCCAACGTGCTCAAGAGGGAATACTACGTCCCTCGGGAATGCAACATGCAATGCCCAATGGCACAATCATAACCACACACATAGTGTCATCCAAGCATACAATGATGCACATGGGCCATGAAGATGGGTCTAGACGCATTATGCGGCGATATACAAAGTAGTACACTCCTCCTATCCAAGAAGGGACTAAGACTAGGTATTTAGACAATATCCACAAGGAATCCCACCTCTAGTGGGGGCCCATTTACCTAGGGTAGCCCACAAGACTAAGCATACAACTACATGTCTAAGTAACACAGAAGTGAGTCTAGCAAGAGTTTAAGATGAGCATCTAATGACATTTAGATACAAACGGGCCTATAGGGGTCCATAATGGGGACATTTAACCACCATTCACCAAGAGGCATCTCAACTACGAACTATATGGATACAAGGCCCAAGGCCCTACATTCAAGATAAGAACACAGGTAACCACATACATACGTTCCTCATAATAGGCCATAAAGAAAATATAACACCACTATTAACAACATGGGCCCCAAGAGAGAAATTAAGGCCCAAGGCTCAATTCCCAATGGCCATAGAATCCATGCATTAAGTTGGACTTGGTGGGCAACCCGCATACACAATATATGGCCCAAAATAAGTTTAAGTTTGGATGATGAAATAGGCCCAACTACATTAGCCCAAGAACTATCAATTTAGGTGGGCAACCAAGAACCCAATACTATCCTTATCTTAGCCGACAAGTCCATCAAAATGGTGGAAGCTGGCCCAATATATGGTTGGGCCAAGTTGGGACGTCCCAACCCACTTTAGGCTCATAGGATGCCCCAAAAATCTGATCTAAGATGGGGTCCTCATGTGATCACTAAAGGTGATCCAAAAGAATGCACTGATTAAGCCCAAAGATTATAAGAAAACCCAAGCATGCAACACGTACACAAGTTCTCAATATGGTGGGTCCCATGTCAAATAAAGTTTCAACCATAATAATGTACATTTGAGTCCCCTTGATAAACGTTCTGCCCACTCAGCTTCTTGGGCCTGCTAAAGCCCAGAAATTAGTCAAATAAGTGGGAATGATCTCATGAAGGCCAACAATATTCATAGGGGGCCCCACTAAATGGAGGGTGTGTATACATCAAGAAAAGATCAAGTGGGCCTGCTACTGGATTGTGAATCCAGCAGCAACCCAAGACAGAGAGTGCTTCCATAATCGGGCGATCCAAGGCTTGAACGGCCTAGACCAATCATGCGTTAAGGTAGGTTCCACATACATACACGTTGAGCCTTAAACAAATGGCCTAGGGTCTATGGTGGGCCTTTAACCATCCATAGAGAAACCTATGGGCCTACCTTAGGATCACCCAGGAGGACATCCAACCTCAACTGGTTTCCAAAAGGTAGCCCGCCACTACTCATATAATGTAAGGTCTAAAGCCCAAGCAATGTATGGCCTAATGGGCCATACACCAAGCCCAACTCAAAGGCCATATAGTGGGCCCTCAAGTAAGCTTTGGGCCCAACCACAAAGGTCATAATTCCACATGTTGTGGTGGGCTTCATGGGCAGCCCAGTAATTCATTTACATGGGCAAGTTTCACATTTAACACAAGTGAGTTGGGTCTCACTTTTGGCCCAAGTACATGGTCAGTTTAATGGGCAACCAAGGGCCCAACTTCTTGTGTATTATTGCCCCTAAGCCCATCACAATAGATAGGAGACTATAGGCTCGAGATCAATGGGCCTATCCAAAAGAGCTGAGTCCACAAGGCCTACTTGCTAACACAAACATGCATATACTATATCACATAATGGGCCCTAAAGAAATGGCCCAAAATGAAAGTCATCCAATTCATACATTATGGTGGACTTGAAGGCATCCCGTAGACCCAAGAATACACATGGGCAAGGCCTATACTGACAGTGTGGGCCTTGCCACACCAGCCCAAAGAGTTAGCAAGGCCCTCCACATTATACATTTATGTGGGCCTTGCAAGTCAGCCCCAATTAAGCATTTTATGAGGGCATCAAGGCTAATAAATGCACATGATCAGCTTGTAGATGGCCCATTAGGCCCATGAATCAATAAGGTCAGCCCTTGCACAATCTTGGGCTCAAGGGATAGGTTTCTAGCCCATTGGGCCTATAAAGCTATCAAAAATTCTGGTTAAAGCTAGCCCACAAACCACCACAAAGGTGGGCCTCAAGGGGAACTAATTAAGCCCAAAATGTCTAATAATTAAGCCCAAAATGTCTAAGGAAGGAGGCAAAGAGTGTGTGCAACACTCTCTTAAATCTGATGGGCCGCCATGGCTCCAAAAGATCAACTATGCACAAATTTGGGCCCCTTGCTGGACTTCAAGCCCACCCACTTCCTGGGCCTGCTGGAGTCCAGAAATTTATTTAATTTAAATGGGTTACTGACCCATGGTGACCCACACATATCACAGTAGATCCCACCAGATAAGAAGGGCGATATACAACACTTACTTCAAGTGGGCCATGCCGTTAGAATGCAGGCCCAGCAGCCCAAGGTAGAGGCATCCCATGGTGGTTAGTCATATGGGCCTGGGTATTTGACCCAAAACTGACCCAATTTACAGGTCATACCACGATCAGTCAAGGGGCCTGATGGCCTTGAAAATTTGTAGGATGGTCCTTCCATAGGTGGACCACATCCCCACAAAATTTTAGAGTTTTTGGACATCTAGAAATAATTTAATTAATTTGAATGAAACAAGCTGTCCAGAAAATCGGACTGGCCTGGACGTCCCAACGTGATGGGCCAGTACGGGCCTTGTCACGGTGTACACAGGGGTCTATTAGACCTGAAATTTGGTAGATAGATCTCACCATGAGTATACTACCTCCCTGTAAATTTTCATAATTTTTAGATACTCATAAGTATTTTAATAAATTCAGGAGTTACAATGTATCCTGGGTGGAATGTTGCTGGAAATAACCATACAGAATTTGGACCATCCAAATGGGTGGGTTCTGAGCCTCCAAAATTCCTGAAATTTGGACCTAACATCCCTCATCAAGCCTACAATAAGGTGGGACCTAGAAATATGGCCCACCTTCTAAGAAAATATTTTTTAAAAATTTATTTTTATGGAACTATGCTGCTGGACTGCATAGCAGAAATTTCTAGCAACTCACTATATTGGCCCACCCTTTTGGATGCCCAAATGGGGTCCATTGGCCCTAACATTTTTCAGGTAGGTCCTACCATGCGTGGGACACCTCTCTGCAAAATTTTAAAATTTTTAGGATAGTAAAAGTATTTTATTTAACTCCTACAATTTATGGATAGCAAGGTATTTCAAAAAAAAAAAAATTATGCTGCTGAAATAATGCTGCTGCCCCTAATTTGTGCACCCCATTAGAGCGGGCCCAGGTCTGCCAAATTTTAAGAAAATGAAGGACTAAAATCCCTACACAAGTATACAACAATGTGGGGTCCACAAAGGTGGCCCACCATTTCAGAAACAGACTGATAATTATGTTTGTACAGCAAGCAGGGTTGTTAGACAGTCCAGATAATCTGGACTATCCACCCTCCTTGGCCCACTCTTTTGGGTGATCAAATAGGGACGGATGAAGGTGAAATTCAACATATTTCTAGGTGGGGTCCACACCTCCAGAAATAATCAAATATTGGAGGTAAAACATCCTCTAAATCAATCCATAATATGTGCTAAAAATAACCCAAAACAGTCCAGAATTTTTCTGGACAGCATGGTATGTCTGAAAATAACTGAATATAACTACTGATTAAATGAGAAAATACCCCACAAAATTTGTGTTAAGATCCACCTTAGTGGGCCCACAAACATCCAGGCCATACCCCCTTCATGAAACCCATTGCATGTGTCCAAAATGGAGCAAATAGAGTGTCAACATCCAAGGAATGGACAACCATAGACGTCCACTTTGCTTGGACGGTCTGGATATTCCGGGGCCACTAAGTGGGCCACACACATCAGGAAATCAAGAATAGAATAATGGAAAATAAAAATAATCCAGCCACAAGAGAGGAAAATGACATGCATCAAAAGAAAATGCCATGATGGGGTCCATGGAGAATGGCCCCATCCATGGATCATGCATGCAAGGAAAAAGGGCCATTGGCCTCAACCATGGAGACATGAGGGACCTCCATCGCCACTTGATGGGTCCCACAAGCTCCTAAGAAAGAAATGAAGAAGGATCTAAGAGCACCCACCTAGATCCACCTTGAAACTTACATCACCATCATCTAGAGGCTCCAAGCAACATGGATCAATGGATAAGATCAAGTGAGATGGGGTAGATGAGGTGGTATTTTTGGGAGAAGGGGCTAGAATGGAGGGAAGATGGGCTGGAGAAATGGAGGAAAATTGCTAGGGAAGAAGAGAAGAGAGAGAGAAATGAGAGGGAAAGAGAGAGAGAGAGAGAGAGAGAGAGAGAGAGAGAGAGACTTTTAAGACTTGTAATGATGACTCTCTCTTTCCTAAGCAATGATGGTGGCCTATGGTGATATTAACAAGGCTTAGGGTAATAACCTTTCTAAAAATCTCAGCCTAGGGTGAATTGATGGCATGGAAAAACGTGCAACCCATGGTGGGGTCCACCAATCATGCAATCAATGGTTCATATCGATCAATGCTCATAACTTGAGATGTACATACTGGATTAACGCATGAGACGCAGCGTTAGAATCGCAGCGCCGATACGGATAAGATGGCATGGGTCTCGGGTCAATCTAAGTCGGGTCTACGTGACCGAACTCAAGGATGATGCAAACACTACCCGATAGTCGCGAGTCACCGAAATTTGACTAGTAGAACCGCGAGACCAAAATGAATGAGATGCATACTCACACACGCACATGCACACATGCGAACTCAGATCGGGTCTCACAAAAGAGGTAATGGTTGCTTGTACTTGTGATAAGGTGAGGTGACATTGGGTATGGAGGGTATACTTGACTTGATTAATGAGACATGTTATAGAGATTCTCTCAGAATTCGCAACCCGCGGTGTTTCTTTGGAATGAACGCGGGCCCACATCTCCTGGCCTGGGTATCGCATCGGCGCGTGAGACGCGGTGTTGGAACCGCGGCGACGGTGCAGTTGCTAAGGTACAAGTTTAAGGTCAAGTCGACTCCGGTCTGTTGGACTTGGCTTAGGATCGCATGCAAATGTCGGATTACATATCGCCGATCATCGGAATTCGACTAGGAGGACTGTGGAAGCCTATGGAATGATACGGGTTAAGATACAGGTTTCACACCCAATGCATGGCCCATTATAATACAAACTAGGAAGATGAATGGGCATCATAAACATCATGGTAGAATCACATATCACAATTGGGCCTCATATGTGCATCACATTGGGCCATATCTCATGGGCCTCAAATACATCACAATGGGCCACATCCCATGGGCCTCAAATACATCACAATGGGCATCATACTTGGGCCTCAAATACATCACAATGGGTCTCACTCATGGGCCTCAGATACATCGCATTGGGCCTCATACCTGGGCCTCAAATACATCACAATGGGCCTCACTCATGGGCCTCACATACATCACATTGGGCCTCACTCATGGGCCTCATATACATCACATTGGGCCTTATATAAAGGCCTCACATGCATCACATTGGGCCTCACTCATGGGCCTCATATACATCAGGTGGGCCCTGCATGTGGCAAACGGGCCCCACCGAGCAGACAACGTGGATGTACAACACATACAACGTGGTGTGCCCAGCACCATCCCACATTGGGCGGTGGAGCCACAACACATACCTTAAGGTGGGCCCCACCCCCCACACGTGCAACACGTGTAGGGTGGGTCCCACGTCCAAAAAACGAATGGATATCATGGCTAAAACACATACGTTAAAGGTGGCTCCCATCGTCCCGCAGACTGAACGGTGTGGATAAGTACATAAATATCATGTGGGGTGCCACCGTCCCTGCTGGATGGTGCTAGACTCCACACGTGTATGTGGGTCCCCCCATCCAGTCAGGTGGACGGTGTAGATAAAATGCATAAATCATGGTGGTTCCCACGTCAGCATGGGCCACACGAGCTAAGCTGGGCCAAGCTGATATCTATGTTCTCCTTCATCCGGGCCAGTCAGCAAGGTGGGTCGCTGCTACTGGACAGTGGGGGCGGCCCACTGCTGGACAACATGAATATACAACGCACACATCAAGGTGGGTCCACGTGGTGGCCCACTAAGGTTTTGGATCAGCTAATATTTGTGATTTTCCTTCATCCAGGGCCTATCCCAAAAATCGGCAGCAGCAAGGTGGGCCTCATGATCAAACGGTGTGGATCTAGTCCATTCATCAAGGTGGGCCGCAACAGAAAAAAGAGAGATAGGAGAGAGAGATAGAGACGACGTGCGATGGAGGGGAGGGGCTGTAAGTGCTAAGTTGTAAATCTAGCACCTTGAATTGTCAAATTTTGTTGTGCCAAAACACTTCGAAATGTTTGACTTGTTTTGATAGATGGAATGTTCACCTTCAAGTTCAAATAGATGAAAAGTTTACCGTCATTCGAAGATGAGCTTCATGTTATCTCCATCGACATTTAGTGTGCTATAATTATGCATGTTCAACTGTGAGACCAAGTTGAAGTTCACCAAGTCCAAGTACTCAAGTCCAAGTGCACTATCTCAAGCTCAAGTTCGAGTGCAGCACATGCTCAAGCTTAAGTTCAAGCTCAAGTTCAAGCTCAAATACATTTGATCAAGCTTAAGTCTCAAGTCACATGCTCAGGACATAAGTTCGAGACACAAACTCAAGTATACGAGGTCAAGCTTCATGTGGTTCAAAGTAATCTATCTACCAAAGCAACCGATGTTTCAATTTCAATACTCACATTTAAGGTATACATGACCCTATAAAGGCCTTAGGATTAGGTCATTAACATTGCATGTTTAATTTGGGTCATAGTACTTATTTAGGCTTTGCTTCGACTAGTCTTAGTCATTGTTCGACTAGTCCAGGCACTGGCTCGACCAGGTTTTTCTCAACCAGTCCAGAATTTTACTTAAAAAATCGGATAAGGTTGTTTGGTCTTCGACTATTTGAGTACCCTGCTCGACCGGTTGTGGAGACCTGCTCGACTAGTCGAGTAGGTCTCGACTCGAACTCCAGCAACGCTAATTTAAATCACTCGACCAGTCGAGCGTTGTGCTCAACCTGTCGAGAGTCTGTTTTATCTGATCACGCCAGAAAATTTGAAAATTGGTTCTGCTAGGACCAGTTGAGCCGAACCTTAGACCAGTCGAGGGAACCGAATTGCAGCCTATAAATTGAGGACATTTCTCAAATTTTATCATTCATTCCAAGCCAATTCAAGCCATCACTCTAAGAGATTAGTCCCCACTATTGCAAAGCTATTGTGAGGTATTTATAAATCATTTCAATAGCTTTTTGGTTTTTTAATTTCTTGATCTCTTGATTCCATTCTACTTAATATAAAGGGGATTTTGATTTAACTCTTTGTGAGATCCAAGAACTTAAATCCAAGTAGCCTAAGGTTGGATTTAATTTAAAATTCATCTAGACCTAGAACCCCTTCTTTTGTGAGATTAAACATTGAACATCTTCATCTACAAAGAGGCAGTTCTACCGGCTACATAGAAGATCATTCGTCAGATAAGTATATTTCATTTATTACATTGTGGTTTATAAGATTACTAGAAAATCTTTTATTTTGGTTTTGACTGAGATAGCCAGAAAATTTCAGTGTGTGGGTTTTTAATTGTGATAGCACGTTGAAAACATAATTGTAAAGGTTTTAAGGTGAACCTTGAAAACCCTTCTTTCTTAGTGAAAACTGATATCTCGTGGGTTATGGATATTGGGAGTGGAGTTGGGTGGCTGTTTGAGAACAGGTGGTGTACACCCAAACCACTATAATTCTCGGAGTTTAGATGATGATGATGGTGATGTATGGATGTGCTGAATATTGTATTTATTTTCATGTACATATGGTGAATGTTGTAATAGCCTGATTTATTTCCTTTGCCTCTGTATTAGTTTGAGTTTTTGATACTTACCAATGTTCTAGAAATCAGGTTGTCCTACTATAAGCCATTGGTTTTTGGTGTAAGGTTGTCCTTAGAACAACGTTTGTATCAACCTCTCAATACTTGTGCATTTGAGGTTAGTTTAGATTTCTGTTATCTGTGTTATCTTTCCGCATTTATTTTTTATTTGGCATAGTCCTATTAACCCCCCCCCCCCCCCCCCTCTCCTCTAGGACTTGGGGCTCGCCCTTTTCAAGTGGTATCAAAGCCTAATAGCTTATTCCATTGGATTAATTTCCTGAGCTAAGCGATCTCGAGCTCCTAATATGTCAAATTTTGATAGCCTCTCTATCACTAGGCCACCACCTTTTGATGATTTCAATCTTGCTTATTGGAAAGCCAGGATGAGGATCTTTTTGAGGTCCATCGATGAGAGCATGTGGCAAGCCATAGTAACTAGATGGAACCCACCTACGTCTAAAGTTCTAGGCACTGATGGAACTAAGCCCATTAAAGAAACACCGTATTATATGTGGACTACTCTTCAGAAAAATGATAGCAGTGTCAATGCCAAAGCTTTAAATGCAATCACTTGTGCACTATCGCCAGATGAGTTCAAAAGAATTATATCTTGTGATATTGCAAAACGAGCCCGTGATATCTTAAAAATGACACACAAGGGTACGACTATTGTAAAAAAAGTTAAAACTTTAGATCCTCACCACTAGGTTTGAGGAAATACATAGGAAGAAAGTGAATCGTTCATGGACTTCTATATGAAATTAAATGACATAGTCAACTCAATGTGGGCTCTTGGAGATAACATCCCAGAAAGCAAAGTTTGAGCAAAGATACTGCGATCACTTCTTGAGAGATTCAATTCCAAGGTGACAGCCATTCAAGAACTGAGAAACACGGATAATATGAGGGTGGAAGAGCTTGTTGGTTCTCTACAAACCTACGAGTTGAATTTCAAGGCTCCAAAAGGTAAATCTATAGCCCTTAAATCATCTAAATGTATTTGTCAAGATAATAGTAATAATTATGATTGTGAAAACTTAGAGGATGATATGGCCTTATTAGCCAAGAAGTTTTATAAGATTTTCAAAAGTAAAAAAGAGAGTTGATTTTTCAAAACCCTCTGAGAAGAAAAAGGGTAAATCTAAAAATTAAAAATCACTAAAAGACAGCCAATGCTTCAACTGCCATGAATATGGGCATCTAGCGAATAAGTGTCCAAAGAGGGATAAACCAAAGAAGAAAGGCATGTTGGCTACATGGGATAAATCGTCCTGCTCTGAAGTCTCTTCTGAGTCGGATGATTCAGAACCCGAATCTACTAGTGGGGTCAAGGCCTTAATGACTCTAGCCAGAGTAACTTCCACAGATAGTTGTGATACATTAGAATATGAAAATCTGAGTGACCCTGAAAATGAAGACGATCTTCAGGATGCCTACATACAATGCCCTATATAGGGAAAGTTTTAAGATTGTTGTCAAACTTAAACTTCAAAAAGAAAAGTTTCTAAAATTAAAAGAGAATTTTGAAAACTTAGTTTTAGAAAAGTCACATATTTCTGATTGTTTTGAAAAAAACTAAATGTGATTTAGATTTCAAAACATCTCAACTTGAAAATCTAAAATCAGAAAATGAGAAACTAAAAATGGAAGTCTCTTCCATCTTGAGTTCAAAGGATACTTGGAGGTATGCCTAGGGAGACCCTAAACTGGAAAAATTACTAACCGGATCAAGAAAGTGTGGAGATAGATCAGGTCTGGGCTATGACAGAAACATGCCTCTGAAAAATAAGATTACAACTCTCAAGTTTGTTAAAGGAGAGTCCTCCAACTCAAAAGGGAAAAGTTAAATCAAAATAGTTTTAAAAATCCTAAAACTTTTCAAGCTACTAAACTTAATGTCAACCATATCAATTTTAGAAATCAGAATCATAACCCCTTAGCTGAGAAGATTGTGGATTTACTTAAGGAGCTTCTGAAATCAAATTTGAATGTGAGAGTTAATAACAATTTTAAGCGAAGGAAAACCAACAGCACTCCAAAACCCAAAATGATAATGAAATGGGTCCCTAAGGTTACATGTCTAGTTGTCCACATCGCCTTCAAGGTTTCTAGTCAATCAAAGTGGTACCTAGACAGTGGTTGCTCTAGACACATGACAGGTGACAGAGATTTGTTCACCAACTACAAAGAAATGATTGACAGTTCAATCACATTTGGTGATGGAAGCAACTGCAAAATAAGTGGCCAAGGTACGGTTCAACTTTCAATCTTCCTCCTTTTGAAAATTTTTTATTCGTAGAAGATCTTAAGCATAATCTTTTAAGTATTTCACAAATCTGCAATAATAAAGATACTGTCAAATTCACTAATCACTAATGTGAGATCTCTAATGAGAAAGGTTGTGTGATATTGAATGGTCAAAGAACATCCGAGAATTTCTATATTGTAAGTGATTCTAGCTCATCTAAATTATCATGCTACATGGTCCAAACCAATGAGACCGAATTATGACATAAACGACTTAGACATGTAAACTACCAGAATTTATATAGACTGAGCAAGGCCGATCTAATAAGAGGTCTACCCAAATTGAAGAAAATAGACAAAATTTGTGACGAATGTCAAATCGGGAAACAAACAAGGAGTAGTCACAAGAAAGTGAACTTCTTTGCCACATCTAAACCTCTTGAACTCCTTCACATGGATCTTGTAGGACCAACTAGAACGGAGAGTCGAGGTGGAAAGAAATACTTTCTGGTAATTGTGGATGACTTTACTAGATATACATGGGTAACTTTCATGAGAGAAAAATATGAAACTCTTAATAAAGTGAAAATGATACTTAAGCGTATTCAAATGGAAAAGGAAGCAAATATATCTAAAATCCGAAGTGACCATGGATCGGAGTTTGAGAATATCAATTTTGAGAAGTTCTGTACCGATCACAAAATATCACATGATTTTTCTACACCTAAGACACCTCAACAAAATGGGGTTATTGAAAGGAAAAACTGTGTGCTTCAAGAAATGGCTAATTTTATGTTAAATAGCATGAAGTTACCTAAAAATCTATGGGCTGAAGCTGTGAACACTGCATGCTATATAATAAATCATGTTTATATTAGAAAATCAAAAGATAAAATAACATATGAACTGTGGTTTAATAAGAAGCCCACAGTTAAATACTTTCAAGTTTTTGGAAGTAAGTGTTATATTTTACGTGACCGTGAAAATTTAGGGAAGTTCGACACTAAAAGTGACGAAGGGATTTTCCTAGGGTATGCTCTAAATAATTGAGCGTATCGTGTTCTCAACAAGAGAACTTGTGTCATTCAGGAATCTATAAATGTGGTTATTGATGATCACCTGAATACACCATCTACAAGTTCAGAAATGATGAAGTCAACATAATAGACAAACCTGACTCCTCATCTAGTCAACTCAACACTGAACTTCGATTAGTTAAAGACCATCCTACTGATAAAATACTAGGTAACCCTCTCACTGTGTTCGTACACGAAAGCAATTAGAAAACATATGTAATTATGTGTGTTTTACTTCCCAAATTGAGCCGACCAATGTAAAAGAGGCGCTTGCTGATGAAAACTGGATAGTAGCCATGCAAGATGAACTAAATCAATTCATTAGCAATGATGTGTGGTATTTAGTTCCTAGACTAGCTGATAAACATATCATTGGAACTAAGCGGATCTTTAAAAATAAAACTGATGAGTTAGGGAATATCATAAGAAACAAGGCAAGACTAGTCGTACAAGGGTACACATAGATAGAAGGGATCAGTTATGATGAAACCTTTGCCCTAGTAGCTCGTCTTGAATCCATCAGATTATTTATATCCATTGCATGTTTTGAAAAGTTTAAAGTTTATCAAATGGATGTCAAGAGTGCTTTTTTGAATGGTGATTTACATGAATAATTTTATGTAGAACAACTAAAGGGTTTTGAAGACCCTAAACACATTGATCATGTGTATCACCTGAAAAAGGCACCCTGTGGTTTAAAACAAGCTCCCAGGGCATGGTACAAGAAACTAACTAAGTTTTTACTAAGTCATAACTTCATTATGGGGAGTGTTGATAAAACTTTATTTGTTAAGAAAAATAATGAACACATACTTATAGTGAAGATATATGTTGATGACATTATCTATGACTATACATGTTCTAACCTGTCTATTGAGTTTGCAGAGTTGATGAAGTCCAAGTTCGAAATGAGCATGGTTGGAGAACTGAATTACTTCTTAAGTCTACAAGTGAAACAACTTAAAGACGGTATTTTCATTTCTCAAACCAAGTATGCTCTAAACTTGGTTAAGAAGTTTGGTTTTGAAAGTGGTAAGCACTTTGATACTCCTATGAGTACAACTCTTAAGCTTTTTAAAGATGCATCAGGTAAGAGCGTAGATCCTCGATTATATCGCAGTATGATTAGTAGTCTATTATATTTAACTGCGAGTTGACCAGATATTGCATTCGGCGTAGGTATTTGTGCAAGATATCAATCTGATCCTAAGGAATCGCACCTGATTGCTATCAAGAGGATTATTAGGTATGTCGTAAGTACAGTTAATTTAGGTCTACGGTATCCACATGATACTAATGTTCAATTAGCTGGATACTCGGATGCTGACTGGGCTTGGAATATAGACAATAAAAAATCCACTAGCAGTTGTTTCTATTATGTTAGGAACTGTTTGGTTTCCTGGCATAATAAGAAATAAATTTCTGTATCTCTATCCACAGCTGAGGCTGAATATATCACAGCCGGAAATGCTTGTACTCAGCTTGTGTGGATGAAAAGAATGTTAAACAATTACGTCATTGCGCAAGACATAATGATTCTATATTGCGATAACTCTAGCGGAATCAATATCTCTAAGAATCCCATCCAACATTCGCGTACCAAATATATTGACATTCGGTATCATTATATTTGAAAATTAGTGAAAGAAAAAGTTATTTCATTGGACTATGTGCAGACTGAAAATCAACTTATTGACATATTCACTCAACTACTTGACAGAAACAGGTTTCTAAATTAAAACTGGATATTAGTATATGTAATTCTACTTGGGATTTTCATGATTACATGCTTGTATTTTTGTATATTTTTTTAAATTTATTTTTATTTTGAAATTATAAAAATATGTAAACTTTTGTGCTCTCACGACCAGTCGAGCACATACTCGACCAGTCGTGGTGCACGGGCCAACACCCATTTTTAGGGTGAAAAATCACTTTTTCTCCAAAAAACTCATCTTCCTCACTTGGCCCTTCTCCGACCCGTCGAACCCACCTTCGATTCCTATTTGGTATGTGTATCATTTTCATTTTTCTTTTGGATTTGGGTTGTTTGATTATCATTTAGCTTAATTCTTGCCTTTATTTCAAGTTTCCTTGTGATTTTCTTGAAGTTTTAGGGTAAAATCTGTTGGGTTTGAAACCCTTAAATCCTTTCTTGCATTTTCTTGTTTACTCTTGCAATGGAAGGTAGACTGAAGAAGAAACCTACTAGAGCACTTCTTCTCATTCCATTTTGGTGTGTACTCTTTGACCACCCAAAGAGGACCCAGAATATGTGCGGGATATCCGTCACCATAACATAATTATTGAGCAGACCGTCAATGCAAACCATCTTGTTCAATTCAACATTATTCCCCTCCTTGTTGCTGTAGGATGAGATAACATTCTGAATTGGGGCGGACCGGCATACCGCTCCATTGCGCAAGCAATGTATGCGTGCATAGGTGATGTTTCTATTAAAGATTTGACCTTGACTATCATGTTTAGAGAAGGTTCATATAAAGTAGATCGTCACTTAATTTCTGGGTTGATAGACATTCAAGTGAATGATGAAGGCATTCCTATTCCGACATTGGCTGAAAGATTGAATGAGTCAGAAAAACGTTTATTAACCATAAATTTATGCAACATGGACTCGGAATGGAGTTCCAGGAATGTGCTCCGAGCCAACCAGATGTTGCCCAGATACAGAGTATTACATCACATCTTTATTTCTAATGTTTACCCTTGATCTGGTAATAAGGCCAAACTGACCACCTTTATTGTGCGTATTCTTCATTCTGTCATGTCTGGCATTCCCGTGTGTCTTCCTTCGTTAATCTGTTATTTCATTATCCAATTTTGACTTCATCTGAGGCATAGTGATATTCCATTCACTTATTTAATGACCACCTTTGCTTTACATAGTTCTGTAGTCATGCCACCTGTCAAAGCTTCTACTTCTCATCTTCCATTCAATAATTCAAATATCAACTAGACGAATTTGAAGTTAGCTCCTGGTCAAATAGATAGGGATGCTGGAGAAGTTAGAGAAAAAGTTGGAGAAGATGATGTGCTTCCAAAGGCTGATATGGATGATATTTTTAATGAATTGGAATCTGATGACATTGAGGCTGATCCTGATTTTCAGCCTTTTGATTTTGATGAGCGCCTTCGCTCACTGGAAGAGAAGGTTGATGGACTAAAAATTTCCCAAGATAATCAAATGAAGAATATGCATAAGTATTTTAGACGCATAAATAAGGGATTACACCAAATTGATCCATCCATTCCACATCCCTCTTCATCTAGTTCTGATTAGATCTCTTTCTTTTGTTGGACTTGTATTAACTACTTAACTTTACTCTTCTTGGTGACTCTTATATTTGGACTTGTTTAACTGTGTGTGATGTGGATACTCTATTATATTATGTTTTAATTTGCTAACTTTCACACTCTTTCTTGCTCTCTTCTCATATTTAGATACCACATTCACATATTTTTCTTCTTTTCTTCCTTTGTCATTTTATGACAAAAAGGGGGAGAAATTGGGGTAGTAATATCTGATAGCTTGTTGCTTAATCTATTTATTATTATGTTATTATGTGGTTCTGGAGTGAATGTAGAGATGTGGATATGCATCTGGTATTGTGGAATTTTTGGATATGTATATGTATATCTTAATATAGGTCTCTACTGAGCTCAAGTTGAGGGGAGTTGTGATTGTTGGATTTAATGTGAACTGAGTGAATCTGTGTATTATAATAGGTTCTACAAGTTGGTTTTGTCACAAATTTGACAAAGGAGGGAGATTGTAAGTGCTATGTTATAAATCTAGCACTCTGTATTGTCAAATTTTGTTGTGTCCAAACACTTCGGAATGTTTGACTTGTTTTGATAGATGGAATGTTCACCTTCAAGTTTAAATAGATGGAAAGTTCACCTTCATTCGAAGATGAGCTTTATGTTATCTACATCGACAATTAGTGTGTTATAATTATGCATGTTCAACTATGAGAACAAGTTGAAGTTCACCAAGTCCAAGTACTTAAGTCCAAGTGCACTATCTTAAGCTCAAGTTCGAGTGCATCACATGCTCAAGCTTAAGTTCAAGCTCAAATACATTTGATCAAGCTTAAGTCTCAAGTCACATGATCAAGACACAAGTTTGAGACACAAACTCAAGTATACGAGGTCAAGCTTCATGTGCTTCAAAGTGACCTATCTACTGAAGCGACCGATGTTTCAATTTCGATACTCATATTTAAGGTATACATGACCCTAGAAAGACCTTAGGATTAGGTCATTAACATTGCATGTTTAAATTGGGTCATAGTACTTATTTTAGGTTTTGCTTTGACTAGTCCTAGTCATTGTTCGACTAATCCAAGCACTGGCTCGACCAGTCCAGCGTTTTTCTGGACTAGTCCAGAATTTTACTCAAAAAATTGGATAAGGTTGTTTGGTCTTCGACCAGTCGAGTACCCTTCTCGACCGGTCGTAGAGACCTGCTCGACTCGAACTCCAACAACGCTAATTTAAATCGCTCGACCAGTCGAGAGTTTATTTTATCTGATCGCACTAGAAAATTTGAAAATTGGTTCTGCTACGACCAGTCGAGCAAGAATTGCAGCTATAAATTGAGGACATTTCTCAGATTTTATCATTTATTCCAAGCCAATTCAAGCCATCACTCTGAAAAATTAGTCCCCACTATTGTGAAGCTATTGTGAGGTATTTATAAATCATTTTAATAGCTTTTTGGTTTCTTAATTTCTTGATCTCTTGATTCCATTATACTTAATATAAAGGGAATTTTAATTTAACCCCTTATGAGATCTAAGAAATTGAATCCAAGTAGCATAAGGTTGGATTTAATTTAAAATTCATCTAGAACTAGAACCCCTTCCTCTGTGAGATTGAACATTGAACATCTTCATCTATAAAGAGATAGTTGTACTGGCTACATCGAAGATCATTTGTTAGATAAGTATATTTCATTTATTACATTATGGTTTGTAAAATTGCCAGAAAATCTTTCATTTTGGTTTTGACTGAGATAGCCAGAAAATTTCAGTGTGTGGGGTTTTTAATTGTGATAGCCCATTGAAAACACAATTGTAAAGGTTTTAAGGTGAACATTGGAAAACCTTCTTTCTTAGTGAAAGTCAATATCCCATGGGTTGTGGGTATTAGGAGTGGAGTAGGTTGGCTGTTTGAGAACAGTTGGTGTACACCCGAACCACTATAATTCTCGGAGTTTGGATGATGATGATGGTGCTGTGTTTAATGTTGTATTTATTTTCATGTACATGTGGTGAATGTTGTAATAGCCTAATTTATTTCCTTTGCCTCTGTATCAATTTGAGTTTTTGATACTTACCAACGTTCTATAAATCAGGTTGTCCTACCATAAGCCATTGGTTTTTAGTGTAAGGTTGTTCTTAGAACAACGTTTGTATCAACCTCTCAATAATTGTGCATTTGAGGTTAGTTTAGATTTCTGTTATCTGTGTTATCTTTCCGCATTTATTTTTTATTTGGCATAGTCCTATTCAACCCCCCCCCCCCTCTAGGACTTGGGGCTCGCTCTTTTCAGGGGTTCCGCCACTATGAGCCGTCCCTAGGTGGCCCATGTAAATACAATACATATATCAAAATGGGTCCCAAATCATGTGGGCCCTAAATCATAAAAATCAACGGTGGAGATCCCTTTTCCACCAAAAATGCAAGGTCTAGATGACCTTTTCACAATGGGAAAATTAAACATCATGATGGGGTCCACGGAGAATGGCCCCATCATGGGATGAACATATGAATCATGGTAGGCCATTGGCCACACTTAGGGTCCAAAGTGAGATCCATACCATCAACCGGTAGGCCCCACTTGGCCCATCATCAAAAACACAATCTAATCCTACAAAACACCCACCAATTCCACTTCTTTTATGCCTCTTGAAATGTTAAGCTCCTTGGCTTCAACTTTGATGGAGGATGATGAAGATTGAAGGGTTGAGATGAGGGTTTAGTGGGTTGGAAGTGGGCCACACTTGGCTCTCCTCTTGGAAATGCTTGGACGTCCACTCCTTGGTAGCTTGGAATGGTAGAAAGAATGAGAGGGAGAGAATGTGATGGGATGATTGGGAAGGGATGTGTGTAAGAAAGGGATGGGTGGAGAGAGAGAGAGAGCGAGAGAGAGAGAGTTGACTTTGGGGATGGCTTGTGTAAGAGAGGGATGGGTTGTGTACTTGACTAGTACTTGATTGATTGATGTTATGGATGGTAGAGATTCTCTCATGATTTGCAACGCGCAGCTTTTTTCTCAAAATAAACGTGGGCCCACAACTCCTGGCCCGGGTATCGCATTGGTATGCAAATCGCGTCGTTAGAATTGTGACGACGTTGCGGTCGCAATGGTACAACTCTCAGGTCGAGTCAAGTCAGATATACACGATGCAACTTAATGTCCCACGAAAATGCTAACTACAGGTCGCGGGTTGCCAGAATTCAATAGGGAGGATCATGAAAGTCTAAGAAATGGTATGGACTAGGATACGGTCCTTACAGCTCTCCCCTCCTAATAAAAATTTCATCCTCGAAATTTACATTAACATCACAACTAGACATAACTCATAAGAAAAGAGGAAACATAACATCATCATATAAAATTGGAGACAGCGTGAAAGATACAACATATAATCAATTATCAAAGAGATGGGAATAATGCTCATGAATCTTAGCCTCACGCTCCCAAGATGCCTCCTCAATAGAATGGTGACCCCAATGGACCTTCACTAAAGGAATGACCTTGGTCTGGAGGACCTACTCCTTCCGATCAAGGATGCAAACTAGCTGCTCAATGTAAGAAGCATCCTCGCGAACCTCTAGTGGCTGCCAATTAATAACAGGAACGATGTCTGACCCACACTTCCGTAACATAGATACATAGAAAACGTTGTGGAAGCCAGACAACTGAGGTGATAAGGCAAGCCTATAGGCCACGGCGCCTACGCGCCCCGTCATCTCAAAAGGTCCAATAAATCTCGGGACAAGCTTGTCCTTTGCTCCAAATCGAACCACACCCTTCATGGGTGAGACCTTGTGATACACACGGTCCTCAACTGTGAACTCCAAGGGACGATGCAAACGATAACTAAAACTCTTCTATCGGCTATGAGCTATGCGCATCCTCTACCTGGTGATATTTATAGCCTCTGACATTTGCTGCACAAGCTCAGGACTTAGGAGACGCTGCTCCCCAACCTCGGTCCAACAACTCGGTGATCTGCATAGTCTGTCACATAATGCCTCAAAGGAGTAATACCAATGGTCGCCTGATAGCTGTTGTTGTATGTGAACTCAGCCAATCGCATATGTTCATCCCAGCTGCCCATGAAGTCAATCACGCAAGCTTTGATCATATCCTCAAGGATTTAGTTGACCCTCTCGGTCTGCTCATCGGTCTACAGATGATACGCGGTGCTGAGCTGCAAGGCAGACCCCATCGCCTTCCGAAAGCTCCTCCAAAACTGAGATGTGAACCTCGGGTCTCAGTGAGAAACGAACGAAACTGGAACGCCATGCAGTCTCATAGTCTCCTCGATGAATATCCTGGCAAGCCGGGCCTCATATACATCAGGTGGGCCCTTTACATAGCAAGTGGGCCCTGCATGTGGCAGACAGGCCCCACCAAGCAGACAACGTGGATGTACAGCACATACTGTGTGGTGTGCCTAGCACCGTCCCATACTGGACGGTGCAGCCACAACACATACCTCAAGGTGGGCCCCACCCCCCCACATGTGCGACATGTGTACGGTGGGTCCCACGTCCAAAAAATAGACGGATAGCGTGGCTAAATCACATACATTAATGGTGGGTTGTACCATCCAGCAGACTGGACGGTGTGGATAAATACATAAATATCATGGTGGTGTCCCACCGTCCCTTTTGGACGGTGCTGGACTCCACATGTGTACGTGGGTCCCATCGTCCAGTTAGGTGGATGGTGTAGATAAAATGCATAAATCATGGTGGTTCCCACGTCAGCGTGGTTCACACGAGCTAGGCTGGACCAAGCTGATATCTGTGTTCTCCCTTGTCCAGGTCAGTCAGCAAGGTGAGCCGCTACTGTTGGACAGTGGGCGGCCTACTGCTAGATAGCATGAATATACAACGCACACATTAAGGTGGGTCCACGTGGTTGCCCACCAAGGTTTTGGATCACCTGATATTTGTGATTTTACTTCATCCAAGGCCTATCGCAAAAACGGGCAGCAGCAAGGTGGGCCGCAAGAGGAGAAGAGAGAGAGAGAGAGAGAGAGAGAGAGAGAGAGAGAGAGAGAGAGAGAGAGAGAGAGAGAGAGAGAGAGAGAGAGAGAGAGAGAGAGAGAGAGAGAGAGAGAGATGGCGTGCGATGGAGGGGAGGGGCTCTGCCACTATGAGCCCTCCTAGATGGGCCATGTAAATACAATACATACATTAAAATGGGTCCCAAATCATGTGGGTCCTAAATTGTAAAAATCAATGGTGGAGATCCCTTTTCCACCAAAAATGTAAGATCTAGATGACCTTTTCACAATGGGAAAAATAAACATCATGATGGGGTCCATGGAGAATGTCACCATCATGGGATGAACATATGAATCATGGTGCGCCATCGGCCACACCTAGGGTCCAAAGTGAGATCCATACCATCAACCGGTAGGCCCCACTTGGCCCATCATCAAAAACACAATCTAATCCTACAAAACACCCACCACTTCCACTTCTTCTAGGCTCCTTGGAATGTTAAGCTCCTTGGCTTCAACTTTGATGGAGGATGATGAAGATTGAAGGGTGGAGATGAGGGTTTAGAGGGTAAGAAGTGGGCCACACTTGGCTCTCCTCTTGGAAATGCTTGGACATCCACTCCTTGGTAGCTTGGAATGGTAGAGAGAATGAGAGGGAGAGAGAATGTGATGGGATGAAAGGGATGGGATGTGTGTAAGAAAGGGATGGGTGGAGAGAGAGAGAGAGAGTTGACTTTGAGGATGGCTTGTGTAAGAGAGGGATGGGTTGTGTACTTGACTAGTACTTGATTGATTGATATGATGGATGGTAGAAATTCTCTCAGGATTCGCAACACGCGGCATTTTCCTTGAAATAAACGTGGGCCCACAATTCCTGGCCTGAGTATCGCATCGGTACGCAAGTCACGACATTAGAATTGCGGCGACGGTGAGGTCGCAATGGTACAAGTCTCGGGTCGAGTCGACTCAGATCTACGAGATACGACTTAGGGTCGCGTATAAAAGCTGACTACAGATCGCGGGTAGCCAAAATTCGATGGAGAGGATCGTGGAAGTCTAAGGAATGGTACGGACTAGGATACGGGGCTTACAAGTGACCCAACCTAGACGGTGTGCGATGGGTTGACCTCAGAGAGTTGTATTAAGATAAGATCCTCTACCGGTGATCCTCTTTTGATGGTATCTTCTTGGGGGTCCAGAGAGGTGATTTACATCGTCTATTGCCGTTACGCCTTACCTCGGAGATCTATTGAATAACATTGTCGAGTTTCGTGCTGGTCACCCTGGACCTGGTCGGCTCCAAACTCTGTCGAAAACTTCATAACAAGGTGGTAGGTGGAGACTATAGCTCGCATGATGTTTAAGGATCGCCTATCCAGGATCACATTGTACACAGGAGGGTAGTCTACCACAAAAAAGTCGACCATGGTGATGATTATCACGCCCCAAACTCAGAAACCGGGCTCACAGAATTCCCAATCGCTGAATCTGGTGTCGATAGCCTCTGTAGTACCCCATTCTCGACTCCCAGTGCCCATACACCAGGTTCCAATCCTGGGATCCTACAAGGAGGATTTTCCAACGTACATTTATCTCGTAAGAAGCATAACCACAAGTATACCCAAATCACAAAAGCAATATCATCATCACATATCTACTAATATAAACAGTTGAATAAAGTGTTGAAAGGGAAATATATATATAAAAAAAAAAAATCAAAGCTCAAGAAGACAACTGCATAGCCCAACACTGTTGTGACCTAACGCCATCTACACGCATCTATCGTGTATAAGCTTATAGAAAGCTTAGAGGGTGGTGTAAGTGTGTGTGATGCACGTGTTAAGCATATAAATATCAGAGTAAGTAGAAATACTGGCAATCCATAACATACAATATCATAGTAATGTGGAATTATAGAGAGCTAATTATCAAATGTCGATGATGCAATGCAATATGTAAATCCTGAAGAGCCACGGATACCATCAACCTCATCTAGGTCATACATCAAACCTACACGTATCGCGTGATCATGTGGGGATAACTCTGTCTCACAAGGAGTCCCATAAACATCTCAGCCCAATGACATCTTCTTTATTCAATCATCCATCACAACATGCATACGAATGATGAGGGTCTACCGAAGGACGGCGGATCTAGTCCAAATATCAAGATAGGCTCATTAATTTAAAACGTGTCATGATAGTTAAGGAAAGAATCCAACTTAAAGCCACCACAACATCGGATGATGCTCCCGATGTGGGACAAAGTTATGCCTTCATTGTGTGCACAGTAGCGTGCCAGCACACTAGCCTGCCAATCACTGGTAGCTCGCTCAGGTCCTCATGCCCCGCCCACTTAGTGTTCACCCACGTGCGCCCCCCCCCCCCCCCCCCCCCCCCCCCCCCCCCCCCCCCCCCCCCCCCCCACATGTGATCATAGTGATGGAGTGTCACAATATCCCTCATTGAGGGCAGATCCTTGTCTAAGTGCAATAAGTGGGCTTCCTTACCCTCTCTATCGCGCAATAAAGTAGACTTCCTATGGGGGCCCAATAATTAGGGTCAACCCACTTAGAAAATGATGAGAATGGGCCTAACAAGGCCTAAGGGAAGGTTACAATGTGGACATTTAACCATCATTGCCCATCAATGTGAACATTCAACCAACATTGCTTCCAAGGAGTGGCCCTTATAGGGCCAATCATATAGTGGGTCCATGGCCTCACACAAAGGCATCATACACAATACAATGGGCCGCATACAATCTCAATGAGCCTCATACAATCATAATGGGCCTTACACAAGGGTCTCATACATCACAATGGGCCGCGTCACATGGGCCTAATACGCATCACATGGGCTTATATACATCAGATGGGCCACGTCCCATGGGCCTCGAATACATCACAATGGGACACAACCCATGGGCCCCAAACACATCGCAATGGGCCTCTCATACGGGTCCAATATGCATCACATTAAGGTGGGCCTTAATGGATGGGCCAGGCCTCATATACATCAAGTGGGCCGCATCAATGGGCCTTGCTAATTGGCCTCATATACATCAAGATAGGCCGTAACACATGGGCCTCATATACATCAAGGCATGGGTCCCACTGTCCAGCCATTTGGACGGTGGATGGAGGGTGTGGATATCACACATACCTCGTGATTAGACCCACAGAACTTGGGACGTCAATACAATGACTATATATATATATATATATATATATATATATATATATATAGCTGCTGTATGTGTACACCAGCCAATCCTCTTCACAGGTGGGTCCCACGTGGGGCCCACCATAACATTATCTTCTGTCCAATCTAATCATAAGGTCACATAGACCTAAATTAGAGAGAACAAATTTCATATTAATCCTGAACGGGTTTCAATGGTAGACGTTCAATCTTCCACTGTTTATGCAGTGTGGTCCACTTGATAGATGGACAATGTGGATCACAAATGCATCACGGTACACCCCACATAGCCCGTCAGATGGATGACTGATATAATATGCATTAGGGTGGTCCCTACCTGGACGGTTCAGATATAACACTTACATCATGGGGTGTCACACCGTCCAGGGACTGGACAGTGTGCATCAACACATACAATCAAGGCAGCCCCCCCCCCCCCCCCCCCCCACATGCATGGACGGTGTGTATACAAACACATACATCAAAGCTAGGGTCACACTGTCCCAGTCCATTGGATGGTGTGGATTAACAAATACATCACGTTTGGACTCACATGGCACCGTCCAGATGGACAATGCTGACATACAACACATACATTAAAGGTGGGTCTGATAGAATTTGTTGACGTCAATGGCAACAACAGTTGCTACGTGGGACTCAAAATGGATGGACGGTATAGATATACAATACATATACTAGGTGGGACCCACCCCCACACGTGCCACACGTGTGAGGTGGATCCCACATCCCAGAAAAGTGGACAGACGGGATGGATATGAAACACATACCTCAGCTGGGTCCCACAGACCTTGCTAACGTCACAGCAGTGGGACCGACAGAGCTTGGTGGCGTCAATACACCAGCTATATGACTGGTGTGAGGTACCCAGCCAACCCGTTTTCCACCATACGGGATTGGACGGTTTGGATTCAACACATCCATCGTGGTATGCCCCACACCCCACACGTGCAAAGCGTGCAGGGCGAGTCCCACTAGGTGGACGAACCATATACATTAAGGTGGTCTCCATCATCCTGATAATGGATGGTGTGGATAACATATATATATATATATATATATATATATATATATATATATATATATATATATATATATATATATATATATATATATATATATCATGGCTGGCCCCACACGTGGCAGGTGGGTGTCATGCCTACATCACAACAGTCCCACTGTCTAGCCTATCTGGACGGTCGGGATAAGGCACATAAATCACTTGGGGTCCATGGAACTTTGATGGCTGCAATACAACAGCTATATAGCTGGTATCAAATGCACTAGCCAATCAGCTTTTAAGGTGGGGTCCATCTCGTGGACGTGTGGATCAAGTGGGCCATACAATCATCATTATCATCAAGAACAAAGAGAGAGAGAGAGAGAGAGAGAAAGAGAGAGAGAGAGAGAGAGAGAGAGAGACGGTGTAGTGGAGGGACCCCACCACTATGGGCCCCTCTTATGAATTCAACACATACATCAAATTGGGTCCTATCACAAATGGGCCATCAAATTGAAAATCAACGGTAGATCACCCACCATTAGATCTTGGACACCTCTTCCACCGATGCATTCTAAAGCTCCAAGGGATGAATTTCAATGGTTGAGATGATCTTTGGAGGGTGGGATTGGGTGGTAAGAAGGTGGGCCACACCTAGCTCTTTCTCATGGAGAGCTTGGACGTTCTCTCTCATGGTGGGGTTGCTTGGGAGTAAAGAGAGAGATGAGAGAGAGAAAGGTGATGTAAGGGATGGGTGATGGATGAAGAGAGAGAGAGAGAGTTGACTTTAAGGTACTTGTGTAAGAGAGGGGTAAGGGTAGGGTATGGGTTGCTTGTACTTGACTTGAGGTGTGATGTGTACTTGATTGATGGGATTGATTTGAAAGGTTCTCTTGGGTTTTACAAATGCGCGGCGTTTACCTCGAAATGAACGTGGGCCCACATCTCCTGGCCTGAGTATCGTATCGGCGTGAGACGCGGCGACAGCGCGGTCGCAAGGATACAAGTCTTGAGTTAAGCCGACTCTGGAATACGGGATATGACTCAGGGCTACGCACAAATGTCGATTACAGGTTGCGGGTTGCCGGAATTTGACCGGAAGGACCGCGGAAGCCTACAGAACGGTACGATCTAGGATATGGGCCTTACTATGACCTAGTTGGTTCTTTCGTTGGCTATCACTGACAGAAGAACACTTCCTTCTGAGGTTACCTTTTCCCCCGCAAAGCAGAGCAGAAGGGTCTTCCCAAGTTGCAATCTTGACCTCCTAACTTCCATTTTATCGAAGGCGGCTGCAAATAGAATGTCCACCGAGCTCTCAATGTTGACTAATATTCGATGTACTTTATGTTTAGCGATGGTCATAGTGACCACTAGGACGTCATCATGTGGATGCTGAATTGCACGTACATCTTCTTCTGTGAAGGTGATGTTGTATGAATCCATGTTGGGTTCCTTCCTAGGTCGTCTAATGAGGTTTACCTGATGCTATTCTTCAATACCGTTAGCACTCTGTGCGTGAGGTTGGCGTGCACAGTTTGAGTCTCCACCCCTAGCGGGTCCCCAAAAGATGGTGTGTATTTTGCCTATTGCTTCATTGTCGGCTTGCTCATCGCGTCATTCTTGTTGCCTAGCCAATCAGTCTTCTATGCCTCTATCGACAAATTCATGCAGATTCCCCTTCCGAATAAGGGATTCGATCTCGTCCTTGAGGTCAAAACACTCGATCGTGATATGTAACGCCCCGAATTTTCATGACCCGAGTACACGACCCGTTTCCCAAAAACCCGAGTGTTAACCTTAAAGGATGGTCAAATTCAAGTGTACATTTTTTATTTTTTTTTATCAGAGTAAGCAAATGAGCGTAGTGTGGACAAATCGACATAAAGAAAATTTTCATTATCATTCCAATATACAAGAAGCTGCCCATAATGACTTATACAAACCTATATCTCTAAATTTCAACAAGTACAAGATTTGTAAGAATTTAATATACGAAGAATAACAGAAAGCATATAAATATAAGCCGCCAGATCATGCGGCTCCTCCACAAAAATATGGCCATGCATCCTTGGCGATCGTACCCTCCTCCTCATCAAATCTGAACATGCATATCACTAAAGCCACCTGTACCACCTGTACAGTTGTATATTTGATGGATGAGTGGCCAACTCAGTGTGAACTCCCCTCAAGATTATACACCGCCGCATTAGGTAAGCATAGTTATAAAATAAAGCATACAAAATAGTACAAGATGCAGATCTTATTATGTGCATGGATGTATGGAATGCGTTTACGCCCCGGGGATGCTCATCCGTGCGGACAGGGCCGCCGCCCATGCAATCATCAAACTTGGGAAATATCAACCAGTCGGAATCATCGAACCTGGGAAATATCAACCAGTCAGAAATAATACGTAGCCCACGTATGCCATGTATGCATGATTAGCCAGTCCATTATTAATCCAATTACACTCAGCAGTTTTAATAAGCTCAAAGGTCACTACAGGGAGCTTAGAGCCCAGCGTAGGCCGACAGCTCAGGCATAGTGTCCCATTCCACCATCCCTGGCTCATGAGGCTACCACCTTAGGATGTTTAATGGAAACCCATCGACTAGTGGCCAATCATATTACAACATATGGGGCTTACCATTGCTTGGTTGTACGGTGTAAAACATCAAACCCATGTAAGGAAGATATCAAATAAAACCACGTAGGGCGAGTATCAAAATATGCCACATAGAGCGAATATCAAAACCATACGATAAAGACCATCCTTAAAAACCATTAGGCACAACAACCCTGGATGGTAGGCCCACATCAATGTTCCATCTAGACCACCACTCAATAACTACTGAGTCGAAGGTCCATTACGATCACAACTAGTCAAGTTACATCCTGAGTATGGGTGTACATTCATATGTGAGAATTTCCCACTAATGTACCAGTTTAAGTTCCGTAAGCAATCCATAAATAATCCACAAGTATGAACAATTATACAGGATAATCATAAAGCATGTAAGACAGCAATTCAATTTTCACTAGCTAACACATGTGATTATAAAGAGAGATATCAATTATGAATTTAAATAAAAACTATAACTTAAGCTAATGAGAAGATGGAAAGCTCAAGGGGAAGAATCATCACCTTATAGTTCGAATCGCCTACTAGTGTTGCTAGAGAATGCATGTTTCCTTAGAACCAAACCCTACCATAAATCAGGATGTACAATTAGATCCAAGTTCTACATACCACCTAGGGTTTAAGATCATAGCTTAGGGTTATCTTTTTAGGGTTTTGGGGTTTTATTTTAGAGTTTAGTTGTAGCTAACTCTAGGATTTGAATTATAGTTGGTGTACAATAAATTAAGTGTTGATTTAAATAGTTACAAAATAATTATCGATCTTAGTTTATAATCAATATAAATTAACATAGTAGTAACAATTGTTATGATGATGTTAAATACTACGATCCATTACTAAAGGATAATATTTAAGAGAGATCATTGAACTACCACCATTTGATAATTATGATTTTTAACAATTTCAATGAAAGAAGATGGGAGGTTGGCATACCTCCGATGGCCGGTTGGAACGTGGCCCACTGAGATTTGTAGTGGGGCCCACAAGGTTACATGGTTTAATCCAGTCCATCCATTCAATTTGGAATAGTCTCATTAGGACATCAGACTGAAGATCAGGCATATCTAAGCTTTAGGTGGGCCATACACTTAAACTTCTACTCCCAACGGTGGGTTTCTGCCAATCTAATGGTTGGATCATCCCTGGATTGAGCGCCAACGGTTGGAAAGGGCCAAGGGGCCAAAATATGAAATATATCTAAGTACTAGGTGGGTCATACGTGAATCAACGTGGATTGTATTCACGTCATTTACGTGCATTGATTTCACATGAATTCTTCACTTTCATGCACGGCCGAGAAAAATCAGGTGGGGTCCATAGTGATGTTTGATAAGAAATCCACTCCGTTAATTGGTTTGGCGGGACCATGTTAGTCATGGACCAAAAGATGAGATAAATCCGAGACATTGGTGGGGCACACTTTATAATTGAGTGTGGTCGATGGTTACCGCCAAATCACTTAGATAGTTGCTGTACGTGTTGCTATATAAGGTTTAAATTTACAATTTTACCCTTTTCCTTTGTCTTGGCTCTCGTCGTCTGTAACTCGCAACTTCGCCGTCCAAAAGACACAAAACTTTATCACCGATCGTTACTTCTCAAGATCTCTCAATGGGTTAAATTTGGGCCCTGATTTCTCAAGGATAATCAAGATACTATTTTAACGGCTAACACACTATATATTTCAAAATAATGTTTGTACACATTTAATTGACAAGCTACCAGGTAATTTGGACTTATACCCTAAGATCATCGTGATGATCGGTTTATTCTCATATTCGGATGGCCCATTTGGCGGATCCAATCAGGATGAGTGGTCAGATGACTTGTTAAAAATATAGGAAGTTAATGGTATGCACTCCGGCCATGTATGTGGGTTGATGTACGGATAGTTTCGTAAATGGATGGACATAAAATAGATTTCTGGAGTGATTAGGGGTAGGGTTTATATAACGTTAGATTTGCATGACTTTCTTACACGTGAATGTTTCTTAGATTCTGATTTTAATGGTGGGTTAAGTATATTCATATGGTGTGAATAAGATGGACGGATCAGAATCTTGATCTGATAAGTGTACGAACGGATGTAGAGGTCAAGTAGCTGATTTACTATGATCTAAGGGCTGAAATTCGAGGTTTACAGTTAATTTGTGATAATTAGGCATGGTATAAAATTTCACATGAAACGGAGAGTGGGAACCATGTGATCTAGTGTTCAGGGGTCTAGGTTAGTGGCAATTTCGTAATTACTGTTGATTTATGAGTTTTGGGAAATCTAATGGCTCCACATAGTTATAGACATGTTTCTAGGCAATTCTTACAAAAGAACGTATATCTAAATCATTATGGATAAGGAATTATTCATCACATCTTTTAAGGGAAAGTACTTATGTCAAATTAAGTAATGGATGAGCTTGTCTTGAAATTCAACGGTCAGATGGTTTGATTTTTGAATGAAGATCATTCCCAACGGTTAGGTTTGTGCCAGGGCGGGGATGTAAGACTAGAATAGTTGGATTAGTATCATACATGTGTACATACTAAGTAAATTACTCGGTAACGCTTGAGAACTTTCAATACTCGGGTATTGAAAAGTTCGGGGTGTTACAATCTACCCCCCTTAAAGAGAATCTCATCCTCGAGATTCGGCGAAATCTATCTTACGGTGTCCGTATGCACCCACCGATTTTCTGCATTAAAGTTATTTGCATAAGTGTTCATAACTCACCACTAGAATAAGAGTCATTGCAACTACCCCCTTAAAGATTTCAAATTTTCAACGTTCAGGCTAACACGAATAGATGGTCGTAGTAGGTTTGAGCCCGATACATCAATCACCTGCCTGCAGGACAGAGGATTTTTGGTATCAATTCACAATCCTGTTAAATCTCGATCCTTTGCCTGATCAGGGCATTGGAATCATTGAGATTTGATAGGATTTAGAATTTGAGTCAAGCCGCGCACACATCGCGTAAACATGATTTCATCAATCTGTCATCCCGATTAGTCTAGACTCATGGAAATGTCATGAAACCTTATATTTTCACTATGATAAGCCTATGCGGCCCATTACGCTTCCGCCGCGCACTCTGATCATCTAAGCACTACTTGAAACTTCAGGTCTAGGGTCCCTATGTGAAACCTAAGTTTAAATTTCCTTACGTCTTATTCGACTTCCCGAACCTAGCTCCCACATGCCTAGTTTAAGATTAATAATTCACCCAAATTTTTGTAACTTCACATTTAGTTGACCCTAAGTGCTAAAATTTATGAGAATTATCGTTTTCCAATTAACGATAGGTATTAGGAAATTCAAGTTGTAACCTTTAATAAGCTATAGGGAAATACTTAAGTTTAATCTAATGCACGACATGATGGCTATAAAGGATTTCCTAGAATGTCTAAGTTCAATCTATTTGATGATAGTGTTATTCTTAGCCATGACAGCTTAGGAAAAATTCATATCCTGAATTTCTAGTTTTTTTTTTTTTTTTTGAAAGTCAAGTATGAAAATGTTCTGGTTTGGTCCTTTAAAACATCATAGTGGGCATTTGTACTTCCACACTACTTAAGTTTAGTTCCAAATTTCAAATGACTAAACCTAAAATCTTTCAAGGGAACCTACACTCATTTCTAAGTCCTATAGTTATCAAAACAATCTTTTAGGGAGCCTAACCTTTTGAAGTATTTATGTTCTCAAAAATATAATTTTTGCAGGGAACTTTTCAAAAGTTCAATAACTAAATGTTCTAAGGGCCCTAAGTTCATGTCTAAGTTCTCCAGTCATTCAAACAACTTTTCTAGGTGCCTAAAATTTTGAATTTCTATATTCTTAATTTCTCCTAACTACTGGGGATATTCACGTAAGTTCAAATGGTTATTCTTATCACCTCTAAGGGACTTCTACATAAGTTTAAAGTCCAGCGGTCCAACTTAAAACTCTCAAGGGAGTCTAGAGTTTGAGATTTCTACATTTCAAATTTTCTCTTATTCTAAGGGAATCCTGCATACATTCAAATGACTAATCTAATAATTCTCAAAGGAACCTAAGTTTAGATTTCTACGTTCTCAACCATTCTTCGAAGTCTAAGGAAAATTTTCCTAAGTTCAAATTTCTAGTTCCAAACATCCTAATCTTGAGACATTTGAAGTTTATATAAGATCATTTCCCAAGGCCATGTTTGTCCAAACTATGCTCTGATACCAACTGTAACGCCCTGAATTTTCAGGACCCGAGTACACACCCCGTTTCCCAAAAACTCGAGTGTTAACCTTAAAGGATGGTCAAATTTAAGTGTACATTTTTTTTTCTTTTATCAGAGTAAGCAAATGAGCGTAGTGTGGACAAATCGACATAAAGAAAATTTTCATTATCATTCCAATATACAAGAAGCTGCCCATAATGACTTATACAAACCTATGTCTCTAAATTTCAACAAGTACAAGATTTGTAAGAATTTAATACACGAAGAATAACAGAAAGCATATAAATATAAGCCGCCAGATCATGCGGCTCCTCCACAAAATTATGGCCATGCATCCTTGGCGATCGTACCCTGCTCCTCATCAAATCTGAACATGCATATCACTAAAGCCACCTGTACCACCTGTACGGTTGTATATTTGATGGATGAGTGGCCAACTCAGTGTGAACTCCCCTCAAGATTACACACCGCCGCATTAGGTAAGCATAGTTATAAAATAAAGCATACAAAACAGTACATGATGCAGATCTTATTATGTGCATGGATGTATGGAATGCGTTCATGCCCCGAGGATGCTCATCCGTGTGGACAGGGCCGTCACCCACGCAATCATCGAACCTGGGAAATATCAACCAGTCGGAATCATCGAACCTGGGAAATATCAACCAGTCAGAAATAATACGTAGCCCACGTATGCGATGTATGCATGATTAGCCAGTCCATTATTAATCCAATTACACTCAGTAGGTTTAATAAGCTCAAAGGTCACTACGAGGAGCTCAGAGCCTAGCGTAGGCCGACAGCTTAGGCATAGTGTCCCATTCCACCATCCCTGGCTCATGAGGCTACCACCTTAGGATGTTTAATGGAAACCCATCGACTAGTAGCCAATCATATTACAACATATGGGGCTTACCATTGCTTGGTTGTACGGTGTAAAACATCAAACACATGTAAGGAAGATATCAAATAAAACCACGTAGGGCGAGTATCAAAATATGCCACATAGAGCGAATATCAAAACCATACGATAAAGACCATCCTTAAAAACCATTGGGCACAACAACCCTGGATGGTAGGCCCACATCAATGATCCATCTAGACCACCACTCAATAACCACTGAGTCAAAGGTCCATTACGATCACAACTAGTCAAGTTACATCCTGAGTATGGGTGTACATTCATATGTGAGAATTTCCCACTAATGTACCAGTTTAAGTTCCGTAAGCAATCCATAAATAATCCACAAGTATGAACAATTATACAGGATAATCATAAAGCATGTAAGACAGCAATTCAATTTTCACTAGCTAACACATGTGATTATAAAGAAAGATATCAATTATGAATTTAAATAAAAACTATAACTTAAGCTAATGAGAAGATGGAAAGCTCAAGGGGAAGAATCATCACCTTATAGTTCGAATCGCCTACTAGTGTTGCTAGAGAATGCATGTTTCCTTAGAACCAAACCCTACCATAAATTATGATGTACAATTAGATCCAAGTTCTACATACCACCTAGGGTTTAAGATCATAGCTCAGGGTTATCTTTTTAGGGTTTTAGGGTTTTATTTTAGAGTTTAGTTGTAGCTAACTCTAAGATTTGAATTATAGTTGGTGTACAATAAATTAAGTGTTGATTTAAATAGTTACAAAATAATTATCGATCTTAGTTTATAATCAATATAAATTAACATAGTAGTAACAATTGTTATGATGATGTTAAATACTACGATCCATTACTAAAGGATAATATTTAAGAGAGATCATTGAACTACCACCATTTGATAATTATGATTTTTAACAATTCCAATGAAAGAAGATGGGAGGTTGGCATACCTCCGATGGCCGGTTGGAACGCGGCCCACTGAGATTTGTAGTGGGGCCCACAAGGTTACATGGTTTAATCCAGTCCATCCATTCAATTTGGAATAGTCTCATTAGGACATCAGACTAAAGATTAGGCATATCTAGGCTTTAGGTGGGCCATACACTTAAACTTCTACTCCCAACGGTGGGTTTCTGCCAATCTAATGGTTGGTCATCCCTGGATTGAGCGCCAACGGTTGGAAAGGGCCAAGGGGCCAAAATATGAAATATATCTAAGTACTAGGTGGGTCATACGTGAATCAACGTGGACTATATTCACGTCATTTACGTGCATTGATTTCACGTGAATTCTTCACTTTCATGCACGGCCGAGAAAAATCAAGTGGGGTCCATAGTGATGTTTGATAAGAAATCCACTCCGTTCATTGGTTTGGCGGGACCATGTTAGGTCATGGACCAAAAGATGAGATAAATCCAAGACATTGGTGGGGCACACTTTATAATTGAGTGTGGTCGATGGTTACTACCAAATCACTTAGATAGTTGCTGTACATGTTGCTATATAAGGTTTAAATTTACAATTTTACCCTTTTCCTTTGTCTTGGCTCTCGTCATCTGTAACTCGCAACTTCGCCGTCCAAACGAGACAAAACTTTATCACCGATCGTTACTTCTCAAGATCTCTCAATGGGTTAAATTTGGGCCCTGATTTCTCAAGGATAATCAAGATACTATTTTAACGGCTAACACACTATATATTTCAAAATAATGTTTGTACACATTTAATTGACAAGCTACCTGGTAATTTGGACTTATACCCTAAGATCATCGTGATGATCGGTTTATTCTCATATTCGGATGGCCCATTTGGCGGATCCAATCAGGATGAGTGGTCAGATGACTTGTTAAAAATATAGGAAGTTAATGGTATGCACTCCGGCCATGTATGTGGGTTGATGTACGGATAGTTTCGTAAACGGATGGACATAAAATAGATTTCTGGAGTGATTAGGGGTAGGGTTTATATAACGTTAGATTTACATGACTTTCTTACACGTGAATGTTTCTTAGATTCTGATTTTAATGGTGGGTTAAGTATATTCATATGGTGTGAACAAGATGGACGGATCAGAATCTTGATCTGATAAGTGTACGAACGGATGTAGAGTTCAAGTAGCTGATTTACTATGATCTAAGGGCTGAAATTCGAGGTTTACGGTTAATTTGTGATAATTAGGCATGGTATAAAATTTAACATGAAACGGACTGTGGGAACCATGTGATCTAGTGTTCAGGGGTCTAGGTTAGTGGCAATTTCGTAATTACTGTTGATTTATGAGTTTTGGGAAATCTAATGGCTCCACATAGTTATAGACATGTTTCTAGGAAATTCTTATAAAAGAACGTATATCTAAATCATTATGGATAGGGTGTTATTTATCACATCTTCTAAGGGAAAGTACTTATGTCAAATTGCGTAATGGATGAGCTTGTCTTGAAATTCAACGGTCAGATAGTTTGATTTATGAATGAAGATCATTCCCAATGGTTAGGTTTGTGTCAGAGCGGGGATGTAAGACTAGAATAGTTGGATTAGTATCATACATGTGTACATACTAAGTAAATTACTCGGTAACGGTTGAGAACTTTCAATACTCGAGTATTGAAAAGTTCGGGGTGTTACATGATATGACCATGATCCCAGTGAAAGTGACAATATTTCTTCTTGTCCCTCTTTTCCAGGTCAACTCTAATCTTGTTTAGCCACATCAGGATCCTCTTGTCTTTGACTTCCGTGAGTACTTGTTTCGGTATGGTATTTAATGGGGTATATTTGCGAAATCAGATTTCCAGAGGCCGGCTGGATCGAGGGATACTGCTCTGGTCGTTGCCCTTCCTCCTCTTGGAGCTCGCGCCAGGCACCTCTTTCCCTACCTTCCTTTTCCTGTCTCTTATCACGCTACTTTCTTCTTAAGTGGTTCTACACACACTAAATAACTCATGCGTTAGAGTACTTATAAGCTCGGTTGAGAAGGTCAGTAAGAGTAGTTGGGGGATTCTTCCCAATTGAGAAAATGAACTTTCCACGCTTAAGCCCAACAATCATGACTGTTAGGGAGACCTGATCAAAATAGTCATCCACCTGGACGACCTTAACATTGAATCGAACAATAAAATCTTTCAAAAGTTCATCCTCTCTTTATGTTATCATGAGGAGGTGAGTATAGGGTCCTCTTATGTCCTTTCCCCTAATGAATTGGGTAGGAAATGCCCTGCTGAGCTGAGCAAAGGAGACAATAGATTTTGGCTTTAAGTGCATGTACCACTTTTGAGCAGGTCCAGTCAGCGTTAGGAAGAATGCCCTACATATCACAGGTCTGAAAGCACCATGGAGCTCCGTCTGAGCTTTGAAAGATTTCAAATGTTTTGTCGGATCCCCCGAACCTAAATAGGGAGTTATCTAGTGCATCCGGAACTTGGACGGTAGTTGGGCCTGCATAATGTCATCCGTAAATGGTGGTTTTGTTTGCTTGTGTAGGGCATCGATGGAGGTCGGGGCCTTTGCTTAATAGGCTTATTGAATGTCCCCGAGCTGATCTTAGATTTCTTTTATTTCTACCCCCCAGGGAACCTTATTTTCTACCATGACCTCTGGGGCCTTTCTTCGAGCTCATGTTCTTTTTCTAGTGTGTACTACAAGTCCGACTCGACGAGCTTGGTGGTTCCAAAGGTTTGTGTTGGGATGTGAATACTTTCGCTAGTTGAGCCTATGCGGCATGCGGTTCAAGGCGGGCAGGCGCTGGGTAGGATTGCTAAGTTGCTACTTCAAACTCTGCATGTTGATCAGTAGGGAGTATGTGTTGCCTTTCCAGCAACTTAATGATGTGGTCGATGTGCCAGTCAATGCTCCTACCTAGTTTTCAAGGGTGGCAAGTCGACTTCCCTGGTTTCGGGATCTTTGTGTGATCATTGGTGATGGTGGCTGAGATCGAAGAGCCGAATGCGAAGCCTGGGATTCTTAAATTGTTCCTCTCACATAGGCTCAGCTGCGGCCAGTGCCCTTCCCTTCTTCGCCATTGAGGTATGAGAGGGGAAGGAATGACTGGCCACACTAATGTTGATGGGAACTTTAATGGCTTTGTTGTCATTTCCACAGATGGTGTTAAAATGTTGTTGCTCGAATCTGGATGAGCAAGGGCTACACCTGTAAGTGTACGAGTAACTACACCAGTAGTATGTAAAGGACAATGGGGGCGCTAGTTATGGCCGGGGACCCTTCGATGCCCAAGTCGGGTGAGTCGAATTAAAGTGGAAATGGGACTCGAGATAGGGTTTTGTGCTTATCTTCTTCCATTGGCAGTAGGTGCATTTATAGGGTGCTTGGGTGGCTCATGAACTTGCATATTTTAATGAGATACGGTAGTATTGTGTATCTTGATATGATATGTTAGATACATTGAAGGTTTCTTATTTGAATGTGGATATGTTTCTAAAAGTATCATCGAGCCCGCCTCGGTTGGCGTGATCTTCAGCTAGAATCTTTCCTTTATTAGTACGAGACAGGATTCTCTCTAATATCCCACCTCTCAGGTTGGGGTTGGTCTAATCAGCTCGGGAGGTGAGTCCTATTGTCGAGCTCAGCCCTTAAGCAGTTTAGCTCGGTATCGGTCCTTCAATGTCGGCTCATTTCATATTTGATGCCTCGATAGCGTAAGGAGTTTGTTTAGGTATTCTTAGTTGCCACAGCTCTAAGATACCTCTTATATGATCGATCGTATATCTTGTACAACAGGTCAGTTTGATTTTCCCCATAACAGTTATAATTGTCTATAACATCCCAAATTTTCTCTATTTTGGATTTCCAAAAACCCTTAAAATTTTTTGTTAAAATTAGCATACGTTGTCACTTACGAACCCTTATGTTCGGGGTGAGACTCTACACGGGTGGTACTAGTGAAGAACTGTACAAATCTGATTAATCAATCATAGAAAGTCAACGAATCCACCCTATCACGTAAATCTCGAGTCTAACATCGTGATTTGTTCATTTAGGGCAAAAATCTAGCTGACTTATCACCAACTAATTAAGACAACCACAACTAAATAAAGACCTACCAAAATCTGAGATAATTAGGGGTCAGATCTTAATTAACAAACCAAACTAACCCAATTACTCCTTTAGCCTAAGAACCAACGGTTTAGGGTGATTATGATCAAATCATCATTTTCGCTAGTTGAGAATTAGCTACACTATTAACTTAGCTAATCAAAACCCTAATCATCGTGCACAAGAAATCTCCCTATCTAATTCATTGCAAAAATGCCTGATTTTCTGAACAAGCTCTATACCGTTCGATAGTGGGCCATTAAACTTGAAACTATAGAAAGGTGTTCATCTTAGCGGGCTTGACATCCATCATGGGACATCGAGCCGAGATCGCGCCTCGAATCTCTTAACTTGGACTCGTAATATCAGTGCATGAAATGTGTGAATATTCTTAAAATTAATAAAGAACTTAAGTTATTTGTCAGCGTCTGGTCTTTGCCCAAGTTATGCTTCGGGCCATTAGATCCCTATCAAATGAAGGGAAATAATCTAGAGTAATGTCCTACACAAATCTGGATAAGCACGAGCTCGATCATTGGTCGGTAACTATCAAACTAACATATGATCATACCCATCAATCGATGCATCCAAATAGCTCACCGATCGTATCTACGTGTAAATCATCACTAGGGCCAACTATCTTATGTTGGTGTCAACCCTTATGCACTGTAGTGGCCCCCAAAGGTTAGAACACCCTCCCCTAGGGCTAGTATATTAAAAACCCAACCCTTAAGGCCATTTAGACCAAATATGGAATTATAAATAAGGATTTTATGGGCATTCCTTGCCCTATCCAATATTTTTTAGAAGAGAGAGAGAGAGAGGAGAGAGGAGAGAATAGGAGAAAGGAGAAGAGATAGAGAGAGAGAGAGAGAGCTTGGGGTGTGCGGATTTGTGCACCTCCACTCTCTCATCCCCTCTCCAGAAGCCTCACCGTAACCAGAGCCATTATCGGAGCTTTTTCGGAAATGATTGGAGGTAAGTATTAAATTCCACTTGTAATCTAGGGTTTCAATAGTTGTTTGTCCCTAGTCTTACAAGCTTGTATACTTATTTAGGTCTTTCAACAATTTTCTCTAAAACCCTAACCTTATCAACGTCGTGAATTGGGTGAATCATCATAAGGTGCGGACCATTCTTCTAGGTTTCATTTCATTAACTCTTAATAGTACTAGATAATGATTTTATTTGATTATAAGATGTCATATGCTATTTATGTTTGAATTGGGTTATTGTTGTAATCCTAATATTACTTGTTGATGGTAACTAATATGTTTGATGAAATGCTTCAATGAGATGAAACATTTATTGTTAGAACTCTTGTATGTAAATTAATAAGTGATGTTGATATACATTGTATTAATATATATATATATATATATATATATATAATTATATTAATTCGTATATATGTTTGATTGATGCACACTATTGTGGTATTATGTTGTTTCGTGATTATGTTTATGTGTTTGATAATTTGATTTGTAGTCATGTTGATCATGCCATGCAAATTATTTAGTAAGTAGATAGCCCACTTTGGGTTGGCTATCCCGGACTTATACGATCGATCGAGGTTGAACAAGGATGACCGATAGTAGTTAGAGCTACACGGGATGCTTCACGCCCAATGTTAGTTTTACTCGGGGTCCCCCATTGTCAATCGAATCAGTCTAATGCATGACTCGATCATTCTTATGTTTGGTGGTTGTTTAACATTCAAAGGAATCTAGGATACCACTATTACCATTGAATCAAGTCCATTCATAACCGTTAATTCGATGCGATCCCACAAAACCTCGTGACCCAGACTAGGTGGTATGGGACAACGTGTCCGACCTATCAGCCTACGTGGGTTGACGTGCCTGCCACATAGGCAAAACATTGGGTGACGAGCCTCCCCATACTGACCATTAAGCACCGATGGATGTCACGATCCTACCAAATTGTGTAACACCCCGAACTTTTCAATTCCCGCGTATTGAAAGTTCTCGAGTGTTACGATGAAATTTAACTTATTATGTACATGTGTACGATACCAATCTAACTATTCTAAGCTTACATCTATTCTCCAACATGAATCTGACCGTTGAGAATAATCTTCATTCATAGATCATGCTATCTAATCGTTGCCTTTAAGATATGATCATCATATACTTAAATATTCTCACTTGCCCATCATAACCAACCTCTCAGTCAAATATGCACTGCCAGACAAAGACATCTAACCGTCCACTTTGATTTTAGACCACCCGATCGTAGTAAACTAGCTACTTGATCTCTACATCCGCTCGTACATGCATCAAGTTGATATTTTGTTTCGTTCATCTTGTTCATCACCTATGAATATGCCTAACCCACCATCAGAACTACAATATGAGAAACTTACACATGTGAACAAGATACTCGAATCTAACGATACACATGTCCTACCCCCTAATCACTCTAGAAACCCACCTTGTGTTCTTTCATTTACAAAATTGGTCATACGTATACCTATATACACTGTTAGAGTACCAACCATCAAGTTTTTCTATTTTAAACATGTGATCTGACCATCCATTGTGTGATGTGATATATGTACATTCCCTAATTAATTTGGTGAATTACTCTTTATTGATAATTATTTAGATGTAAGTCCTTTTGTAAGAATTACTTAAAAACATACCTATAACCATATAGAGCCATTAGATTTTCCAAAACTTTCATGTCAGCAATAATAATGAAAATGTCATTAACCTGGACCTTTGAATTCTATATCACAGGGTTCCCGCGATCCATTTGATGTAAAATTTTATACCATGCCTATATATCATAAATTAACCATACATGTCAAATTTTATACCTTGGATCATTGTAAAAGTGATCAATTGACAAATCAGTCCGTTAACTATTAATTTTAGTGTCCATCGACTGAAGAAACCAAGTGAGTAATCGTAGTAGGATATTTTCCTTCATATGAACAACTCGGATTTCCCATAATATGAACTAAGTGTGAAATATGAAGACTCCACTTTGGTAGGCTTTTCCTTAGGCGCGAGGTTATCCTTTCAAGGCCTATCAATTCCTTATAAATCTGGATCTTCCGATTTAACAACTTCCTTCAGTTCATCGTAACTCAAATTTGGACCACACTCTGGCCTCATATGACTACGAGGTTATATAAAATTTAGACCCCGATCTATGATCCTACTCCGTAAAACACTGAAGCCAGTTCTTTCTTTTTTATGCAAAAGGTGATATTTTATATCTAGGCCTTTTCCACTATCAATCAACCACCAAATTTTGTCCAACCGTTTGCCTATCCTGATTACATATTTTCTCCAAAATTGGATCCTAATCATTAAGTGTGGACAATTAATTGAGATCAAGTTTGTTTTGGCACTTGTTAGGAGAATTTTCAAGATTGGCCAATTAAAATTTCAGATCACCAAGAAAATCATATACCTCGGCTCTATTCGAAGACCCTGATACAATGGATGAATTACATTTAAAGAAAGATCATCAGAAAAGGAAAATTTGGAGAAACCCAATCCAACTGAGATGGGAAACACGCCCCTCACACACCCACTCCCTTTTAAAAAGGGGGCGTGCATTTCCCTCTCTGCTCATATGCTCCCCTCTCAAACATCCAAGGAGAGAGAGAGAAAGAGAAAGAGAAAGATAAAGAGAGAGAGAGAGAGCGAGAAAGAGAAAGAGAAAGAGAAAGAGAGAGAGAGAGAGAGAGAGAGAGAGAGAGAGAGAAGAAAAGAAAAGAAAAAGAAAGAAAGAAAAGAGAGAAAGAAAGAAACAGGAAAGAGAAGAAGAAGGCGTAAAGGCAGAGGATAGTTGCACGCCGATTTACCACCAAGGCCTGGTTCAACTCCTAACTTCATTTTCTTTTTATCCTTCTCTTCCTTTCCCAAATTTAATCTATCCCTCAACAATTAAATTCCTTTTACATTAAAACCAAATCAAGTCAATGATAAGAAGGGCCTAAACACGATAAGTTGAAAACTTATCAACTTGGGAATGGTTTAGGTTGAGATTTCCTCAACTCTAATATGACATAGAATCAATTCAAAACAGGCAGATTATAATAGAACTTGATCGTACGCCTCTGATCATTTAACTTAGTAAGAGACTACACCACCACCCAAGGTGAGGGTTTTTCCTTTAAGCTTATATTAATTTAAGTTTGTACGATTTATTCTGTTCTCTCACATGCTTTGAATTCTCCCTGTAAATATTTAATTCACCACCATCAATTATTTATCCTTTGGAAATAATGGTTAGAGTGTGATGTTCATTATACATGACCTTTCAAATTTTATGTGAGGATTTTATTCTTTATGCTTACCTTAATCTGAGTTGGTATGATTTAATTGCTTTTTTACATGTTTATATGTTATTATAATTCTCTCCCTGCGATCGTATAATTTTACCACCATCAATTGCCTATCCTTTGAAAAATTATAGTAAGACTTTAATTACATGTGATTTTTATGCGATGGATACAAGTCTTGCCCTTGCCTTATCAATTTTGTGAGTTAGCCCTTGCTACTCTTCTCTTTTGAGTTGGCCATTACCACTCTCCTTATTATTTAGTTGTTCATTGCTGCTCTCCTCTTTGATGAGTTAGCCATTACTACTCGCCCTATTATTGAGTTTGCCATTAACACTCTCCACTATATTGAGTTAGCCATTGCTACTCTCCTTTTTTTAAGCCTTGTGTTATTTACCTTTAAGGCTTTGGCATGTGTCTTGATATTCCAGAACTCCCATAATTCAGTTTACATTCTCTTTGATACAAGTGATGTGTTAAAGGTATCACAACTAGTGATTCAATTATTATATCACGGACGTAATGCACTTTGAGTAGATATCCTCTTGGTTGACGCATAATTCCATGGGTTTTGGGTAGTGGTGCACAAATTGATGTAAGTAATTCACAATGTGTGTTACATCACTTCCGGGATTGGATGTCGTAAATTGTCGCTCCATAAACAAATCGTGTCACGTAATTTATCTTACTCATGTGTTGTGCTACCTCGAGGTGTTCACGTAAATCCACGGTAGCGTCGGACATGCCGGTGAATCTCCGTAGTGTGAGAATGAAGGGCGATCCAGGTTTTCTATGGATTATATTCCACATTGTGATGATCACTATGTATGATGAGCCACACACACTTTACAAGGCATGCATCTCTTGTAGGTTGTTTGTGCATACTAATACCTCTCATAGTAGTGGAGTACGTGACGTATCAGAACACTTACATTACTTTTATGAATCTCTTGAATTATTGTTAATCTTAAAGGATAACCATCACTATGAGTAGGGCGTTGACTATCTCCAACCATACAGATGATGCAGGTGACATACAGATTGAAAACCTTGAGGCTCATCTCCCTATGAAAGATTATACCAAAAGAATAAGAACATAGTTTTATGATTTAGTTTTATACTTTCACTGCGAACTCGATAAATGAAATAAGCTCCCATTAAGAGAGCATTTGATTATTTACTAAATTCTTTTACTCTAATGAAATACTCAATACAGTTGATTTTATTCTCGTAAATGTTACCTTCATGAATGTATCTGGATGTGATCTAAAAGAAAAAAAAAAGTATGCTTTTTAAAGCATCCAAATTATACATTATTAACACCTGGTTTTGTCGGGCACGAGTATAAACTCTGGCCATGAAAAATCGGGATGTTACAGTTGGTATCAGAGCATGAGAATGAGATTAACTGGTCCTGAGGGCATGGACCATCATAAGCTTTACGCGACTAGGATAGGTTTATGAATTAGATACATATACTTAGTTTAATTCCCAAAGAAGTTAGGAAGTTGAAGAATTAGAAACCCACATTCAGGTTACCCATTGAGAATGTTAAGTTAGAGGTGGAATTCAGAGAGTATGAATCTAGGTACCTTTAGAAAAATTCTCAAAAATCCCAAATAAACTTGTTATGAACTAAAATTCATCCTTAAATGAATTTCCAAGCAAGAAAAATAAGTTTCCCAAACCGGAATTGGATATTTTCCAATTTTCTTAAATTTTGTTGTCATTTCAATGAAAACCAACATGTTAGGATCGAAACAACAACATATACATAAAATTTTAGGCCTTTGGAAAACCTTCTAGTATAGTCATTTGATATAGGTATCGTGGAAAATTCATTACCAACCAAGTCGAACATAAATTTAAACAAGAACCCTCTTTGAACTTTACCCAAAGGGCAATCTCAAAAATTAAAACTTGAAATTTCCAATTGCTTATGATATTCCTTAAGTATTTAGAATGATTGGGACCACGGACTTATGGAACCATGAGTAGGCAAACTAGTCACAATTTGATCCAAATTTTAAATCCTGGGTGATTACCAATGGACTCAATGCCCTAATCAAGTAGAATATTTGGATTCACCAGGATTAGGAAAGGATACCAATGAACTCATTGCCCCGATCAAGCAAAAGATTGATGTACCAGGCTCAGACCCACTACAATCGTCTTTTTGTGTTAGTCGAACACTGAAAACAAATTTTTTTCCTCTGGATAGTAGGGAACTGTCGTCATGAAACCAAATCTTTTGAAAAAAAAAATATTGTAAGGAAATCTTCAAGGTGAAAATTTTTAAGGGGGTAGATCTTAATAATAACCCAAGTACTTACTCACATGCTAGCCTATCATGATGAACTCAGTGGAAACTCATGCATCACAAATTACGATGTCCTTATCAGTTTACATAACAGAAACATTAGGTGGGGAACAAATTTTGTTTTAAGAGGGGTAAATTGCAACATCCCAAATTTTTGTTATTTTGATTTCCAAAAACCCTTAAAATTTTCACAATATTAGTTTACGTTGTCACTTACTGACCCTTAATGCTTAAGGTAAGCTCATACGCGAGTCATACCAGTAAAGAACCCCACAAATCCGATTAATAAATCGTAAGAAACTAACAAATACTCCGGATCACGTAAACCTCGAGTTTAGCCTCATGATTTATTCATATAGGGCCCAAATATAGCTGACCTATCACTAACTAATCAAGACAACTGTAACTAAATAAAGATCTATCAAAAGCCAAGACAACTAGGGGTCAAATCTTAATTAACAAACCAAATTAACCAAGTTACTCTTCTAACCCAAGAACCAATGGTTTATGGTGATTACAATCGAATCGTCATTTCTACTAGTTGCGAATAGGTTGTACTATTAACTTAGCTAATCCAAGACCCTAATCATTGTGCCCAAGAAATCTCGTTATCCAATTCATTCAAAAAAATGCTTAATTTTCTGAACAAGTCCTAGACCGTTCGATAGTGGTCCACTAAACCCAAGACTATGAAAAGATGTTCGTTTTAACGGGCTTGACATCCATGACGGCATATCAAGCTAAGATCATGCCTCGAATCGCTCAACTTGGACTCACAAGGTCAGTGCAAGAGATTTGTGAATATTCCTGAAATTAATAAAAAACTTAAGTTAATTGTCTGCGTCCATTCTTTGCCCAAGTTGTAGCTTTCGGGTCGTTAGATTGCTGCTAAATTAAGGGCAATAACCTAGAGTAATGTCCTACATAAATCTGTTTAGTCACGGGCCTGATCGATGGTCAGTAGCTATTGAACTAACTTCTTATCATGCCCATCGATCGACAAATCCAAATGGCAGGCCGATCGTGTTTATGCATATATCATCACTATAGCCAACTATTCTATGATTGGTGTCGACCCCTACGCCAAGTAGTGGCACCAAAAGGTTGGAAACACCCTCCCCTAGAACTAGTATAGTAAAAACCCAGCCCTTAGGAACATTTACACCAAAACTGGTGATATAAATAAGGATTTTGTGGGCATTCCTTGCCCCATCCAATATTTTCTTAGCGAGAGAGAGAGAGAGAGAGAGAGAGAGAGAGAGAAAGAAAGAAGAGAAAGAAGAAGACAGAGAGCTTGGGGAGTGAGGATTGGTGCACCTCCACCCTCTTATCTCCTCTATAACCACCTCGCCATAACCAGAGGCATCGTTGAGGGTTTCCCGCCAATGATTGGAGTTAGGTGTTGAATCTTGCTTGTAATATAGGGTTTCAATAGTTATTTGTCCATAATCTCACAAGCTTGTATGTCTATTTAGGTCTTTCGATAATTTTCTCTAATACCCTAACACTAAGAGCGCCGTAAATCGGGCAAATTGTCACAAGGTGCGGACCACTCTTTTAGGTTTCATTTTAGCAACCCATGATAGTGCTAGATAATGATTTTTTTAAATTATAAGATGTCATATGCTATTTGTGTTTGGATTGGGTTATTATTGTAATCTTAATATTACTTGTTGATGTTAGCCAATATGTTTTATGAAATACTTCAACGAGATGAAACATTTACTATTAAAACTCTTGTATGTAAATTGATAAATGATGTTGATATACATTGGATTATAATGATATATATATATATATATATATATATATATATATATATATATATATATATTGAATTATATGGATTCATAAATATGTTCGGTTGATGCACCCTATTATTGTATTACGTTATTTCGTGATTATGTTTATGTGTTTAATAATATGATTTGTAGTCATGTTGATCGAGTCATACAAAATATTAAGTGGATGGCCCACTTTGGGTTGGTTATCACATACTTATACGGTCGACTAAGGTTGAACACAGACGACCAATAATAGTTGGAGCTACATAAGATGCTTCACACTCAATGCCGATTTTGCTCGGGATCCCTCATTGTCAATCGGATCAGTCCAATACATGGCCCAATCATTCTTATGTTTGATGGTTGTATAAAATTTAAAGGAATATAGGATACCACTATTACCATTGAATCAATTCCATTCATAACTGTTAGTGCGATACGATCCCACAAAGACTCGCGAGATGGGCATGGTGGTATGTGACACCATGTCCGAGTTCTTAGCTTTGGCTGGGGTGACGTGCCTGCTACATAGGAAAAATATTATGTGACAAGCCAGCTATGTTGGTAAATCATTAGGTGATAAGCCTCCCCGTAGTGACAACCATGCAATGATGAATGTCACGATCCTACCATATTTTTAATGGTTTGGGTGGCATGCCTTCTCCACAATTGGGATTTAGGTGATGACCTTTACCCTAGTTGTGATTGTCTTTAGGCGACAAGCCTTAATATTTACCCGATTAAGTTGTATAGACTATTGGGTGATGAACCTAAATTTGAATCAAGTGACACTAGTGAAGGGCTGCTATGTGCCATGTAATGCCTCGGTTTTCGGAACCTGAGTATATGACTCATTTTCCAAAAACCCGAGTTTTAACCTTTAAAGATAGCCAAATTCTAGGTATATTTCTTTTCTTTTCTTTTCTCAAAGTTAGCAATTTAGCGGAAGATGGACAAATCGAACATAAAGGAAAATTTACATTTACATTCAGAATATACGAGCGGCTACCCAAATGGCTTATACAAACCAATGTCTCATACTAATAAATACATAAATAATTAATTTAACACATGAAACAAAATAAAATGTCGTTAAACTTGAACTGCAAGATCGTGCAGCTTCTCTTAGTTGATGCAGCCATGCATCCCTGATAATTGTACCATGTTCCTTATCAATCTAGACATGAATATCATTTAAGTCACCTGCACTACCTGTACGGCTATATATTCGATGAATGAGTGGTCGGCTCGGTGTGAATCCCCTCAAGATTACACTACGCTACATTAGTCAATCACAGTTTTAAAGAATAAGGCATTCAAAATAATACATGTTGCAGTCTTGTTTAAATGCATGGATGCGTGAATTCACATGAACCTGGGGATGCTCATCCAATTGAAATTTGGACGAAGCCCATGCATATGGTCAGTCACTAGCGTAAGCAAATCACGTGCGTACATCACATATAAGCATAGTGATCAAGCTCAAAATACATCACGTACGTGGGTCGATAGTTGATGGTCTCGAAGCTAGGGAAACGATACTACGCTAAAGGCACGTGCTATAACATCCATAATTAGCTACCTTCCATTGCATGTATGCTTGAATGCATGATTAGCCCAACCGTTATTATTCCGATTACAACCAACTAATTTAAGAAAGCTCAAAGATCACTATGGGGGACTCATCACCCACATAGGCCGACAGCTCGGGCATAATGTCCTATACCACCAACCCCGGCTCATGACACTCCAACATTAGGATGTTTAATGGTAACCTCCTTGACTAGTGGCCAATCATAATTCAATAAGTAGAACATAAAATTGCATGGTTATATAAAAATAATCTCATCAAGCCACATAGGGTAAATATCAAGTCGAAGCCACATCAGGAAAATATCAAATCGAAGCCTCATAAGGTAAATATCAAATCGAAGACATATAGGAAAAATATCAAATCGAAGCTATATAGGGCAAATATCAAATCGATGCAATAAAAAGATCATCTCCAAAAGCTACGTGGGCACAACGATCCATGGATGGTAAGCCCACATCAATATTCACATCATTCAAAGTAGCCACTAGGTCAAGGGTCCATTATAATCACAATTAATCAAGTTACATCCCAAGTCTGGATGTACATATATAAGTGGAGTTCACTACTAATAAATGTAGCAGTTCAAATTCCACAAGTGATCCATAAGCGATCCACAAGGATGAGAAGTTATACAAGTGTAACATATAAATATTCATGTAAGATAAATGCTGAGCATATAATTTAGAAATCAATTCCAACAATTAGTACAAGTAATCGTAAAATAGATATATCAAGTATCAACTGAAATTAAAATAGAAACTATCACTTAAGCTAATGGGAATGAGAAAAGCTCAAGGGGAAGAAATCATCACCTAATCCCATTGCATGACCGAGTGCTGCCAGGAGGTTGTTTCACTTTGGGCTTCGCCTCACCATATAGAGATGTTTTGGTGAAACTTAGCCCAGCTACGAGTCTACTCTGATGTACTTGATCTTGTTGTGCTAGATCTGACTCAACTCCACCGAACCAGAATACATGTAAACCTGACTAGATCTGGTCTGAACTTAGCAATCTTTTAGTCGAGCTTAGTGGCACTTAACCTTTAATGGACTGAGGGGATCTCAAGTCAGCCAGCCCTAACTCAATCGAGAGGGATTGTCTTGCCAACTTGGCAACAACTAGCGGTACCGCGACAGCCCACTCAACTGATTAAGTCGATCAACATTAAGTAGCATCGCACCACCCTGCCTTTGGATCAGAGGATGTGTACAATGAGTACAATAACCTAACAAGCGAAGGGGGAGAGGAGTCATGTTGCTGGAACTTAGCGAAGCAGCACCCACACATCCTTGAGTGAACCTAGGAGCTGGCCGAGTTGACCCAGTAAGGCAGTAACTCAGCAACTCGCCAGCAAGCCCCTCACTTCCTCTCTCTCTCTCTCTCTCTCTCTCTCTCTCTCTCTCCTTCTTATTCTTTTCTTTGAGTTGCAATGAGATTTGACATGCTTGGCAGTGGCTCAGCCAGGTACAAAACTCGGCCTAACTTGAGTTTGCAACTCGACAGCGAGTCAGACTCGGCTCGGTTCAAGTTGGTGCAACAACGCACCTACCCTCTCACTCTCTTTCTTTCTGATTCTTCTTCCTCTCTTTCTTCCTTCTCTTTTCTTTTTTTCTTTCTGCTGGGAACATCCAACAGTGGATGCCAAGCCTGGACTAACTCGGTCCAGACTCATTTCGATTCGAGCCACCTGATGTTGTGGTGCAGTGCGGCACTAGCTTGCTGACTCTCTCTGCTTTACCTCCTCCCTCTTCTTCCTCTTTCTGCTTCTTTGCTTCTCTCTCTAGACTTTTATGAAGTCTGGACTCGACTAGACACATCCGACTCAGACCAAGCTTGGTGCCGTTTAAACGGGAAAGAAGCTCCAGCTTCAATGAAGTTTCATGAACAGCATGATGTTTCTTTGAAATGATGCTAGTGGGTGGTTTAGATTAATCCTTGGAAGCTTATGGCTTTTCGAAGCTTCATGGAGGTTTAGGTGGTGGGTTCGATGGAAGAAGGAAACAAATATTTTATAGGGATTTTGCAAGGAGAGGAGAGAAACCTAGCTATGGTTTAAATCCTCCCTTCTTTATAGCAATTACAAAGCTCCTAGATCAGTTGGAAGAATGAACGGCTAGGATTTGGTTTGCCTTGCAACAACTTCAAATACAACCGGTAACATAAAACCGGCAGTTGTTTTTGTTTTGTTAAGGATGAAAAGCCCTAAACCATGGATAAAATGGAGGGTTAGAATAGTGTCAAATGAGTGGCTGAGATTGAGGGACTCCACCTCACTTGGATCGCCATCCTGGCAAACCGAAAGAGAAATGGAAGTTTTTCATTTTCGAAAAGAATCTACCAGACACAGTCAGTTTGCACCCGGGTTTATGCCCACATGTGTTCTTGTCAACGTGTGAACCAGACGATGTTTTGATCATACGTGGGCGCTCCATCAGATGGGCGGTTTGGATCTTCTCAAAGTGACTTGTATTGGTGATAATGGATTAGTTTTGGAGCAGCTGGAAACACAACCCTGCTCACACGCTTAACCATTTGCACATGTCGCTGTGAGCACGCATGCGTGCATGGATTTACACGAACGACGTGATTTTGATCAGTTTTGGCATCCTATCACGATGAATGGATCAAATCATGAGGATGGGACCAGATGGTGGCCCACATCTCAATCAAATGACAACAGTCTGTTTTAAACAGCTACATGAGGGAGCGAGAAAGGAGGAAGAAGCATTCCTTCTTTTGGAAATCGTCGGGTCAAATCTAGTTTGACCCAACTATATGTACAATGCATCATGGGTGCACATATAGCTTTTGCACACCCACGTCTAGTTGTGGGGTCCACATTGATGTCCCTAAAATCTGATCCATCCATTAGATTCCTCGGGTCTAAATAGGGCCCCTAGCCAAAGATCAGGAAGATCCAAGGTTTCAGTGAGCCATACCCTAAAATATTGGCCTTTAATTGTGAATCTTTCTTTGATATGACGGTCAGATTATACCGTATTTGAACATCAACGGTTAAAAGGGTCCTAAGGATCCTAAGGAATGTTGGGGCATGATATAGGGGTTGATCTGAAACTCAAGTGGGCCACACTACTTGATTTTGGGGGTTTTAATAACATTCACCAACCATTTAACAGTCAGATTGACTTCATATGTTAATCTGAATGACCCCACATTATTATTAAGTCGCTCAGTTCACACATATCTCCACCCAGCCATTCAATTAGGTTATTCTGAGCAAATATGCATCTTTGTAGTTATACGCTCAACTGCAACGTTTGTTCAATCAATCGATGATCGGATTGATTCAAAATCACTTATCAACTGTCCTACTAGACCTGTGAGCTATCTAAGTGGACTTTGATTTTTGATTTAACGCTTAGGTTGTTCGATTAGTGCGGTCAAGTGGTGGATCGCTTTAAGGGCTGTTATGTGCATGATGGACAGTGGATCTAACGAATGGTGGATCTGTATGGTTCAATCTAGCTAATAAGGCAGGGTTTAGATTTTCATCGCCATTTGGATCCTAGCAACACAGTGGGTTCCTGAAGATCAATGTCGCTTTCGTGATGAGAGGATTGTTTGTCTTTGAGAATCAACGATCAAATGACTTAATATATGAATGAAGATTGTACTAGATGGTCCAAATGGATAGATTGAGGACCACTGGATGATGATGTGTAAGGTGAGTCACATGTGTTCCCAAGCACGTGTAACTAATTTAAATCTTCAAGGTAACACCTGAGTACTGAAAAGTACGAGATGTTACATGCCGCCACGGGCTACGTGAATCCGTTTAGTGACAATTGATAGAATGGAGGTATCTTAGCTTCGCCAACCTGTTGTTTGAACTGAAAATAATAAATACTTAGCTAATCATGCATATCATTACATTATTGGGTTGTGATGCGAGCCAACCATTGCGCATATATTGACGTCCTCGCTAGCAATAACGTTGATGTGGTTCTATATTGGTATCGTTGATCCCGAGCATTTATCATGTTAAACATTGTTGGGTTGTGTTGCGGGCCAACCATTACGTATATCATCATGTCATTCATGCATTTAAATAGTTAACTTAGCAATTGTTTATTTTGTAATACTATCATTGCCTATGCTTAATTATGTTGATAACATGTGTAACTTAGAAAATGGAACCACTGAGTTAACTACTCCCCCACCTAGGATGATGTTTTAAAACACCAACTAAATAATACTATTGATGTAGGTACCACCAGACCAACACATTAGATAAGACATAATAAACCCCATTGATGGCGCCCCACACTTCCATTTGACAGATAGGCAAGCTTGGGCAGAATGCCTCGCCTCTCTCATTTTTGTACATTTTGAGGATCTGTATATTTGGAGTCCCCAGTTGGGTGGACTTCATTAGTAGTTTTGTAGAATGTTTATTGTGGCTTGTATAGTCCCTAATTTGGCGGTCACCAATATTTGGATGATACTTTGACTCTTAACCCTATATTTATAGATTTTTGTTATTTCTACCTCGCTTTAGATCCACTAAGTTGAATTGCACTACTCTGATTATTTGTGTGTGGAATGAATGTGAATCTAAATGAGGTCATATGTGCATTTCATTTGGTTCACACTTGGAAACTCAAGACCAAGGTCTCTGTACTCGAGTGCCGATTTTCAGGGCGTGATATTGTCGGTCCAAAAAAGTTTTCAACTCAGTGAAAAAAGCTAGGTGTGCATGATATGGTTGATGGTCCACATCCATGATTTGACTTTTTCTGTAACAGATATGGACTACCATCTTCTTCCTCATTAAGCGAGTGGTTTGGATCACCCGATCTATGACATTCTTGATAGGTAGGGATACAATGTGGGCCCACATGATGGACACTTAAGTTGATGATTTGGTCTTTTTATCGCAATCGATTTGAGTAGTCCATTTTTCTCACAATCTTTCTGGTGATTATGATTCTTGAGCAGCTTAGATAATATCTGATGTGGTCAAGACAGTCTAGATTGATGATCACCTATTCATTTAATCAATATACTCTCGACTGATCAGATGGTTCGAATTGCCCAATGAAATTTATTGTTGATGAATTTAGTTAATTGAATGTGGGCCCCACATAAATGATGGTTAATATTGGAAAATTGGCCTTTTTTCGAACTTGACATTCAATTTGTGACTAATAAGTTGGTTATGGTGAGTGGTTCATAGTCATATGAAGTATTCACCTTAGTCATATGAAATATTCACCTTAGGCAGAGGTATTTCCATACAGAAATTGCTCTTAAACATACCGTTAGATTAGTCCACAAGAGTAAGTTTTAGCACTGGGGTACAACTGGCACACATGCCACCATGGGAGAAATGTTTGGGATAGGTGGGCCATACAAATGCATTGTTTTACCCTAAAAATTAAGTTGCTTCAAGCATCAACTAGATGTTGAGTGTCAAATATTGCATATTTCCCCTTGTTTATACCTTGGTTTTATAAACATAATAGCACCTAATTGATGTATTTATGCATGCTTGTCTTACAAGGTGATCTCGAGAGCTTAAGGTGAAAAGAATACTAAAAGTATGGATTTGATGCTTAAGAATTATAAAGAAAGGATCCAATCATTGGAAGCCAAGATTAAAGATTTCAAGAGTCCAAGATCTAAGAAAACCAAGTGGAAAAGGAAGAAAATTGACTTTGCAAAGTGCATAATTCAGGAGTTGTTGAACTTGACTGTCGATGACATCGAACACACTTCGATGCCATCAAAGGTAAGTGTTCAATGCCATCGAAGGAGTATCGATCACATCGAAAAATCAGAGGAAATCAAGTTTGGTTGTTGGACTATTGGGAGTAATTTACGATTACATTGAAGACCCTTCGATTCCACCGAAGGCAAGGTTTGATGTCATCAAAGCCAATTTGATGACATTGAGAATTTCAGGAATTTCAAGCTCAACACGCTGGACAGTTCTGGATCATTTTCGAGGACATTGAGGAGTTGTTCAATGACATCGAAGCATGTTTAATGACATCAAAGGTTGGGCAATGACATCAACAACTTAAGCAGTGCAAAGAGGCGCGCAATTTCAAAATTGAATTTAACTTGGACTTGTACCTTTGATGACATCGAAGTGCCATGTTCGATAACATCGAAGGTGCGTAGAGTGCGTAAAATTGAGGTGGTTTTCAAAGTCGGTCAGACAATGCCTATAAATTGGAGTTCCCCAAGGGATTCTAAGCACGAATTAGGGTTTAAATAGTTGAGCAAGGTATCAGAGAACTTCAAGGAGTCCTTCCTTCTTCAACAATCTTCTTCTTCTAGTTAGTTTTTCATGTTTTGTTTAAGGGTTTTAGTTTTAATCATGTATTTGGTTGGCTAAATCTCTTAGTTAGAGCTAATAGGTGAAGCTTTCTATAATTTATTGTGACTAAAATTACAGTAGATGCTAAGGAAGCTTTTAATATCTTCTTATCCATTTTTGCAATCATGTAATCTATAAAATTTATGATCCACCATCGTCTATGGGCATGGTTAATGCATGAATTCCCTGTGATCATGAGATTGGTGCTTCATGTGTGAACCAATTCAATAAAGTTCAACACCACATTATATTTTAACTGCTCCATCATCCAACTAGATAGAATATGACTTTGATTCCAGTTATGCTATTGTTGAATCATGTAATGTAACGCCCTGAAAATCGGGGGTCAAGCATAAACTCAACTCCCGAGTTCCAACGCATCACTTATGCAACAAAATGAATGATGATTGAATATTGTCTGTATTAGTGCATTGAACATGAGTGAGATTAAGCCAAAACAGCATATCATACTCCAGAGACAAGTAAGATTACAAGCGGAAGACTGTGATAGATATATAAAATATAAAAACTGTGGTGAGTCTCCAGAGTGTGATAATGTTACCAGGTTAACTATTTACAAGTACAATTCTAAAATATACCAAATTGAGGAAGTGTAATGTCTTCTATCCCAAATACCATAGCTCCGTCAATACAATTCCAGGTCTTCATAGACCCGTCAAAGAGTTACATGTAGGAGAACTCCTCAACATCATGGTAGTAGTCCGGCTCTGCTTTATAAGCATCGCCATCATCTGAAACTCAAACAAGTCTGGTAGGTGTGTACAACACCATCCCGTAACGTGGGAGTGAGTGATCAACTCAGTGGAATAATAAAGCATAGGCTAACATGTTATCAATTCAGTCAAGCAGTAATGATAAAGCAATACAATCAAAAATTCTAAATACTCTTGTTAATGCAAGTATGGAATGCAGTCACGATGCATGCCCTCACCACATACTCCCTCGTGCGACACCATCTTACGTTCGCGGCATGCTTTCATTCCTCAGTGCTCCACATCTTCCAGGCACATGCAATGCGATGATGAGCATGATTACCGAGTTGTTATTAGTCCATTTCAAACAGCAGGATTGGGAAACTAAGGTACCTCCCTTGTATCATTCCCAAACATGATCCGTTCTAGGGTCGTCAGTCCTAGTTAATCTCATACGATGGTGTGTTTCTAAGTCGCTGCCAGGGCTGTTACACGGAACCGTTACACCACTCCCCCATCACCCTTTTAACGGTTCATCACTAAATTGATACAGGCCTAATTCATACTCTATTCACCGCAGCAAAACTCATTACCTCAGCGCAAGTTCAGAGTATGATCGAGGTCATTACAAAGGGCTCATCACCAATCAGTGTAGGCCGACAGCTCGAATATAGTATCCCATACCACCATAATCGGCTCACGAGTCTGGTTGCTCAATGGACACTACGGGGAGGCACGTGGCCCCAGCGTAGGCCGACAGCTCGACCACGGTGTCCCATACCACCATGCCCAGCTCATGAGTCTTAGCGGATCGAGGTACCATGGTTAACAAGATTTCACTGGTTAGTTTCATACCCTAGGTTCAAGCAGTAGCGTCCAAACATGGTGAACATACATTAGACACATCGGGTTACTTGACGAGCTCGGCTAGCTCGAGTGCACAACAAGTTGAACGATATGAATGCATAAGCACTTCGTGTGGCCAACCACTATCGCCAACCGAAGTATGACTCGTGTTCGTCGAACACATCTCACGTGGCAAATGAATCTCAACCACGAATTCAATCCCGTTACCGATTGCCTGGAATATAATCATAGCCCCAAACACAATCAATCCATGACCAGAAGCATGTAGAGTAAAGGAGAATAAACAAAGTAATTCAAGTATGTTGACAAGCATGTCATAAAACATGTAATAAAGCATAATATAAACACCTATATTTCATAAGTAAGCGGTTAATTTAAACAAGCAACATGGAGGAAAATCATATACATCTCTAAGGTAGCTGAGAATCCTATCTCAACACCCTTATACATTGCAATTTACTAACTACTACTCATTCAGACATTTCAACAAACACTTTAAATTACATACATCAACATACATGACGTATGTTGATCACATAGGTATAAGGCCAAATCCTTTCACTAGGGAGTTGCCCCAATTATAACAAGCGTGCACCCACGACGGATAGTCATGGCAAGAAGGAATCCAAGTTCCATGTTCATTCAGTCATTTCCACAAACACTTGGGCTACACGTTTTAGCATATATAGTGTATATTGGTCGTGGCGTGATTTAAGGCAAATCCTTTCGTCAAAGGGGTGTCGCCTATACAACAATCATATATCCATGACAATCAGTCATGGCGAGCACGAATGCGAATTCTATATTCATTCGGTCATTTTCACAAACACTTAGAATACACTATTTTAACATACATAGCGTATACTAGCAAAAACATGTATTAGGGCGAACCCTTTCGCCAAGTAAGTATTATACACATATATAATATGTTCATACTAGCAAAAACATGTATTAGGGCAAACACATTTCCAAAATTTATACATATATGGTACTTTCTATAAATACCTAGAATATACAAAATTCCATATTCTTCGTATTTAATCGAAACGGAAAATAGACAGCACTTTGTACATGTGCAATTGCATGCAGATCATGAATCTATCATTATCTGACATTGAAAGCATTGAAAACCATAACATATACACCTAAAGTCCACACCTTTTGTCGTAGAATCGTAACGAATTCGATAGGTTTGCTAAACCTTCGTATACGGCAGTTTGGCCACCTATAGAACGAAATAAGTTAATTATTTCATAACCTACAACTATCAAAATCCCAAAACAGGTTAGGGTTAGGGTTTCTTACCTAGAAATGACGCCGGAATCATCGGGAAAACGATTAGAAGGAAGTGGTTAAGCACGTATAGCATCAGGGAAGTAAGGCAGGGAGATGCTCCCACTTCTCTCACACTTTCTCTCTCTTTTCTCTCTTTCTCTCCTAGGATTTTCTCAAATTCGTATGGCTGAATGAGAGAGGGTTTTAAGGTCCTTATATAGCCTAAAATCACACCAAAATAGACTCTAGGTCAAGGTACACTTAGGTTATAGCCAAAGTGAGTCAGTTTCAGCTCAACGGAGGACTTCTGGCGGTCCCTTTTCTGTGTGCAGTCGGACTTAAGCTCACTAACGTTGAATCTAGGTATGGATAAGTTTTCGTTCCAGTAGGGTTCTCAGATCACGCGTGGCGGACCAGTTTCAGTTCAACGGTCAGCGGATCTCGATCGGAGATTCCGAGTACATGGATATGTTTGGGGAAATATCCCTGATCCACGGGTGTAATTTGGTCTGATTCTGACGGTCTGGTTGCTTAATACTGATCTGCAAGCGACATGTGCCAGATTTATTTATTTTGAATTTAATTTAGAATTATTTTCACATTTCTCACACTCCCCGCTCCGAGCTTAAGCGAATAGCGCTGGGACACTATCTGGATTTGATTTCCGAGATGGTTGTCAAGCCCAGCAAGGCGGTCCTAATTCCTTAACTTCGTGTAAATCGGACTTCCGACGTGTGGTTCAGATCTGATACGGAGTTTCGAGATGCTCCTGAGAGCAGCCGGGTAATGAGATTGATCCTAGATTTTAGGGTAACCTAGCGTCAATGATTCTACAAGTTTAGGGTCTTGCAGATCGTATTTAAAGTGATTGATGCTAATTTCACAGGTACTCTAGTTTAACACTAGCTAATTCTCGCCTAATTTCTAAAGGATTTAGTCCTGAGTACTTTCTGTCTGAGGTGGTACCTGAGCCTTTGTAGTTTGTATATAAAGTAATCCAAGTTATAATACTTAGCTAGTTTAAGATAGTGTCTAGGGTGAAAGTACTTAGAAAAATTGAAAGGACAAGGTGGTGAAGGGTGGGATTTGTGAAGGAAATGGGTTCAAAAGCAGTTTTAGACTTCGGGATTGACTTCTGACAAGTTAATAAGGTGTTAGGATCGACCCATTGCCTAAGAACGTCTAATTCCAGATTGGCAAAAATCCGGGATGTTACAATCTACACCCCTTAAAACAAAATTTCGTCCCCGAAATTGGCTAAAGGTAATAAGGATTCTATTATTTCATTTGCTTAAGACTTATTGATTCAAGTTTATATGCGTGGTAGGGTGTATCTTGTGCATGCTAGTCTAGTACATTTTAGGCTACCCCCTTAAAAATTTATTTCTTTATCTCTTGCTTATATCTTGATGGTTTGCTACAATGGATTTCTTTACCTATTTGGAGTCTTGACTTCGATTCCCAACTAGTTAGAGTAAAATAGTTATTTTCAATGTTTGATCAACACGGAGAGACAGTTGTAGTGGGCTTGATCCCGATACATCGATCATCTACCTGATCAGGGTAGAAGGCTCATCGTATCCCTTCCTGATCCTGGTGGCTCCTGGTCTTCTGCTCGGTCAAGCAGTGAGTCCATTGGTAGACGCCCAGGATTGAGAATTAGGTCAAGCTGCGAACACTTCGCAGTTGCATATTTCAGTAACTCCGTAGTCCGATCACTCTAAAAACGTAGGGAATGTCCATCATTGAAAGGCTCAAATTGTCTATGTCTAAGGTTGCCCTTTAGGTCTAAGTCTAAGAGAGTCCTCGTTATTATCTATGTCCAAGGAAATGGTGAATCAAATCTTACTAGATCATCCTAAAATGGTTTCTCATAGTAGAACTTGTTAGGGCTTCTATAATGTTCGTATTCAACGAGCACAGTTTCGATCCTAGGCCAGTGGGGTAGGGTCCACCACGCTTTCGCTGCGCCACCCAGATCAAAGAGGTGTATTGATTTGACCTAGCTACATCTATCGGTCTCTGGCATTCTCTAATGTAACCTGTAGTCTAGTCTTAATTTAAGAGTAGTGGAAATCCATAGGTGTAGTCCAAAGTCTATGCTCATATGCTAGATGATTTCACATCATTTCTAATACAGGAAGGGCTTTATCACTTAGGGTCAAAGTTGTCTAATTGGAATTGAGTGGACTTAAATTTAACTACTCTCGAGCACTTCACGCATGCTCATACCAGCTAAGAGGGTCCTAAGGTTCACATTATTAATCTGTTGGATTTCCTATACAGTCATGTCTGTCGAAATCTAGGAGCACCGCTCTAGGTCCAAAACTCTAGGGCCTATTGTCTTAAATGGAATGCATTGCAAATCTCACTTCGGGATTGGGAATGGCATGTTTGGTATGAGGGTGGGTGGGATAAGAATTAATTTTGTAGGCTTTGAAAAATGAGTCTTATGTGGGAAAGCGTGAGATGGGAGTTCCAAATCCCAGGATGAGGAATTTCTAAGTGTAATAGGAAAACCCGGGATATACTTTTCATTGCATACATTCCAAACATGGCATTGGAAAACATGGGATACACCCAATCTAGGGGCCATAGCTTACACATACATTTATTGTTACTTATACAATTCTATCCACCTAACTTACCTAATGCAATTGGCCAAACGGGCCCTAAACGTCCTCAAACATCTAAAACATTCTACCAACTACTACACCCATCAACATGAAAACAAAAACATCCAAAGACGGTAACCCATGCAAACTACAAGACAACAGTATGGATGATTAGGCCTCCAAGAAAATGGTCGTACAAGCTCGGATAGAGCCATGGAAAATGAGGATAAGGGGAAACGGGGGATGGAGTTTTTGGTTCTCCACGACTTGAGCCTCAACAGGGATTGTAAAGGCCCAAAAGACAAGGTTCGAAGAAAAAAAGTGAAGAGATGGGAGGGATTGAGAGCTTACACGATTTGAGCTTCAAACGGGGGGTGTAGGAGCTCAATTGAGAGAGAATAAAGAGGGTAGGAGAGTAGGACTTGCTGTAAACGTTAGAGGGGTGCGAGTTTTAACAGAAAACAGCGGAATGGACGATTGGAAGGGAAGTTAGAGAGAGAGAGAAAATCGAATTTTAGAAGGAAAGGGAGAGCTTGGAGGGTCACTTCGTGAAGGAGGGGTGTCATAGGGGAGGTTTTAATCGACGACCCCAAACATCATCGGCCCGACCGGCCCGCCCGGTCGAGCCCGCTGACCGGCGAGGGCCTCACCACTCTTTGGACAAAATGGTGATGGCTCACCACTTGGGCGAGGTCCTCGTGACCCCTAGGCACCAAAAAAGTCCGGGTCCCACCCTGGGTCCCCCCGGAGTTGCTCCGTTTGGCCCCCGACTCCGTTTTAAGCCGTATCGGGGCCAATTTGCAAAATGGAATGATTCTAGGTGACGTGTAGCATATGATTTTGGGGTAGGAGGCACTAATCTATCTAACTAACCCATTTATTTAGTTAGATTCTAAAAGGCTAAGGGTCAAAACCCATTTTATCCATTTATTTCCTATTTATGGTAAGTTTTAGTTTCAGTATTGTTCTTCATCATTTATACCCTAGGATTGGCGTGTATTATGAATGTGCTTAAAATAAATGAAGCATACAGTGGTGGAGGGTGAGATTTTAAAGGAATTGGACAAAAAAGGGTTTTAGGCTTTGAGGTTGAGTGTAAAGTGTTGTGGTTGACTCACAACCTAAGGACATTCGTCTCTAAGGAACGACTCAAACCCGTCGACTAATGGCCTAGAAGTGATTCGGGATCGTTTCGCGTGATCATGGGTGTGTACGGGCCCAATCTCAACGGTCGATTTCGGTCGGTTTCGCCGTTCGGCGAATTTGGAAAATCCTAAGTCGGTTTCTACATTCCGTCGCTCCCTCCTAAGTCAGAGTGCGTCGTGTGACCATAACCTAGGTCCGGTTTAATCCAAATCATGCTCTGATACCATCTTGTAACGCCCTGAAAATCAAGAGTCGAGCATAAACTCAACTCCCGAGTCTCTCTATTGAATATTAATGGTGAGGGTGGATTGGAAGATGAACTCCCTTGAGAGAAAGGGCTTTGGGTATAAGATATAAGGTTAAACACTCAAAAGCTCTCTCTTCTTTCTCTCACAGCAACAATAGACAAGTCCTCTTTATATAGGCAAAAGGTTCCAACGGATATAAAACAGTCACATTTATGACAGAATTCGATATCATCAAGCAGGTTCGATATCATCGAGCGTATACTCTCGATAACATCGATGGTCCGCTTGATGACTCGAACTCAATGTCATACATTTTTGAAACCTTTTGCCAACTGGTCGATGTATCGAAACGATTGTCGATGTCATTGGATTTCGAACTCTGATTCCATTGATGAGAGGTTCGATTTATCGACACTTGAAAAATGAGAGAGACTTGACTTGAAATATTTCAGGTTTTCATGAGTGATCGAGCGACCTTCGAGATCATCAGAATTTGAATGTCGATGATATCGATAGCTGTGTCGATGCATCGATAAATCAAAAGGATTTTTCATAAAACTTGTTGGACAGTTTATGTCCATGTTCGATGCAATCGATACGTCATCGATATCATCGATATTTAAATATCGATTCTTTCGAGTGACCCCCGATCATAGATAAATCACCTTGAAATATTTTGCTAGAGAACTTGGCGCCCAAGACCGATATCATTGAAGGCCTAACGATATCATTGAGGTTTGAATTTTGATGGTATCAAGGAAGTTTCGATATATCGATACTTATATGATATCTTTAAGAAAAAAAATAGGGGTGCCGGAATTCTGCCTGTCGATATTATCGGGTCACTTTCGATAGACTCGAGATTTGAATATCGATGATATTGGTAGGTGTATCGATACATCGATAATTTCGTCCAGATATGTATAAGGTTGCTGGACATATTTGGTCCTCTTTTCGATGGTATCGATGAAGCATCGAGGACTCGATAGCGCAGGTCGATCATATCGAGATGTGTATCGATAAAATCGACAAGGCAATAAAACTTAGAGAATTTTCCTATTTTGAAAATATTTTCTTACCATAAAAACTCTATGATATTCTAACATTTTTTAAGAGTTTTAGTATACCTAGTGTTTTGGGACAAGGGATGTGAGGCTTAGATTTACCTGTGGCGAGCTTGTACACATCCGGTTGAGGCAGACGCTTGAAATGATCTTCCTATCAGGCTCTGTAGTCTAACTGGCTCAACACTCATGCTAATTGACAAACCAGGGCACTTTCAATTACCCCATTTGCCAATTACGTGACAAAATCCCAAAACACCCTAGAGCACTGGACAAACACATCCTAAATTGTGTGTACATGCATTTTACACAATTTTACAATTTCTATTGAACCCATGTACATAATTTTACAAATTTCTAGTGATCTAGTCTAGTTTTCTTACCGCTTTGCATGAGCATCATCACATCCACCTTCTAGACACGCCGTTGGATGTATGCTCTGTGGCCCGCCAAAACTTCGGATCTTGCCGCATCAGAAATCCGCGTGTTCGTAATCCTGCTTCAACTACATCATTCATCCCATGAGATTTTCGTGTCACACCAAGTAGAGACCGTACATTTGTATGGGTAAAGAGGGTGCCTAACACCTTCCCTCTTTGTAACCGAGGTCCCTTACCCATAGTCTGGAACCGCAGACTAGGAGTCAATATAAGGTAGGAGAGTTTTCGGATTTTTCCAACCTTGCATATTCCACGGGTTCTAGCCGACTGTGGGATTCTGAGATTAATTGGCTAGTGGCGACTCCAACATTCATAAACCAGCCTATTCACCCCCACCATTAATAAATAACATATAAACCAACGTGGGTGCCAATTTCCATTGTCTACACCTAGCTGATGGGTCAGATCGGTTTTTGTTTGCATCTCAACCCTTAAGCAGGTTGGACCCACTTCTTATCAATCTGACCTCATCAGTGGGAGTCAGATCCATGACCCATATGTCCACTTAGCCTAACGGTGAAACATCCCTATGTAGCATCGAAGTTTAGGAACTTTGAACCAAAGGGATTTCTATCTACCGCTATTATTTCACATTTCCGGTGCCTGCCCCTTTTTAGGAATAATCCAAATCATTTCATCACCAAGTTCCAAGTCATGTAACACAACACAAGTGTGGTGTGACTATTATTATGTCATGATCATGTATGAATTCAAGCAATCATGCTAAGGCATGCATCTAGGTACATGTAGTATGCATGTAATTGCATGAGACTAAGGTTTGCTTAGTCTTTATGCTAGAAAATTCATATATTAAGATGTGCCAATATCGACTATATCAATTCACGGTCATGTGACCCGACTGTAAAGAACATATCTTATGTATGGATGGATGTATTTTGGCATACATGCACATAACATCATTCCATGATGCATGGGATTGCTCAACATCAATATGTTCAAGGCATCATATCACATGTCTCTACTAATCCATAGTCATCAACACCATTACCATCATTCATAACAATCACAATCACATGCATGTATTATTTACATTCTCAATTACACCTCATTCATTGCAATACAGATATTTCATTAGGGACTTTGGCTCAATATGATTTTCAATATTAGGCTTACAAGGCTTTACTCTAAGTAGACCGTATGACTAATGGGCCCACTACTCCAATGCCTAAGTAAGTTCATTAGTGGAGTCTACATTTTATTCCAAAATTTTAATTAAGTGGGTCCGATATTCAGCCCAACATTAGGCTCGGCTCAAACTGATTTTATTTCATGTTTTCGGCTCTCTGGACTTTGGATCTATCTCATTATCGGTTTGGGCCCGTTTCATGGGCCGACAAAATGGATGGTGATCACGTATATAGATCAAGGTGGAGTCCAGGGGTTCTACGATTGGGACCGTTTGGTTGGTGAAACGGTTGAACAGTGTGATAAAACACGCAGATTACAGTCGTGGGATCCTAATGGACACCATGGATTTACATACATCATGGTTGCGTCTATAGTGTGGCCCACCCAGATTTAGATCTGCTATTATTATTATTATTATTATTATTATTATTATTGTTATTATTATTATTATTATTTTATTTTATTTTTATTTTGTCTCATTCTCTCATATGGGCTGATAAAATAATTAGAGGGCTGGGTATAGAATCGTCCATGTGGGGTCCACAGTGGGCTGCAAAATCTGGACGGTTTGGATGGCACCTAAACATCGCAGTGGAACATAGGAAGTTTTTAACGGTGGATATTCAATGCACACAGTTGCCTATGACGCGGCCTACCTGAGATTCGTGTCTATTTCATTCCTGGGCTCACACGCAGTGGGTGGGGCCGACACCCCTGTTGGCTAAAACGGATGGACAGTTGGGATCTAACACACATCTGTAGAGGCCCCAAGAAGTTACAACTGTTGGCATTCAATCCCAACCGTTGGTTGTGGTGTGGTTTCACCTGAGATTTGAATCTGCTGCATGTGGGTCCCACTCCTTCAGACCAAAACAGATGGACGCTGTGCATGAAACACGTTCACAGTGGGTCCTACACGGATGACACGTCCCTGCTAGCTGACCGCACCTTCTTTTTTTTTTTAATCTGCAGAGGCCTATCTGACCTCGTGAGTAGTTTGGATTGCAAATGACCATCACCGTAGGCCCTTGGAACGTTTTAACGGTGGTAGACTTTATTTCCACCGTTTAAAATGATGTGGCCCACCTAGTGTCTGGATCTGCCCCTTTTTTGGGCCATGTACTAAAATGATCTGTCATCATGAATGGACGGTGTGGATGTACAATACACACATCAAGGTGGGGCCAGCCGTGGCCCCATCTGCCGGAGAGATGCAGCATGTCGCTGCTCTGTCCAGCATACACAATGCACGCTGTTGTGCCCCCCTTCCCAGCAAGAAGTCCACCAGGCTGTCCGCTCCCTCCCCATCGACGGTGCTGCTGGTTCTAACGGTTTCTCAGCGGCTTTCTTCGTGGGCTGTTAGGATATCATCGGTCAGGACCTCCACCAGGCAGTAGTTTACTTCTTCGAGGGCGGGGACTTTCCCAGGGCCTTCACCACGTTGCTGATCTGTCTTATCCCGAAGACCCCGGTCCCTAAGAGGCTGTTCGACTTTCGGCCCTTCAGTTTGTGTAACTGTGTGTACAAGATTTTTGCAAAGATCATTTCGGCCAGGCTGGCCCCATTGCTTCCTTCCCTGATTTCCCTTGAGCAAGGCGCCTTCATTCAAGGCCCGAACATTGCAGAAAGCATGCGCCTTGGCCTACAAAACATTCAAAGAAATTAACAGAAAGGTCCGCAATGGCAATCTCGTGCTGAAGCATGACATGGAAAAAGCTTACGACCAAGTTAACTGGGATTTTCTGAAGTTAGTGCTAGAAGGTTTTGGATTTAGCTCCGCTTGAATCCGGCTGGTTGAAAAATCTTGGGCAAATTGCTAGTTCTCTATCCTTATTAACGAAGAGGTTGCCGGCTTCTTCAAGTCCTCCAGAAGGTTGAGCCAAGGAGACCACCTTTCGCCCAGTCTGTTTGTCATTGCTTCTAAAATTCTCAGCCGTGGAATTAAAGCTTTGGTGGAGCGTGGATCCTGCAAGCCTTTTAAGTTGGGTAGAGGGTGCCCCCTAGTCTCACATCTCATTTATGCAGATGATACACTACTTTTCTTGAACAGAGGTGTTGCCTCGTTGAATGCTATCAAGGGCCTTCTCCAGGCCTATCAAGATGCTTCAGGCCAGAAGGTGAACCTCTAGAAGAGCTCCTTCCTCTGTTCCAATAAGCTCCAGCGGTCTAGAATCAGAGCTATCGAGAGACTATTGGGGGTTGTCGGGTCCACCTCGTGCCCCATCTATCTGGGGGTTCCCTTATGTTCAGGCAGAGTGAAGAAGGCCCTGTTTCAGCCCCTGATTGACAGGATGGTCACACGTGTAGCTGGTTGGAAGGTGAGAGTCCTCTCGCAGGCTGGTCGGGCTGTCTTGGTCCAACACATTCTTGGGAGCATTCCAGTTCACTCCATGGCTGCCACGTCAGTAATTGGGGACCTGGAGAAGCATTTCGCCTCCTTTCTTGGGGGCTGGGCGGACGGTAAGCGCAAGCTCCATTGGACGAATTGGAAAGCTGTCTCCACCCCTAAGCATGAAGGCGCTTCTCTTGCTTCACCTCTTTGGAAGAGCATCAGGGCTCTTCTGCCACTATCGGATGGCCTGGTCCAATTCTATGTCGGGCAGGGTAGCGGTAATCTCTAGTCTACCAACTAGACTGGGCTGGGCAGGCATGATTCACTCCTGGAAAGCCCAATTCCTCCAGCCTTGCGTTCCATGAGGATCTGCGACTTCATCGGCGTCGACGGCCCCCTCCCTCCTTCCGTCTTCTCTTATTTACCGCAGGAAATCATCCATTTCCTATTTCAGGGAGGGTTTTGTGTTTCTGAGGCAGCTGCAGACGATTTTTAGCCGTTTGAATCCTCGGGTTCCTTTTCAGTTAAATCAGCGTGGGAAAAGTGTAGGAAGAGCAGTCAGCGGAGAGGGTGGGAAAAATGGGTTTGGCACGTTAAAATGCCTCCGAAATTGTCCCTTTTCACGTGGAGGCTGTTGCGTAAAGCCATCCCAGTTGACTCCCGTGTCCAATCCAAAGGGGTTCGGCTTGCGTCTGTCTGCGTCTGCTATGAGGGCATTGGGTCCTCCCATCCTGACTGCGAATCTCTAGAGCACCTCTTCGTCAGGGGAGTGCTTGCGACTGTAGTTTGGACATATTTCAAGGCCACGTTTGGCATATCCACTTTGCCCTCCCAGTCGGTTTCCTCCAGGTTGAATCTTTGGTGGCTCCCCTCCACCATCAAAAGATGGTTTGCAGCCTTGCAAAGCCTGACCCCCTATTTTATGCTTTGGGAAACCTGGTGTGCCAGAAACGCGGCCAAATTTGATGGGATCTCGCCTCGTCCGACAGCTGTTATTGCCCGAGTAAAGTGGTGGCTCGCCTCAGTGTATAGTGTCTCCAATTCTCCCTCTTGGCCCTTCTCGCTCGATCAGGGATTGCTCGCAGATCTGGGCATTCCCTCGTGCAACCCGTCTGGTCCTGCTTTGTATTGGGGGCCGTTGCACAAAGCCTTAGGATCTAGCCTCCCAAAAATACCAGAATTATGGGATAATAAAGCAATGAAATAAATCAAAGCATAAACCACACAACACAAGAGATTTTTACATGGAAAACCTTCAAAGAGGTAAAAAACCACGGGACCTTGTCCAGAGCAACAATTCACTATGAAGTAGAACGTTACAACCAATCATAAGCACACACCGCTTGGATCAAACTTCTTCACTCATGCAGGAGTGGATGAACAATAAAATAATAATAAAAATGGAGAGATCTCACTGATTACGAGGACGTAGAAGCGTTGAGATGTCGACTGCGAAGTAGATCACCTCTACGAGCAGAACCTCCCTTCCACAAGCTTCCTCTCTCTCTTTTTCTCTTTCTCTCACCCTTTGATAGCCCTAAACCCTTTAGCAAACCCTTGTAACGGTTTAGGAAACTCTCTTGCATTACTTAGCAAAGCCCTAGGGACCTCTATTAATAGTTTAAACAACTCCCTTTCGTACCTCTAGCGAAACTGCCTCAAATTTACGCAGTTCGCACCAAATCCGAACTAGAATCTGTGTAATCTCGACTAGTCGAGCAGACTCCTCGACTGGTCGAGCCACGTGGAAGAATTAATACAATTGGTCGCTGGACTTTGAGTCGAGACAGGCCTCGACTGGTCAAGCACCACCCTCGACCAGTCGGGCGAGGCACTCGACTGGGCGAGGCACTCGACCGGTCGAGGCACTCGAACGGTCGAGCCTGAGGAGAAAATCTCCATTAAATCTCTCCCTTTTTGACTTAGGAGAAATCCATCATCTTCAAGCCAGCCAGGTTTTTACAAACTTCAAACTTGCCCTTGAGCAATGCCTTGGTCATCATGTCTGACCCATTATCTTCCGTGTGGACCTTCTCAAGCTGTAACACCTTCTGTTCCAAAGTATCCCTGATCAAGTGATATTGAATCTCTATGTGCTTCGACTTGGAGTGCTAGCTTGGATTCTTGCTCAAGTGTATAGCACTTTGAATATCACAATAGACCACGTGTTGCTCCTACTTCATGCTAAGTTCCTGTAGAAACCTCTTCATCCAAAGCATCACATGCCTCTGTGACTGCAATGTACTCGACCTTTGTCGATAATGCTACTATCTTCTGTAGCTTGCTCTACCAAGATACTGCTCCTCCTACAAACGTGAACATGAACCCTGATATAGACTTCATGGAGTCTATGTCACCTGCCATATTTACATCTGTGTAGCCCTCTAACACAGGTTTTCCTTCACCATAGCATAGGCTCAACCTGGATGAGCCTCTTAGATATTGCAGTATCCGTTTCACCACTACCAAATGTTCTTTTCCAAGATTGACAAGATACCAGCTGACAACACTAGCAGCATATGTTATGTCTGGGCGTATACACACCATATCATACATCAAACTTCTTACTGCTGACACGTAGGGTATCTTCTGCATCTCATCCACCTCTGCCTTCGTCTTAAGACACTACCTGTCGCTCAATCTAAAGTGACCATCTAGTGGTGTACTGACCGGCTTCGCTGCATTCATATTGAACTGCTCTAGGACTTTCTCAATATACCGCTCTTGTGAAAACCAAAGCTTTCTGCTGCTTTTGTCATAAGTTATCTTCATTCCTAGGATCTGTTTAGCCAGACCCAAGTCTTTCATAGCAAACGACTTGCCTAACTCCTGTTTTAGCCTGTCAATCTTCTTGATGTCTTTACCCATGATGAGCATGTCATCAACGAATAATAGCAGAATTAAGAAATCACCATCTGAGAACTTGAGCGTGAACACACAGTGGTCCGACTCCGTTCTGTCATATCCATGCTTTAACATAAATGAGTCAAACTTCTTATACCATTGTCGTGGAACTTATTTCAGCCCATAAAATCTCTTCCTCAGCCTACACACCATATGCTCTTTGCCCTTGACTTCGAACCCCTCTGATTGGTGCATGTAGATCTCTTCTTCCAGGTCACCATGGAGAAAGGCAGATTTAATATCTAACTGCTCTATCTCCAGATCCATGCTAGCCGCCAACCCAAGCAACACCCGTATGGATGTTATCTTCACCACTGGTGAGAATATCTCCTCGAAGTTTATACCTTTCCTCTAACCAAACCCTTTTACCACAAGTCTGGCCTTGAACCTTGTTTGTGAATTCTTCTGATCAATCTTCTTTCTGAACACCCACTTGTTTCTCAAAGCTTTCTTGTCCTTAGGCAATTTCAGCATATCATAGGTGTGGTTCTTATGCAAGGATTCCATCTCCTCTCGCATAGCTTTCAACCACTACCCCTTATGCTCGTCGGCTAGGGCCTCAAAATAATCTTCTAGCTCTCTCCCATCAGTGAGCATAATGTACTCATGTGGTGAGTACCTCTTGGACGTTTCTCTGTCCCTAGATGACCTCCTCACCTGTGGCTCAACAGGTAGATCAGGTAGGGGCTATTCCCCCGGTCCATCTTCAATAGGAACTCCCTCATCCTCTGCACCTTGCTCTACTCCCTCGTCATCAGGCACCATGGGAGGAATAACCGGATCCATATCCTCTAGCTCTCCTGAACTAGACTGCATCTTTTCTGGTTTACGAATGTCTTTAATACATTGGTCTTCAAAGAAAACCACATCTCTGCTCCTGACGAGCTTCTTCTCAGTCGAATCCCACAATCTGTAGCCAAACTTTTCATCATCGTACCCCAAGAACACACATTACATGATCTTTATATGGAGCTTGGTGTAACATCCCGAATTTTTGCCAACCTGAAATTAGACGTTCTTAGGCAATGGGTCGATCCTAACACCTTATTAACTTGTCAGAACTCAATCCCAAAGTCTAAAATCGCTTGTTAACCCTTTTCCTTCACAAATCCCACCCTTCACCACCTTGTTCTTTCAATTTTTCTAAGTACTTTCACCCTAGACACTATTTTAAACTAGCTAAGTATTATAACTTGGATCACTTTATATACAAACTACAAAGGCCAAGGTACCACCTCAGACAGAAATTACTCAGGACTAAATCCTTTAGAAATTAGGTGAGAATTAGCCAGTGTTAAACTAGAGTACCTGTGAAATTAGCACCAATCACTTTAAATACGATCTGCAAGAACCAAAACTTGTAAAATCATTGACGCTACATTACCCTAAAATCTAGGATCAATCTCATTACCCGGCTGCTCTCGGGAGCATCTCGAAACTCCGTATCAGATCTGGACCGCACGTCGGAAGTCCGATTAACACAAAGTTAAGGAATTAGGACCGCCTTGCTGGGCTTGACAACCATGTCGGAAGTCAAATCCAGATAGTGTCCCATCGCTATTCGCTTGAGCTCGGAGCGGGGAGTGTGAGAAATGTGAAAATAATTCTAAATTGAATTCAAAATAAATAAATCTGGCACATGTTGCTTGCTGATCAATATTGAGCAACCGGACCATCAGAATCAGGCCAGATTACACCCTCGGATCAGGGATATTTCCCCAAACATATTCATGTACTCGAAATCTCCGATCGAGATCCGCTAACCGTTGAACTGAAACTGTTCCGCCACGCGTGATCTGAGAACTCTACTAGAACGAAAGCTTAATGGTACCTAGATCCAGAGTCTGTGAGATTAAGTCTGACCTTTGGTTCAAGGGGGCCCGCCAGAAGTCCTCAATTGAGCTGAAAATGACCAACTTTGGATATAACCTAAGTATACCTTGACTTGAAGTCTATTTTGCTGACTTTTTAGGCTATATAAGGACCTTAAAACCCTCTCTTAATCAGCCATACGAATTTGATAAAAACCCTAGGAGAGGAGAGAAAAGAGAGGGAAAGTGTGAGAGAAGTGGGAGCATCTCCCTGCCATGTTTCCCTGCTGCTATATGTGTTTAATCTAATCGCTTTCCCGGCGATTCTGGTTCCGTTCCTAAGTAAGAAACCCTAACCCTAACCTGTTTGGGGGTTTTGATAATTGTAGGTTATGAAATATCTAACCTAATTCGTTCTATAGGTTGCCAAACTGTCGTATACAAAAGCTTAGCGAACCAATCGAATCCGTTACGATTCTACGACAAAAGGTGCGGACTTTAGGTGTATAGGTTATAGTTTTCAACGCTTTCAATGTCAGATAATGATAGATTCATGATCTGCATGCAATTGCACATGTACAAAGTACTGTCTGTTTTCCGTTTCGATTAAATACGAAGAATATGGAATTTTGTGTATTCTAGGTATTTGTAGAAAGTATCGTATACGTATAAATTTTGGAAATATGTTTGCCATGATTATTGGTTGTATGAACATATTATATATGTATATAATACTTACTTGGCGAGAGGGTTCGTCCTAATACATGTTTTTGCTAATATACACTATGTATGTTAAATAATGTATTCTAAGTGTTTGTTGAAATGACGAAATAAATATGGATTTATGATTTATGTCTGCCAAATGTATTGAATGTAAGAACATGATTGATGTGTATGCGACAACTCATTGTTATAAGGATTTATCCTATTCTATGTTGAAATCAACATACGTCATGTATGTTGGAGTGGTGTAATTTAAGTGTTTGTTAAAATGCTTGTGTGAGAAATTGTGTGACGAACTAAGTTTAATAGTGGTGCTGAGATAGGATTCTCAACTACCTTAGAAACGTATATGATTTCCTCCATGTTGCTTGTTTAATTTAACCGCTTACTTATGAAATATAGGTGTTTGTATTTTCTGTTTATATTGTGCTTTATTACATGTTTTATGACATGTCATCATGCTTGAATCATTTTGTTTATTCTGCTTTACTCTACATGCTTCTGGTCATGGATTGATTGTGTTTGGGGCTATGATAATAGTCCAGACAATTGGTAACGGAATTGAATTCGTGGCTGAGATTCATTTGCCATGTGAGATGTGTTCGACGAACCCGAGTTGTACTTCGGTTGGCGATAGTGGTTGGCCACACGAAGTGCTTATGCGCTTCATATCATTCAACTTGTTGTGCGCTCGAGCTAGCCAAGCTCGTCAAGCAACCCGATCTGTCTTATGTATGTTCACCATGTTTGGACGCCTCTGCTTGAACCTGGGGTACCAAACTTACTAGTGAAATCCCGTTAACCATGGTACCTCGATCCGCTAAGACTCATGAGCCGGGCATGGTGGTATGGGACACCGTGGTCGAGCTGTCGGCCTACGCTGGGGCTACGTGCCTCCCCGTAGTGACCAGTGAGCAACCAGACTCGTAAGTGAATTATGGTGGTATGGGACACTATATTCGAGCTATCGACCTACACTGATTAGTGATGAGCCCTTTGTAGTGACCTCGAGCATGCTCTGAATTTGCGGTGAGGCGACGAGTTTTACCGCGGTAAATAGAGTATGAACTAGGCCTGTATCAATTTAGTGATGAACCGTTAAAAGGGTGATGGGGGAGTGGTGTAACGGTTCCGTGTAACAGTCCTGGCAGCCCTTGCAGCGTCCTAGAAACACACCATCGTATGAGATTAACTAGGACTGACGACCCTAGAATGGATCGTGTTTGGGAATGATACAAGGGAGGTACCTTAGTTTCCCAATACTGTTGTTTGAAATGGACTAATAACAACTCGGTAATCATGCTCATCATCGCACTTCATGTGCTTGGAAGATGTGGAGCACTGAGGAATGCAAGCATGCCGCGAACGTAAGATGGTGTCGCATGAGGGAGTGTGTAGTGAGGGCATGCATCATGACTGCATTCATACTTGCATTAACAAGAGTATTTAGAATTGTTTGATTGTACTGCTTTATCATTACTGCTTGATTGAGTTGATAACATGTTAACCTATACTTTATTGTTCCACTGAGTTGATCACTCACTCCCACGTTACGGGACAGTGTTGTACACACCAACCAGACTGTCTTAGCTACAAGTGATGGCAATGCTTATGAAGCAGAGCCGGACTACTACTATGATGTTGAGGAGTTCTCCTACATGTAACTCTCTGATGGGTCTATGAAGACCTGGAGTTGCATCGACGGGGCTTTTTGGGATATTTACTAGATAACCTTGCACAACTTGGTATAATTTGAAATTGTACTTGTAAATAGTTAACCTGGTAACATTATCACACTCTGGAGACTCACCATAGTCTATATCTTTTATATATCTATCAGAGTCTTCCGTTTGCAATCTCACTTGTCTCTAGAGTATGATATGTTGTTTTGGCTTAATCTCACTCATGTTCAATGCACTAATACAGACAACATTCAATCATCATTCATTTTGTTGCATAAGTGATGCGTTGGAACTCGGGAGTTGAGTTTATGCTCGACCTCTGATTTTCAGGGCATTACAAGATGGTATCAGAGCATGATTTGGATTAAACCGGACCTGGGTTATGGTCACACGACGCACTGTGACGCACTCTGACTTATGAGGGAGCGACAGAACGTTGAAACCAACTTAGGATTTTCCAATTTCGCCGAACGGCGAAACTGACCTAAATCGACCGCTGATATTGGGCCCGTACACACCCATGATCACGCGAAACGATCCCGAATCACTTTTAGGCCGTTAGTCGATGGGTTTGAGTCGTTCCTTAGAGACGAATGTCCTTTCGTTGTGGGTCAACCACAACACTTTACACTCAACCTCAAAGCCTAAAACTCCTTTTTGTCCAATTCCTTCAAAATCTCACCCTCCACTGTATGCTTCATTTCTTTTAAACACATTCGTAATACACACCCATCCTAGGGTATAAATGATGAAGAACGATACCGGAACTAAAACTTACCATAAATAGGAAAATAAATGAATAGAATGTGTTTTGACCTTTATCCTTTTTAGAATCTAACCAAATAAATGGGTTAGTTGGATAGATTAGCACCTCCTACCCCAAAATCATATGCTACACGTCACAAAGAATCATTCCGGTTTGCAAATTGTCCCTGAAAACGCCTCAAATGGAGTCGGGGGCCAAACGGAGCACTTGCGGGGGGACACAGGGTGGGACCCAGAGTTTTTTAGGGCCTAGGGGTCACGAGCACCTCGCCCAAGTGGCGAGCCATCGTCACTTTGTCCAGTGGGTGGCGAGGCCCTCGCCCGGTCGGCGAGGCCTCGCCGGTCAACGGGCTCGGCCAGGCGGGCCGGTCGGGCCGATCGAGTTTGGGGGTTATGGGACCCCCTGATATGTGTCACGTCCATTGAAACCCCCCCCCCCCCAAACCCCTATCTCCTTCACAAACTACCCCTCCAAGCTCTCCCTTTCCCTCAAAAATCCGGTTTTCTCTCTCAAACCTCCCTTCCAATCGCCCATTCCACTGTTTTCTATTAAAACCCACACCCTTCTATCGTTCATAGCAACATCTACCCTCTACCCTTTTCATTTTTCCTCATTTGAGCTCCCACACCCCCTCATTTGAAGCTCAAAACCGTGTAAGCTCTCAACCCATCCTATTTCTTCATTTCCTTTCTTCAAACCCTGTCTTTTGGGGCTTTTACAATCCCTATTGAGGTTCAAACTTGTGAAGAACCAAAAACTCCAGCCCATGTTTTCCCTTATCCTCATTTTACATGGCTCTATCCGAGCTTGTACGGCCATTTTCTTGAAGGCATAATCATCCATACTGTTGTCTTGTAGTTTGCATGGGTTACCATCTTAGGGTGTTTATGTTTTCATGTTGATGGCTGTAGTAGTTGGTAGAATGTTTTAGATGTTTGAGGACGTTTAGGGCCCGTTCGGCCAACTGCATTAGGTGAGTTAGGTGGATAGCATTGTATAGGTAACAATAAATGTATGTGTAAAGTATGGGCCCTAGATTGGGTGTATCCCATGTTTTCCAATGCCATGTTTGGAATGTATGCAATGAAAAGTATATCCCGGGTTTTCCTATTACGCTTAGCAATTCCTCATCCTGGGATTTGGAAATCCCATCTCACACTTTTCCAACACCAGGTTCATTTTCCAAAGCCTATAAAATTAATTTTTATCCCACCCACCCTCCTACCAAACATGCCATTCCCAAGCCCGAAGTGGGATTAGCAATGCAGTCCCATTTAAGACAATAGGCCCTAGAGTTTTGGACCTAGAGCGGTGCTCCTAGATTTCGATAGACCTGACCGTATAGGAAGTCCAACAAATTTATAACGTGAACCTTAGGACCCTCTTAGCTGGTATGAGCATGCGCGTAGTGCTCGAGAGTAGTTAAATTTAAGTCCGTACAACTCAATTCCAATTAGACAACGTTTGACCCTAAGCGATAAAACAATTTCTTATATTAGAAAGGGTATAAAATCATCTAGCGTATGAGCATAGACTTTGGACTACACCTATGGATTTCCACTACTCCTAAATTAAGACTAGACTACCAGTTACATTAGAGAATGCCAGAGACCGATAGATGTAGCTAGGTCAAATCAATACACCTCTTTGATCTGGGTGGCGCAACAAAAGCGTGGTGGACCTTACCCCACTGGCCCAGGATCAGAACTGTGCTCGTTGAATACGAACATTATAGAAGCCCTAGCAAGTTCTATTATGAGAAACCATTTTAGGATGATCTAATAAGTTTGATTCACCCTTTTCTTGAACATAGATAATAACAAGGACTCTCTTAGACTAAGACCTAAAGGGCAACCTTAGACATAAACAATTTGAGCCTTTCAATGATGGACATTCTCTACGTTTTTAGAGTGATCGGACTACGGAGTTATTGAAATATAAACTACGAAACATTTGCGGCTTGACCTAATTCTCAATCCTGGGCGACTACCAACGTACTCACTGCTTGACCGAGCGGAAGACCAGGATCTACTAGGACTAGGAAGGGATACGATAGCCTTCTACCCTGGTCAGGTAGATAATCGATGTATCGGGATCAAACCCACTATAACCGTCTCTCCGTGTTGGTCAAACACTGAAAGCAGCTATCTTACTCTAAATTGTTGGGAATTATCGTTAAGACTCCAGATAGGTAAAGAAATAAATTGTGGCAAACTATCAGGATATGAGAAATGGATAAAGAAATAAGTTTTAAGGGGGGTAGACTAAAATGAACCAGACTAGTATATACCCTACGCAATAAAACTTAGGCAAAGAAATAATTAAATCTTTCCTTATTACCCTTAGACAATTTCGGGGATGAAATTTTGTTTTAAGGGGGGTAGATTGTAACATCCCGGATTTTTGCCAACCTAGAATTAGACGTTCTTAGGCAATGGGTCGATCTTAACACCTTATTAACTTGTCAGAACTCAATCCCAAAGTCTAAAATCGCTTGTTAACACTTTTCCTTCACAAATCCCACCCTTCACCACCTTGTTCTTTCAATTTTTCTAAGTACTTTCACCCCAGACACTATTTTAAACTAGCTAAGTATTATAACTTGGATCACTTTATATACAAACTACAAAGGCCCAGGTACCACCTCAGACAGAAATTACTCAGGACTAAATCCTTTAGAAATCAGGCGAGAATTAGCCAGTGTTAAACTAGAGTACCTGTGAAATTAGCACCAATCACTTTAAATACGATCTGCAAGACCCAAAACATGTAAAATCATTGACGCTACATTACCCAAAAATCTAGGATCAATCTCATTACTCGGCTGCTCTCGGGAGCATCTTGAAACTCCGTATCAGATCTAGACCGCACGTCGGAAGTCTGATTAACACGAAGTTAAGGAATTAGGACCGCCTTGCTGGGCTTGACAACCATCTCAGAAATCAAATCCCGATAGTGTCCCAGAGTTATTCGCTTGAGCTCGAAGCGGAGAGTGTGAGAAATGTGAAAATAGTTCTAAATTGAATTCAAAATAAATAAATCTAGCACATGTAGCTTGCAGATCAGTATTGAGCAACCTGACCGTCAGAATCAGGCCAGATTACACCCTCGGATCAGGGATATTTCCCTAAACATATCCATGTACTCGAAATCTCCGATCGAGATCCGCTGACCGTTGAAATGAAACTGGTTCGCCACGCGTGATCTGAGAACCCTACTAGAACGAAAGCTTAATGGTACCTAGATCCAAAGTCTATGAGCTTAAGTCCAACCTCTGGCTCAAGGGGGCCTGTCAGAAGTCCTCCGTTGAGCTGAAACTGACCTACTTTGGATATAACCTAACTATACCTTGACTTGAAGTCTATTTTGGTGACTTTTTAGGCTATATAAGGACCTTAAAACCCTCTCTCAATTAGCCATACGAATTTGAAAAAAATCCTAAGAGAGAAGAGAGAAAAGAGAGAAAGTGTGAGAGAAGTGGGAGCATCTCCCTGCCATGTTTCCCTACTGCTATACGTGTTTAATCTAATCGCTTTTCCGGCAATTCCGGCTTCGTTCCTAGGTAAAAAACCCTAACCCTAACCTGTTTGGGGGTTTTGATAATTGTAGGTTATGAAATAGCTAACCTATTTCGTTTTATAGGTTGTTAAACTGCCATATACGAAAGCTTAACGAACCTATCGAATCCATTACGATTCTACGACAAAAGGTGCGGACTTTAGGTGTATAGGTTATAGTTTTCAACGCTTTCAATGTCAGATAATGATAGATTCATGATCTGCATGCAATTGCATATGTACAAAGTGCTGTCTGTTTTCTGTTTCGATTAAATACGAAGAATATAGAATTTTGTGTATTCTAGGTATTTGTAGAAAGTATCATATACGTATAAATTTTGGAAATGTGTTTGCCATAATTATTGGCTGTATGAACATATTATATATATGTATAATACTTACTTGGCGAGAGTGTTCACCCTAATACATGTTTTTGCTAATATACACTATGTATGTTAAAATAGTGTATTCTAAGTGTTTGTTGAAATGACTAAATAAATATGGATTTATTATTTATGCCTGCCAAATGTATTGAATGTAAGAACATGATTGATGTGTATGCGACAACTCATTGTTATAAGGATTTATCATATTCTATGTTGAAATCAACATACGTCATGTATGTTAGAGTGGTGTAATTTAAGTGTTTGCTAAAATGTCCGTGTGAGAAATTGTGTGACGAACTAAGTTTAATAGTGGTGTTGAGATAGGATTCTCAACTACCTTAGAAACGTATATAATTTCCTCCATGTTGCTTGTTTAATTTAACCGCTTACTTATGAAATATAGGTGTTTCTATTTCCTATTTATATTGTGCTTTATTACATGTTTTATGACATGTTTGTCATCATGCTTGAATCACTTTGTTTATTCTGCTTTACTCTACATGCTTCTGTTCATAGATTGATTGTGTTTGGGGCTATGATTATAGTCCAGGCAATCGGTAACAGAATTGAATTCGTGGCTGAGATTCATTTGCCACGTGAGATGTGTTCGACGAACCCGAGTCGTACTTCGGTTGGCGATAGTGGTTGGCCACACGAAGTGCTTATGCGCTTCATATCGTTCAACTTGTTGTGCGCTCGAGCTAGCTGAGCTCGTCAAGTAACCCGATGCGTCTAATGTATGTTCACCATGTTCGGATTCTACTTCTTGAACCTAGGGTACCAAACTTACCAGTGAAATCCCGTTAACCATGGTACCTCGATCCGCTAAGACTCATGAGCCGGGCATGGTGGTATGGGACACCGTGGTCGAGCTGTCGGCCTACGCTGGGGCCACGTGCCTCCCCATAGTGACCAGTGAGCAACCAAACTCGTGAACAGATTATGGTGGTATGGGACACTATATTCGAGCTGTCAGCCTACACTGATTGGTGATGAGCCCTAAGTAGTGACCTCGAGCATACTCTGAATTTGCGGTGAGGCGACGAGTTTTGCCACGGTAAATAGAGTATGAACTAGGCCTGTATCAATTTAGTGATGAACCGTTAAAAGGGTGATGAGGGAGTGGTGTAACGGTTCCGTGTAACAGCCCTGGCAGCCCTTGCAGCGTCCTAGAAACACACCATCGTATGAGATTAACTAGGACTGACGACCCTAGAATGGATCGTGTTTGGGAATGATACAAGGGAGGTACCTTAGTTTCCCAATACTGTTGTTTGAAATGGACTAATAACAACTCGGTAATCATGCTCATCATCGCACTTCATGTGCTTGGAAGATGTGGAGCACTGAGGAATGCAAGCATGCCGCGAACGTAAGATGGTATCACATGAGGGAGTGTGTGGTGAGGGCATGCATCATGACTGCATTCATACTTGCATTAACAAGAGTATTTAGAATTGTTTGATTGTACTGCTTTATCATTACTGCTTGACTGAGTTGATAACATGTTAACCTATGCTTTATTGTTCCACTGAGTTGATCACTCACTCCCACGTTACGGGACGGTGTTGTACACACCAACCAGATTGTTTTAGCTGCAGGTGATGGCGATGCTTATGAAGTAGAGCCGGACTACTACTATGATGTTGAGGAGGAGTTCTCCTACATGTAACTCTCTGACGGGCCTATGAAGACCTGGAGTTGCATCGACGGGGCTTTCTGGGATATTTACTAGATGACCTTACACAACTTGGTATAATTTGAAATTGTACTTGTAAATAGTTAACCTGGTAACATTATCACACTCCGGAGACTCACCATAGCCTATATCTTTTATATATCTATCACAGTCTTCCACTTGCAATCTCACTTGTCTCTGGAGTATGATATGCTGTTTTGGCTTAATCTCACTCATGTTCAATGCACTAATACAGACAACATTCAATCATCATTTATTTTGATGCATAAGTGATGTGTTGGAACTTGAGAGTTGAGTTTATGCTCGACCTCCGATTTTCAAGGCATTACACTTGGTCCTCTCGCCCTTTAGTACTTGAACGGATGCCCTGCATCCAAACACCCTGAGATGACTGTACGGTGGATCTCATCCAGTCCACACCTTCTCAGGAACTTCTTCATTCAACAGGGCTGATGGAGGCCTGTTTATCAAATACACTGTCGTGTGCATTATTTCTCCCCAGAACATCTTGGGCAACTTCGCATGGGATAACATGCATCTAATTCTCTCTACAATGGTACGATTCATTCGGTCAGCCACACCATTATGCTGAGGGGTCTTGAGAACCGTCTGTTCATGTATACCCAGGGACTTGCAATACTTATGAAAGTCACTGATGTATTCACCACCAATGTCAGCACAGATGCACTTTAATGATCTACCTGTCTCTCTCTCGACCATAGCATGAAACAATTTAAACACACCAAAGATCTCGTCTTTGGATTTCAAAGCATAAACCCAAACCCTCCTATATGCATCATCTATAAAAGCGACAAAATACAATGCCCCACCCAAGGTTTTTATCCTCAGAGGACCACAAATATCAGAATAAACCAAATCTAATGCATGCACTTTATTAACATGAGAAGCAGATTTATCAAATGAAACTTTATGTTGTTTCCCTGATAAACAGTCACTACAGGTTTTGAGAGGTATACATGTCAAATCTGGAAGGAGTCGCTTCTTTGCCAGTAGTTGAAGCACTCATGTGGCCTAAATGCCTGTGCCACATGTCAGTGGTTGAATCTTCCACTGTGTTCAACCCACCCTTACACACACTGACACTTGCCTTGTAAAGAGTACAATACTTCTTTCCTTTAGCCGCGATCAATGAATCCTTGATGAGCTTCCAGCGCCCACCAACAAATTGACTTCTAAAACCATCATCATCCAACCTTCCTACCGACACTAAGTTGAGGCGAAGGTCTGGAAGTGCTTCACATCCCTGAGAACCAATGTGCAGCCCACATCGGTCTTCACACAAATATAACCGACTCCTAAGATCTTTGATATGCCAAAATTTCAAATATTCAGCCCTGAAAAAAATGGAAAATAGGAAGCTTAGGCAAAAAGCCTAGTGAGTACACACGTGTGTGCAGTGTGTCCTACATGCAAGCAAGATAAATATTTTACAAGGAAATCATATATGTGAAAGGTGTGTAGCACGTAAAGTATGATTTCAATGCCAATGCAATACATATGCATCATAGTAATACTCCAAGTCAATGCTACCAGCATCACCAAGTCATATTTTCATTTCTCCTATATCACAGCCATGACTGTATTACACGCATCCGTAATCACGTCATCATCATCATATTGTCATGCCATAATTATACAATATCAGCAATACTGACAAGTCCATGAGTTAAACAATATCAGAATACGCAATACAAGTCAACTATATAAATGAGGAACAATATCAGAATACGCGATATAAATCAACTACACAAATGAGGAGTCATAAAGAGTCAAATATCAAATATCGTATCTAAACCATATAAATGCAGAAACACAAGTAACCCAAAATTTCATATGCCGCGGATGTAATACAATATGTGGTGCGAATGGAATGACCATGCTGGAGTGTGCAGTCGGGATGATAGTACGTAGTATCGCAGGCTATGGGGTCTATCACAAGGGACTTCTATCCAAACTAGTCCCACACCTAAATTTGAATAGTCGGACTCAATGTGGTAAACTCCTGGTCTCAGGTTAGTCGCGCGATCCAACCAAAATCCTGGCCATTGCGAAGGTACATGTACAAATAGTTACGCACCACTAGCCCGAGTGGATAGTGAATGAATGAATGAATGAGTATGCAACTCCTGCTTAATAAGTCCACATATCAGTACAGTTCCTCTCTGGGATCATCACCGGGGTTTAGTACACTCCAAATGACACTACCGCTCTCCAGCCGCACAGTCCAAGTGAGCGTAAAAAACCTCACTATCCGCTTAGCCAATAGTTTGTCAATATCTATCTGGCACGTCGATAGCGGACCCATTCACGAGCTGGTCAAACTCAGCCTAGTATTGCCCCCTACGCTCGGGTGGGTAAGGCTACACCCCATCCCAACCGACCACAACACAGTGGGAGACGCGTCCTCCTGGTATCCGGCATTCGAGCGCTCATGTATCCACTCGGTCTCGACGTTGCGGCGTCCTCTGGTGAATTTTCACCTAAGGCCATCTATGGTAGCCCGATGCTAGAACAATTTTCGGTGTCCCGTCTGGCCATCCACGATATGTCTGTGGAGGCTATGGTCCTGATGTCACTAAGGCGTACAGTAATCATAATGCAAGGTGCATGAGTTATACAATCCAGTCATGCAACAATCTGGCGCATACCGTGTACTCATGTGAGACAATCTCTGCCTATCAAGGAGTCTCATAGTCGTCATGCCCAATGACATATGAAATTATCAACACCTCTTATAACAAGCATGTAGATGATGCGTATGGGCCTATATCATGATGCTATGCTGTCACATACACATAATCAGCATCGACAATCGGAATCGGTGAGAATGGGCCTAACAAGGCCTAAGGGATGGTCACAATGTGGACATTCAACCATCATTGCCCGTCAATGTGGACATTTAACCAACATTGCTCCCAAGGAGTAGCCCACATAAACATCAATACATACATCATGGCGAAATCACACATCACATCGGTCCTCATATACATGGCTTTGGGTCTCACACAACTGCCACATATTCATTGCATTGGGCCTCACTCATGGGCCTCATATTCATCACATTGGGTCGTATCATATGGGCCTTACACACCGTAATGGGCCTTGGCACATGGGCCATGAATACACCTCATCCGGCTTCACAACCTATGGGCGTTAAATACACATTAGGTGGGGCCCAACACATGGGCCTCAAGTACATCACAATTTGCCACAACCCATGGGCCTAAAATACATCTAAATGAGCCATGCCCACAGGTCTCAAATACATCACATTGGGCCTCGCTCATGGGCCTCGAATGCATTGTAAGTGGCCTTAAATCTATTTCACGGGTAGGCCACATACCTGGGCCTAATACACGTCACTATGGGCCACATCACATGGGCAAGAAATACATCACAATGAGCCTCGTCATATTGGCCGGAAATATATCTCAATGGGCCTTGCCCATAGACCACGAATACATGGCTACACCAATTATGATAAGTCTTATACTACAACCACTTCACACGTCACATAGTTAATGGCTCATATTCGGTGTCGCATGGTTAAGGGCCACAACAATCATAAATCTACTTAGACAAGTAGTCACACGATTGCTCCAATTTCCATACAGTTAGGTGGGCTATAAAAAATAAAGCACTCACATGTGGTGGTCCACATAACTTCCACCAATCCACACTACTAGTTAGGCCACCCAAGATCCCAAATTCCTATAGTGTAGTGATCCACATGATTCCTACCAAATGACGGTCTAAATGAGGAATAACCATTACAATGGGTACCATGAAAATGACTTAGATTGCAGTAAATATATATGCAGCCCCACACTCTAAAATGATCTAATCAAAATAGATGAATGGCTGATAAAACATGTATGTTAGGTGTCCCATGATCGGTTTAAAAAGGGTATATGGATAGATTTCTCACAAGTATTACTGCAGCTCTAAAAAATATTTAACAGTGGACAAGTGATCAATATTGCTCCCATGGAATAAGCTTTGGATCTGATTAGTTTATGGGACTATACCCTAAAATGATAAGAATAAACCGATGAATGGCATGGATCTACATCATACTACAAGATGGAATCCATGGTCAAGGAAGCGTTCCAGCATATAAGGGGCACACTAAAGCCTAAGAATTTCCAATAGTTGTCACCACTGTTACTACTTACAGCATGGCCCACCTAAAATTGAGTTCTACTTCATCTTGTGTCCATGGGCAGGAGGTGGGATCACATCCCAAGTGACTGAAAATTATATAGGCAGTGTGGGTATACAACACATGCACCTAAGTGGGTTTCATATGCATCACATTATGTCCAGGGAAGCTTTCATCGGTAAGCATGTAATTCCCTTTCCTTATTATTATTATATTTTGTATAATTGTGGGTCCCATTGACATGGTGGGGTTCACCCATGAACAATTCATATAAAAAAACAACATCATAACTAATATCATCCATTAGATGAATGACATGGATATAAGGTATATACGTTGGGTGGGACTTATAACACATGGATGGTCTGAATGATGGACGACTGGGATGTAAAATACATGTAACGAGTTGGCTACAAGATTTAATGGCTGACCCAATTTTGGTGGCAGTCACACATCACAGTAGAACTCAAAGGAATTAACAGTTGGGAATTTTATTCCCACTGTTTCTTATAGTGTGGTCCACCTAAGGTGTGGATCTGCCTTATTCTTTTACTCATGACTTAAAATGGTCTGAAGGAGTGGATGAATGGCCCAGATATACTTTTCATCATCAAGGTGGGCCCTAGAAAAACCTAAGTATTTTGAGTATAATTTTCACTGTCCAAGTGGCATGGCCTACATGAATTTCTAATCGGCCTAATTTTTGGAACCATACAATAACTGGGGCTAGTAAGATGGATGAATGGTGTGGATTTAGCACATACATCATGGTGTGGCCATGATCAGCCCACAAAATTTTACCCTAAATGTGGACGTCCAGGAATGACGTCACCACCTTCACGCCTATTAATTTATTTTAATATTAATATTATTAGTATTAGTATTTGTATATTTCTCATCAAGGTGGGCCACTTAAGAGATCCAGTCCATCCATTGTGTGTGTCCCACTTGGAGTGCTCAGTCCAAGTTGCAGATGCATAAAAAATTCAGGTGGGCCCCAGCAAGTACTTTGATATGTTTTAGCATGTATTCACATGATTTTTGGCGGTGTGGACCACCTGAGTTCCGTGTACGGCTGAAATTTGGGGGTGACCCATTTTTAAAGGGGACTCATCAAATGCACGGTGTAGATGCTCGACAAGCATCATGGTGGGACTAGTGGTGGGACCCACTGTCCCTGCCCGTTCCAACATGCAGCAGCCGCTGCAGCGTCCTTGGATGCCCATACGTCAGCAGCAAGGGGCGTCAACCCCTTGTATACATGTATTTTTTTTAGATTATTTTTTTTTGTGTTTTGTTGTGGTTTTTCATAGGTGGGGCCCACATAAACACAATCCAACCTGTTTGTTGCATTTCCTGGCTCGTGACAGATGAAACGACTCCAATATTTGATGTTCAGAAACATTTCAGTGGGCCTTAATAGATTTTAACAGTTAATATCACTATTTCCTATGATGTGGTCCGCCAGAGATTTGTATTGGCTTCATGTTTTGGTTCAATGGATAAAATGAGCTAGGGAATCGGATGCACAGCATGGATCAAATATATACATCATGGGTGGGGCCTGTTGTGGACCCACACCTCTTCCCTTCTTTTTATTTAAAGCGAGCAGGGGCGTCTGGACGCTACAGCAAGCAGCGTCCAGCCTTCCGTTTCTCTCTCCTTTTTTTTTCTTCTTTTTTTTCTTTTTAAAAAAAAAAAAAAAATGGTGTGTGCACGTGTGTTTAGCCAGCACAATGGCCTCACTTGGGATGGTTTGGATGGTCTACAAAATTCGAGTGGGGCCCACAATCAATGGGTCCCACATAAAGGCTATAAAAAAATTATTATTATTATTATTTTAAAATTCTTTTTAGATGCATTCTCCCAAGAATCTACACCATTAAACACATCATTATCACATTATCATCACCATTATATGTATCATCACCATTCTCCCATGAATCCACACCATTAAACACATCGTTCTCCCATGTATCCACACCATTGATCATATAAAATCGTCACCACTAATAATGATACAAATAATCAAAAAGAAAACAAACCAATAGTGGAGTAGGTGTACTCACCTTGATGAATTAGATGGATGGTTGAGATAGATGGAAGGGATGAGATTGATAGAGTTGATGGCCCACCAAGGTCTCTCTCTCTCTCTCTCTCTCTCTCTCTCTCTCTCTCTCTCTCTATCTCTCTCTCTCTTATGGAAAATGGTGAAATGTTAATGGATGGAGAGGTATTTATAAAGAAACGGATAAATTTTTTGTTAAGTTTGGCTAATGTGATTAATATTAGCTTCGATTAGGATTATGGTAATTAATTCATGCTTTGTAATTAATATTGAATTAAAAGAGCATGGGATGGCATGGTGTGATGATGTCATGTATAGTGTTTAGAATGGAGAGGTGTTGACTTGAGGTGTACATGAGAGAGGGAGGGGTATGGGTGTGTGACATCACACACATGGGTAGAGATTCTCTCACCCATGTGTGGCATGTACATGTGTGTATCACATGTGTTGTGCACATGTGTAGAATGAAATACATGACACCATGCGCACATGATACACTTATTATTCTTCACAGCGTATCTCAGTAACAAAGTATCATACCGAAGCACGGGTGGTACCTCCACGATCGTAGTGACGGGCGGTCGATATGCGATAGGTTTTGAGTTCTTGGGGTTCCGGTCAGTCGGGTATGCACTATGAACGGCCAATCCAGGTCTAGCTAAGGGCATCGATCATTATGCACATATGCATGGAAAATGGTACGGAATGGATGGGGTCTTTACAATCTACCCCCCTAATAAAAATTTCGTCATCGAAATTTCTAGTTCCAAGCACAGTATTAAACTCATAACATATAATCCAAACACACATCACCGTATATATCAAATAGTCATCCATCAAACACTAAAGGGTATTGCTCACAGCTATTCCCTCATGCCTGGGTGCTAGGTATAGTCTCTACGTTCTCAAATAGAGGATCCGGTTTTGACTAGGTTCTCAAACAAAGAATCCTAGATTCATGTCTCTAGATTCATACAAATCAGGGGTACTAATAGCATCTAGGTTCTCGATCAACGACACTAGGAGACTTAGTTTAAGTTCTTCTATGTTTTTCACTTGCGGACTTTGCTCGTAATTGATCCCAAATATTATGCTCTGATGTCATCTTCTGTCATGCCCCAAACCTGGGAACGGACAGCTTCCATGATGCCCCGAATCCGACACTCAACTTCCATACACCAAGTCTCGAGTTTGGCGCACCACGAGGAAGATTTTTCACTAATTTTATTATTATTATTATTATACATATATAATAATACCTGAGCATAAAGATCCATGATCAAATTACCAAGCAAAACTCTCTAATAGAAATCCTGATGGTTACAAGTACAATGCTTTCAAAAAAGGTACACAACGTCAACATTGCCAAATCAAAAAAATAGATGCAATGCATCGAGAAAGCAAAGTCTTCCAAGCTACTCTAGCCCTGAAAAAAAAAAAAAAAAATAGGAAGCTTAGGCAAAAAGCCTAGTGAGTACACACGTGTGTGCAGTGTGTCCTACATGCAAGCAAGATAAATATTTTACAAGGAAATCATATATGTGAAATGCGTGTAGCACGTAAAGTATGATTTCAATGCCAATGTAATGCATATGCATCATAGTAATACTCCAAGTCAATGCTACCAGCATCACCAAGTCATATTTTCATTTCTCCTATACTACAACCATAACCGTATTACACGCATCCGTAATCACATCATCATCATCATATTGTTATGCCATAATTATACAATATCAGAAATATTGACAAGTCCATGAGTCAAACAATATCAGAATACGCAATATAGATGAACTATACAAATGAGGAACAATATCAGAATATGCGATACAGATCAACTATACAAATGAGGAGTCATAAAGAGTCAAATATCAGATGCTGTATGTAAACCATATAAATGAAGAAACACAGGTAACTCAAAATGTCATATGCCGCGAATGTAATACAATATGTGGTGCGAATGGAATGACCATGCTGGAGTGTGAAGTCGGGATGATAGTACGTAGTATCGTAGGCTATGGGGTCCATCACAAGGGACTTCTATCCAAACCAGTCCCATACCTAAATTTGGATAGTCAGACTCAATGTGGTAAACTCTTGGTCTTAGGTTAGTCGCGCGCCCCAATCGAAATCCTGGCCATTGCGAAGGTACACATACAAATAGTTGCGCACCACTAGCTCAAGTGGATAGTGACTGAATGAATGAATGAGTATGCAACTCCTGCTCAATAAGTCCACATATCAATACAGTTCCTCTCTGGGATCATCATCGGTGTTTAGTACACTCTAAATGGCACTGCCACTCTCCTAGCCGCACAGTCTAAGTTACCGTAAGAAACCTTACTATCCGCCTAGCCAATAGTCTGTCAATACCTATCCGGCACATCGATAGCGGACCCATTCACGAGATGGTCAAACTCAGCCTAGTATTGCCCCCTACGCTCGATCGGGTAAGGCTACACTCCCTCCCAACCGACCATGACACAGTGGGAGACGCGGCCTCCTGGTATCCGGTACTCGGGCGCTCATATATCCACTCAGTCTCGACGTTGGGGTTTCCTCTAGTACCAAGAGGGTTTAGGGATTTTCACCCAGGGCCATTTATGGCAGCCCGATCCTAGAACAATTTTCGGTGTCCCGTCTGTCCATCCACGATATATCTATGGAGGCTACGGCCCTGATGTCGTTAGGGCGTACAGTAATCACAATGCAAGATGCATGAGTCATACAATCCAGTCATGCAGCAATCCGGCACATACTGTGAACTCATGTGAGACAATCTCCGCCTATTAGGGAGTCTCATAATCGTCATGCCAAATGACATATGCAATGGTCAACCACCTCTCATAACAAACATGCAGATGATGCGTATGGGCATGTATCATGATGTTATGTCACATACACATAATCGGCATAGACAATCAGAATCAGTGAGAATGGGCCTAACAAGGCCTAAGGGAAGGTCACAATGTAGACATTCAATCATCATTGCCCGTCAATGTGGACATTTAACCAACATTGCTCCCAAGGAGTAGCCCACGCAAACATCAATAAATACATCATGACGAAATCACACATCACATCGGTCCTCATATACATCGCTTTGGGTCTCACACAAGGGCCACATATTCATCGCATTGGGCCTCACTCATGGGCCGCATATACATAACATTGGGTCGTATCATATGGGCCTTACGCATCGCAATGGGCCTCGACACATGGGCCATGAATACACCTCATCAGGCTTCACAACCCATGGGCTTCAAATACACATTAGGTGGGCCCTACACATGGGCCTCAAGTACATCACAATTAGCCACAACCCAGGGGCCTAAAATACATCTAAATGAGCCATGCCCATGGGTCTCAAATACATCACATTGGGCCTCGCTTATGCGCCTTGAATGCATTGCAATTGGCCTTAAATCTATTTCACGGGTAGGCCACATACCTGCGCCTAATACATGTCACTATGGGCCATATCACATGGGCTGGAATTACATCACAATGAGCCTTGTCATAGGGGCCAAAAATATATCTCAATGGGCCTTGCCCATAGGCCACAAATACATGACTACACCAATTATGATAAGTCTTATACTACAACCACTTCACACGTCACATAGTTAATGGCTCATATTCGGTGTCGCATGGTTAAGGGCCACAACAATCATAAATCTACTTAGACAAGTAGTCACACGATTGCCCCAATTTTCATACAGTTAGGTGGGCTATAAAAAATTAAGCACTCACATGTGGTGGTCCACACAACTTCCACCAATCCACACTACTAGTTGAGCCACCCAAGATCCCAAATTCCTATAGTGTAGTGATCCACATGATTCCTACCAAATGACGGTCCAAATGAGGAATAACCATTACAATGGGTACCATGAAAATGACTTATATTGCAATAAATATATAGGCAGCCCCACGCTCTAAAATGATCTAATCAAAATAGATGAATGGCTGATAAAACATGTATGTTAGGTGTCCCATGATCGGTTTAAAAAGGATAGATGGATAGATTTCTCACAAGTATTACTGCAGCTCTAGAAAATATTTAACGGTGGACAAGTGATCAATATTGTTCCTATGGAATGAGATTTGAATCTGATTAGTTTATGGGACTATACCCTAAATGATAAGAATAAACTGATGAATGGCATGGATCTACATCATACTACAAGATGGAATCCATGGTCAAGGAGCGTTCCAGCATATAAGGGGCACACTAAAGCCTAAGAATTTCCAATAGTTGTCACCACTGTTTCTACTTACAGCGTGGCCCACCTAAAATTGAGTTATACTTCATCTTGTGTCCATGGGCAGGAGGTGGAATCACTTCCCAAGTGACTAGAAAATATATAGGCAGTGTGGGTATACAACACATGCACCTAGGTGGGCTTCAGATGCATCGTATTATGTCCAGGGAAGCTTTCATCGGTAAGCATGCAATTTCCTTTCCTTATTATTATTATATTTTGTATAATTGTGGGTCCCATTGACATGGTGGGGTTCACCCCATGAACAATTCATATAACAAACAACATCATAACTGATACCACCCACTAGATGAATGACATGGATATAAGGTACATACGTCGGGTGGGACTTATAACACATGGATGGTCTAAATGATTGACGACTGGATGTAAAATACATGTAACGAGTTGACTCCACGATCTAATGGCTGACCCAATTTTGGTGGCAGTCACACATCACAGTAGAACTCAAAGGAGATTTAACAGTTGGGAATTTTATTCCCACTGTTTCTTATAGTGTGGTCCACCTAAGGTGTGGATTTGCCTTATTCTTTTACTCATGACTTAAAATGGTCTGAAGGAGTGGATGAATGGCCCTGATATACTTTTCATCATCAAGGTGGGCCCTAGAAAAACCTAAGTATTTTGAGTATAATTTTCACTGTCCAAGTGGCATGGCCTACATGAATTTCTAATCGGCCTAATTTTTGGGACCATACAATAAATGGGGCTAGTAAGATGGATGAATGGTGTGGATTTAGCACATACATCATGGTGTGGCCATGATCAGCCCACAAAATTTTACTCTAAATGTGGACGTCCAGGGAGGACGTCACCACCTTCACGCCTATTATTTTATTTTAATATTAATATTATTAGTATTAGTATTTGTATATTTCTCATCAAGGTGGGCCACTTGAGAGATCCAATCCATCCATTGTGTGTGTCCCACTTGGTGGAGTGCTCAGTCCAAGTTGCAGATGCATAAAAAATTCAGGTGGGCCCCAGCAAGTACTTTTATATGTTTTAGCATGTATTCACATGATATTCGGCGGTGTGGACCACCTGAGTTCCGTGTACGGCTGAAATTTGGGGGTGACCCATTTTTAAAGGGGACCCATCAAATGCACGGTGTAGATGCTCTACATGCATCATGGTGGGACCAGTGGTGGGACCCACTGTCCCTGCCCGTTCCAACATGCAGCAGCCGCTGCAGCATCCCTGGATGCTCGTACGTCAGCAGCAAGGGGCTGACGCCCCTTGCATATATGTATTTTTTTTTTGGTGTTTTGTTGTGGTTTTTCATAGGTGGGGCCCACATAAAGACAATCCAACCCGTCTGTTCCATTTCCTGGCTCGTGACAGATCAACTGACCCCAATATTTGATGTTTAGAAGCATTTCAGTGGGCCCTAATAGATTTTAATAGTTAATATCACTATTTCCTATGATGTGGTCCTCCTGACATTTGTATTGGCTTCATGTTTTGGTTCAATGGATAAAATGAGCTGGGGAATCGGATGGACGGCATGGATCAAATATATACATCATGGGTGGGGCCAGTTGTGGACCCACACCTCTTCCCTTCTTTTTCTTTCAAGTGGGCAGGGGCGTCTGGACACTGCAGTACGCAACGTCCAGTCTTTTGTCTCTCTCTCTCTCTCTCTCTCTCTCTCTCTCTCTCTCCCTCTCTCTTTCTTTTCTTTTTTTTTTTTTTTTTTTTTTTGGTGTGTGCACGTGTGTTTGGCAAGCATAATGGCCTCACTTGGGATGGTTTGGATGGTTTACAAAATTCTAGTGGGGCCCACAATCAATGGGTCCCACATAAAGTCTATAAAAATATTATTATTATTATTATTTTTAAATTCTTTTTAGATGCATTCTCCCAAGAATCTACACCATTAAACACATCATTATCACCTTATCATCACCATTATATGTATCATCACCATTCTCCCATGAATCCACACCATTAAACACATCGTTCTCCCATGTATCCACACCATTGATCACATAAAATCGTCACCACTAATAATGATACAAATAATCAAAAAGAAAACAAACCAATAGTGGAGTGGGTGTACTCACCTTGACGAATTAGATGGATGGTTGAGATGGATGGAAAGGATGAGATTGATAGAGTTGATGGCCCACCAATGTCTCTCTCTCTCTCTCTCTCTCTCTCTCTCTCTCTCTCTCTCTCTCTCTCTCTCTCTCTCTCTTATGGAAAATGGTGAAATGCTAATAGATGGAGAGGTATTTATAAAGAAATGGATAATTTTTTTGTTAAGTTAGGCTAATGTGATTTATATTAGCTTAGATTAGGATTATGGTAATTAATTCATGCTTTGTAATTAATATTGAATTAAAAGAGCATGGGATGGCATGGTGTGATGATGTCATGTATAGTGTTTGGAATGGAGAGGTGTTGACTTGAAGTGCACATGAGAGAGGGAAGGGTATGGGTGTGTGACATCACACACATGGGTAGAGATTCTCTCACTATTGTGTGGCATGTACATGTGTGTATCACATATGTTGTGCACATGTGTGGAATGAAATACATGACGCCATGCGCACATGATACACTTATTATTCTTCACGGTGTATCTCACTAACAGAGTATCATACCGACGCATGGGTGGTACCTCCACAATCGTGGCGACGAGGTGGTCGATATGAGATAGGTTTCGAGGTCTTGGGGTTTCGGTCAGTCTGGTATGTACTATGAACGGCTAATCCAGGTCTAGTTAAGGGGCATTGATCATCATGCACATATGCATGAAAAATGGTACGGAATGGATGGGGTCTTTACATCCGGCCTTCCCGCCCTTTCTGTTCTTTTCTCTCTCTCGATCTTGTATCACAAGGGCCTCTTATTGAGTAGACCCCTGAGACTTCCTCCTTGTCTCCTCATTGAAGAGACAACTAGTTACCTGTTCCAGGACACCTTTTCGTCTGGCGCGGAGTTACTCAGAGACACCACTAATGTCTCCCAACTATCAGGCAATGAGCTAAGCAATATCAAAGCCTGTAATTCATCGTCCAGGACCATCTTCATAGCGGAGAGCTGGTTCAATATATCGCTGACCTCATTCATGTGCTTAGCCACAGAACCACCGTCTTTGAACTTGAGATTCACAAGTCATCTTATTAGAAAAATCTTATTGCTGACTGTCTTCCTCTCATACAGCCTTTGCAATTTCAACCATAGGCTAGCGGCTGAGGTCTTCGTAGACACATGGTGTAATACGGAATCGTCTAACCATTGTCTAATAAACCCTACCGCCTTCCGGTACATCTTCTTCTAGTCATCATCTGACATATCTGTTAAGGGTCAAATATTGCATACCAGACCCCATCTATTACCTGGATTTACGAGCACAATATTGTTTAACGCCCGGTTTTAACTGTGTTTGTGATACAGGGTATATTTGAGAGCATGAACGGTAAAAAGTCGCTAAAAAGCATGGATTTAAAGCTCTGATGACACCAAGGCAAGGGACAGACCCCAGTGAACCAAGATTAACGCCCGAGATCCAAGGAAATCAAGCAACTAAAGCTCAAGTGGCCCGTAGGACGTCCAGAACGCAAGATCACAGGGTTTCCACCATCCGTTCGGCTTGAAACGTCATACATGGCCTGAGAACCCTAAATGAACCGTACACGTCGAATTTCAGTCCCTGGAACCCTGTGGAAGTAGCTCAAGTGGCAGATCAGCCACTAAACTGCTGATCTGGGGCCTACTCAATACCTGGATTTGCCTCGATTTTGGACCCAACGGCTAAAGTAGTATAATATAACAGATGGACAGAGTGGATTCCTCAGCACATCAAGGCGGGCCCCATTTCATGTGGATGGTGTACACAGCAGGTGTACACCTGCCATGCACCACAACAAGCTAAACCGGTCAGCTTACGCTGACCCGAGGAGGACTCCAACCAAAGAGCAAAGACGCAACAGCGTCCGCACTAACCGACTCCGATTTTTGACTGTGGGACCCATCCATCATGTATGCTGAAAATCTGGACCGTCCAAGATGATAAAAGGGGGGTGACTATCCTCGCCTAGGTGTCAGAAACTCAGAAGACCGTGAGGATTGCAATCCAACTGTCCAAACGGTAGATGGACGGTGGAGTAGATGATTTCGTGGGCCACACCAAAATCAACTAAATCTTGACATTTCCTAACGTTTTTTCGCCCTGAAGACAATGGACGGCATGGATTTCTCATCTGATTCGAATTGTGGGCCCCGCCAACAGCTCAGCGAACGATTTTTTCGTTGCTGCGAACAGAGCCACCGGCTCGTTACAGTGGCCCACCATCTTGATCCGAAGTCTCGATCCGGACCGTCCATTGAATTCCCACAAGCCCTATTACTCGAGCCTAGGTGACTGAATTCAAGAAGTAAGCATCGATCGGTTTTCAAACGTCCAAACAGATGACCGACGGTGCAATGAAAAACCTCGTGGGCCACGTAGAAAACGATCTAAAGCGACCGTTCCTGACCGTTTTTTTTAGAAGAATTTAATGGACGGTGTGGATTTCCCAAACACTGGGGTATGTGGACCCCACTGATGTCACCGCAAGCTGGTTTGCGTACAAACAGCGTCCGCAAGGTGCGGACGCTGATTCAGGTTGTGGGCCCCACCTGTTGTCCATACAGGCAATCCGACTCGTTCACCAGATTCCCATGGGTCATGTTACTAAGTCTTAGGTGGAAGAATTCTAAAAGATTGTAAGGATCAAAATCCAACCTCCCAAACGGACGATGGATGGCAGAGCAGAAAACAGGTGGGCCGCGCGATCAACACTCCAAAAACATCCTTTCCTGGACGGTTTTTTGTTGTGCATTCATTGAACGGAATGGATCTTCCATCAGAACTCAAGAATGGGGAATCCAGAGTACCGGCGTAAATCCTTTTGTCTCCCACTACAACAGGGAGTGTCGTCGCCGCACTTGTTGAGTTCTATATAAGAGAGGGAGATGTGGATCATGGGGGGCATCTCACCTTGGCTTTGAGCTTGGACGTGGGGGGCAGCAGCTTGGTTTTGGTGGAGCACCAGGAGAGTAGTTCTATTTTATGTTTATTTTATTTTATTTTGTTTGTTGAGATATTTTAGCCTGACCATGTTGCTGGGCTAGATCTCTTGGCTAGGGCCAAAAGGAGAAGCTTGTAGCATGATGGGAGACACTATTTTATGTCTTTTATTTATACTGAATTGAGGTTGATTTTAGTTTAATTAAAGGAATACTTTTAGTCTTCAATGATTGGTTGTGACTGAAATTACAATGGGTCTGCAATGGCTTTGAGTATTTCCTTTTTCCCTTTTTATGTTTATGACGTCAGGAAGCCCTGTTGTTCACCATTGTCTCCTGGGCATGGTCGGATGACGGTACCCTTCCTAACCTTCATGGCATGTTGATTGGTTGGTAATTAGTTTAATTCTATTGTTTACCATCGTCTCTTGGGCATGGTGTGGTGATGGAATCCATTCTAATTCATATACCCTTCATCTCTTGAAAACTATATCAATGGCAGTTCAGTTGATTTCATGAATCAAGAGTAGTTCTCCCTGATCTCTACAAGTGGACCCTCTGAATCCCTAGTTTCCTTCCTCTGAATTTCTTAAAGTTTTAGATTAATTATTTCACAATTATTTCTCAATTGTTATTTGATTTAGAATTCATCTTAGTCTAGTTCTAGTTCTAGTTAGTTTCAGACTACGTACAGGTTTCAGTCCCTGTGGATTCGACCTCGGTCTTACCGAGATTATTACTACATCACAACCCTATACTTGGGGAGTGAACAATATCCTCTGACTTTGCTGATATGTCTTGAATTGGAGAATACAAGTCCTTATAATAAAGCAAGTCTTCCATCTTAGCCTTCCATATGGTCCAGTTAGAACCATTGAGACTTATCATCCTTGATGAGCCACCTTTCATAATTCAGAACCGATCCCACTCCGTTCAACCAACCTGAACTCTCTGATACCACTTTGTTGGGGGCCGTTGCACAAAATCTTAGGATATAGCTTCCCAAAAACACCAGAATTATGGGATAATAAAGCAATGAAATAAATCAAAGCACAAACCACACAACACAAGAGATTTTTACGTGAAAAACCCTCAAAGAGGTAAAAAAAAAAAATAACGGGACCTCGTCCACAGCAACAATTCATTATGAAGTAGAACGTTACAACCGATCACAAGCACACACCGCTTGGATCAAACCTTCTTTACTCATGCAGGAGTGGATGAACAATAAGAGAAAAATGAAAATGGAGAGATCTCACCGATTATGAGAACGTAGAAGCGTTGAGATATCGACTACGAATTACATCACCTCTACGAACAGAACCTCCCTTCCACAAGCTTCCTCTCTCTCTCTTTTTCTCTTTCTCTCACCCTTTGATAGCCTTAAACCATTTAGCAAACCCTTGTAAAGCTTTAGGAAACTCTCTTGCATTACCTAGAAAAGCCGTAGGGACCCCTATTTATAGTTTAGGCAACTCTCTTTCGTACCTCTTACGAAACCGCCTCAAATTTACACAGTTCGCACCAAATCTGGACTAGAATTGCGTAACCTCGACTAGTCGAGCAGAGTCCTCGACTGGTCGAGCAGGGCGGAAGAATTAACACAATTGGTCGTTGGACTTTGAGTCGAGCCAAGCCTCGACTGGTCGAGCACCACCCTCGACTGGTCGAACGAGGCACTCGACCAGTCAAGCCTGAGGAGAAAATCCCCATCACTTTGGTGGTTGTGAAGTGGAGACAACCGTGGCCAGGTTGGATTAAACTCAACGTGGATGGCTCTGCTCTTGGCAACCTAGGTATGTCAGGGGGTGGTGGTATTGGAAGAGGGGACAACGACTCCTTCCTCTTTGCTTTCTCCTTGGGTTACAGGGCGGGGTCGAACTCCATGGCCAAGCTTTGCGCTGTTTATAATGGTTTGTGCCTCTGCATTCAACTGGGGTTCAACCGTGTTGAGATCGAGTCGGACTCCATTTTGGTGGTGTCGATATTGAACGGCTCTTCCCAGCCAAACTGGCATTGGGTTTACTGGTTACAAAGGATTCATAGGTTACGCATGAGGGCAGCTATGTCCATTTCTCATACTCTTAGAGAAGGCAATAGGCCGGCAGATAGGATGGCCCCTAGAGGTTCTGAAACCCAAGGATTCTTCTTCTCTTCCTCTGGCTGGTGACCTCCCGTATAAGGTTAAAGGTTGGGTTGGGTGATCTTAGGCAGGCCCACCCCCGTGGGCGTTGTCGGTAGGCGGGGTTTTTTGTAAGTTATATGATAGGCTTTGCTCTCCGGTCCTTTTTTTCTTGAGCAAGCCTGAAGTGTGGGTGTGTGGGTGTGTTGTATAGTTCATCTCTGAAATGAATATTTCTTCCTCCTTGTATAGTTCATCTCAGAAATGAATATTTCTTCCTCCTTGTATAGTTCATCTCAGAAATGAATATTTCTTCCCCCCACCACAAAAAAAATAAAAATAAAAATAAAAAAGATGCACGTTGTTCACAGCAACTGCTGCTGCACGCTGTTCACAGCAACTGCTGCTGCTGCTGTTCTCATTTATTTTTATTTTTTTTTTAATTATTATTTTCCATTGTTTTGACGGTGGCAATTAAACACTATAGTGTGACATTGAAACTTTTCAATTGCAGGCATTTGACCTCACTGACTGGGTCTCCTTGATTTTGGCCATCATCCCGTAATTCCGTCCTTAGCTATATTTATAGATAATATGAGAACTCACTTTTTGTCATGGATGGTTATCTTACCGTGCTACTATCTTTTTGGTTGTAAGTGGTTACATATTCGCTCCACCACTCTCTTAGTAACATGTAACCATGGACGGATTAGGCCACTAAACTGCCATGTCCTTCCATGTATTACCTTTGAACATGGGAGTTATTGGCAGTCGGCTTCAATATTTGACACGTAGCCCATGAGTATGACTAATCGGCCATTGTCGATCGTTATCGTTCTTAATTGGTCATTATAGATGTTGTTGGGTGAAATCTACCATTTTAGCGGCCAATTTAATGGTTTCAACTGCCGTAAAGATTTTCATGGAGATAATACCACTATATGGCGTCCTCTGGTCAGATTAGGAATCAACAAATACATCATTGGAAAGCTATGAACAAGAATTGTGATCTTATAATGGACAGAATCAATTGGATCCCTGTGATTTTGCAAAATAAAAAAGAAAAACAAAGACTTTCGGGGACTTTAATTAGCTGAAGGTAAATTAAAACTTTACTGTTTTTAATAATTTTCAAATTTGTTATTTTCAATCGCTTAAGATTTGAAGATTACATTTGTAATTTCGAAGTCCTTGATTGAAGAAGGTGATGTTCTCTCCCCTCCTGCCTAGTCAGGAGTAATTTCAACTGTATACTTCGAACAGTATGATTGATGGCCAGGATAATAGATAGTCGAAACTGATCATAGAGAAAAAGGTCCAGCCATCAATCTGCAACTACCCATTGAGTCGCCCGGCTCCTGTCGTCATGCGCCTCTAAAGAATCACATCGATTAGAGAATCCAAATACCAGATAAATGGTCAAGATATTGGACAATCCAAATATAAAATAAAATTTATAAAGAAATAGTCTTATCATTGATACAAAACTGGTCAGCATGTTGGCCCTTTCTTGGATGTATTTACCTAAAAAAGAATCACTTCCAAAAAAAATTCCTGACCATCTATTAATGGCCAGAAAAAATTGTCATCTTGAATCAATTATAATGGAAATGGCCCACACGTCAAATTATGCTTGCCATCATGTGGTCCCACTTCAATTGCAAGTGTTGTTCGAGAATCACTTTGATCATACGTCCAAAACATCCAATCACTGGAGTTCTGAAAAAGGACAGTCATATCGATTCTAGCCACTGATTACATGTTTAATCTATAGTATCCATATGCCCATATGCCGCTCCTACTTTTAATTGCAAGTATTTCTTAAGGATCACTTTGATTGGATGATCATAACCATCCAATCGATGGTCAATAAAATAGGAAGTCAAATTTTAGGGAACGGATACCAGCATAAATCTGAATTTCCCAATTCCATTACATGTGACTCTCAAGGATGACTTTGATCCAATGATCCTAACCGTTAACAAGAAAACGTATGTTTTGATCCATAACAAATATACCGTTGATTGTCTGTATGTTTGTCCATGATGTGTAACCCACTCCTTGCATGCGCCTGACACAAACTGTTCCTTTACAAAATGCACAATCAAAATCAATTATAGCAAAGAAGCCTGATCAACGGTCTAGACTTTATCAAGTGCGCTTCACTCTGGAAAGTCTGTCCCTCTCAAGGCCATGTTTATCTTCGTGTCGCTATTCTTGATGACAACCCATCAGAGTAATTTACATGTGATTTAAATGGATTCGCATAGCGTCTTTGAAGATCTGCGAAAGTGTACAAGAAGATTTCGTAGTAAGTGCATGGAGTAATACCACATCATTGTTTAGACAGTCGATCATGAAGGAGTGGTTACAAGATAGATGGTAGGATAAAAAACATAAGGAAAGCAAGTAGTGATGAAATGGTTACATTAACCGAAGGAGTAGTTACCAGATAGATGGTAGGATAAAAAAATATAAGGAAAGCAAGTAGTGATGAAATGGTTATATTAACAGTCAGAATGTGGGAAGGAGTTAAATGACCGGATTATAGCTATAGATAACAAAGGGATTAGCGAAAAGATTTCATCTCACACCAACTAAATCAAATCAAACATTATCCTTCAATTCTCCTATTAATTATCAGGGTTTTTTTTTTTTTTTTTTTTTTTTTTTTTTTTTTTTTTTTTTTTACATTCTATAGTGTAATCACTTTCTACATTTTTGTCAAGTAAATTACATTTCTTAGTATAATATTTTACTTTTTGTTTATTGTTTACATTTCATAGTGTAATCCGTAGTGTTAATCAAGTAGCTAATAATCTTAGGTTTAATTTGAGTCTACGCTCGCACGTTAGATTCAAATTTTCACTTAGAAAGGTGTTTTGCAATTGTTCTTCACGACCAATTGTAAGAATCCCTTTCTCATTTCACTTTATCTATACTGAAAAGTCCTTTCTTACGAAAGGCAAATGTGTAACTCATCATTAGAGGACAAACTCTACCTTTTGAATATTGCATGATCCTATTTACACATTGAGCGAGTGGCTAAATAAGTGACCAATCTCATCATATCTCGGTCATACATTACGTGTCTGCCTATCTTGGGACTTAGGATCATAGTTGTTTGTTTTGAATTAAACGCAAATCCAATTCTAGCACGCCCGCATTCCAACAATTAAAAACCAAGTACCAATAGTTTTTGGCACGCCCGGTGGGACCCTATCTCTAATTTATTGGCGTGATATTTCCAATCAGAATTATGAACAGAAGAAGTACTCAAATTGCTGGGGTTGAGCCCCCCACACCAACCACACCACCTCCAGTCGAGGACATGCCAATTCAAACGGCCCCTGAAATGTTGAATCTGAACATCAGTCCAATGCTCGGCATTAGGGATCGGGAAGGAGCATCAACCTCTTAGATTGTTTCCCCGGACGAGATAGCGATTATACTTCAAGATGTATAATTGAGTATTTAACATGTCTAGGAATATGGAAGAGACTAAGTTGAGAAATTGTGTATTCAAACTGAGAATACTAACAGATACATGACCCGCCACCATAGATCGATTAATGGCTATGATGGCCGAATGAACGTTGTTGGTGATTTAATATAATGTCAAAAGAAGTTTTATCGGTAATGTGGCTCAATTGTCATTTATGCTACCTCCATGGAGGAATCCACCACCAATCTGAATTCAGGAGATGCGAAATATTTTACCTCCCATCAAACTTAGATGAACAAAGTGAGAGGCTAGAAATTTTGTTCTTTAAAATCGAAATCAAGGATTCCCAGGAGGATATAACCATCTGCAATTCCCCAGGAACCCTTTATTCAAAGAGGGACTGAACCGATTCACCCCCGATCCACCACCGGTCATCAAACCTCAGCAAGTAGATCATGACCAAATCGTGCAAATCATCCAAAAATGTTGCAAGCAAGTACTCAACCACAATACTATCCTAGTGTATCACAAACCATATCTTGAATGGATATATCAGCAACATTCATCGTTGATAAACTATCGACTAGACTTTGCCTTGTTTTCAAGCAATCCTGGTCAGATTACTATTGAAGATGTTGACTGATTTACTATGCAGTACGGAGAGTTGGTGAATGATGACTATCATAAGTTACAATTATTTGGTCATTCATTAACGGCAATGGCTTTTACGTGGTATTGAAATCTATTGCCAAATTCGGTGCACACTTGGCAAGAAATGGAGGAGAAATTTCATGTTGTATTTTTCTTTAAGAATAGAGAAATAACTATAGCCGATCTCACTTGTTTTTGGCAATTACTAGGAGAAACTTGTGAGAGTTATATTATTCGGTTTAAGAGAGCAAAAAGCCGATGTAAGATTGTCATGACCAATGTCGGACTTGTATAGCTAACACAACATGGGCTTGAATATAAGCTTTGTAAGAAGTTTATCATGACATAGTTCATGGACCTGTATGACCTGACTAAGAAGGTTTGCAGGTATGATGAACTTTTACAAGAGGGTGCCCGATAGAAAAACTCGTCAATAGGAACTTATCACCATGACCTAAATTATGAGGTCACGATTGTCGAAGTGGTAGATAAGAAACCACTTATATGTTTGGCACTGGTCAAAGTGGAATCGACCGCATCGAACACACAAAAGACTCAAAAGACTTATACGTTTGACATCACAAGAGCCGATGAAATATTTAAAATTCTATTGGTTGGAAAGTTTATCAAGGTTCCCATGAGTTATAAGATACCTTCAGCCGATGAACTACAAAAGATTGAATATTGCAAATGGAAGGGAACTCGGTATCATTCGACTAATAAATGTGTTGTATTCAGGAACGTCGTCCAAGATAACTTCAACCGCAGGTTGTTGAAGTTCTCAAAAAAATGCGAGAAAGATATGTTGATTGACACGAATCTATTCCCACCCAATCTCGAGGTCAATATGGTCACAGTGAATCTAAGAAAGCCTAATCGACCACGAATGAAGGTTGATATTGGTCTGACCAACTAGGAAGGTATACCACAACGACAAGTCCAACGACGACATTGGTCTCCTCATTCGAACGGTACTCGGCCGAACATCATTCAACAAGACAGGTGCAACCGATGAATTAGAAGGACCGTCCTTGGATGGGGAGATCCTCCTGAATTAAGGTTGCATGGGCGCTACATGACTCCTAGGAAAGTCAGGAGGGACAGACAGTATCAGCCACGACGAATGACCCTTAACTATCACCAATGAGTTGGGGTGCCCAACCAAAGGATGGTTAAACCCCAAACAACTCAAGAAGGAGTATGGTGGCAAGTTATGCATCCGAAATTTTCGGCAGCACTAGAGGGATTGAATCAAACTCAGAAACACCAATGGCAGAGGTATCAAGCTGCGATGAGAAGAGAATAAGAAGAAGTCACATATCTGCTATTGAGTGTCAAATATTGTATATTTTCCCCTATTTATATCTTGGTTTTATGAACACGATAATGCTTAATAGTCTATTTTATACATGTTTGTGTTGTAAGGTGAATCTGAGAGCTTGGATTGAAAAGAATGCTAAAAGCATGGATTTAATGCTCAAGAATCACTAAGCTAAAGATTGGATCTTAGAAGACCAAACATGAAGAATTCACATATCAAAGATCCAAGAAAACCAAGTGAGGAATGAAGAGAATCGAAGACTTAAAGTGAAGAAAATGAATCTTAAAAATTTGCCTGCTTCGACTAGTCTAAGCCCTCCTTCGACCAGTCTAAGCTCTGTCTCGACTAGTCGAAGAACCTTCGGCTCGAACTCTAACAACATGAACTTTTAAATTCCCGCGATCCTCGACTCGTCGAAGCTTACGCAGACAGCACACGGATTGCGTAAATATGAGGCGGTTCCAAGGTCAGTTTGTAAATTTTTAAGATCAGTTCGCAAGAGGGTGTGACACAACTATAAATAGGAGTCCCTAGGATGTTCCTAGGCATCTTCTAGGGTTTGAGGAGTGGAGCAAAAGGGTGGAGAAGCCATCGCTAAGAGTTTTTCTTCTTCTTTCTTAGTTGTTTTCATGTTTTATTTAAGAAAGTTTAGTTCAATCATGTCTATGGTTGGCTAAACCTCTTAGCTTGGGCTAAGAAGTGAAGCTTGTAGTGTGATTGTGATGTTTTCTTTGCTTTGATTCATGTTTATATTGAACTTCATGGATTCTAATTTTATTTTTAAGGAATACTTTTAGTTTTTAATGGTTTGTTGTGACTCAAATTACAATAGATCTGCAATAGCTTTGAGTATCTTCTTCTTCCTATTTTGAGATTGTGGGATTAGTAAATCCCGTTGTTTACCATTCTCTCTTGGGCATGGTTTGGTGATGGAATCCCTTCCAACCTTCACAATTCTCCTCCATTGAGAATTAGGTTAATGAAAGTTCAGATTTGATTTGATTGCTTTATGTTCCAATTGGATAGGATAGGACTCCAATTCCAATTGTGCTTTTTGAATCAAAGTAAGGTAGCATCCCAAGAGCTACAAGTGGATCCTTGGCACCCTAGTTCCCACCTTTAAATTTTCAAGTTTTAATTACTTTAATCACAATTACTCTCTCAATTACTTTAGAATTAGATTCACATCTTCTTCTAGTTCTAGTTCTAGTTAATTTCAAAAACATATAAGTTCAGTCCCTATGGATTCGACCTTGGTCTTACCGAGATTATTAGTACATCGCGACCCTACACTTGGGGTTGTGAACAAGTTTTTGGTGCCGTTGCCGGGGACTAACGATTGCATTTTCTGAATTTAATTAGTTTTAGAATTAGGTTAAGATTAGGACTAACTTTTTGTTTTATTTCTAGGTTAGGAATTTTTCTTCTTTATTTCTAAAAACTAACTTTGTTTTCTATTTGTAGGATCCTGATCGAGCTTCTCCTATCGGGTAACTTCGTTCTAACTCTCTCTTTCCTACTTATTTATTGTAGTTTTCAATTCTTAGGTTTAGGGTTAAATTCTGAACTCGAAGGCTGAGAGTGTTTCATGCCCAAGTGGGTCCATGATAACACTCTACGTCTCCTGAGTGAAGGAGGATTAATTGAGGGGTTATCTATCCATCATAGGATTAGACACCACTTGAGATCATCAGAATCAATTGAAGTGATGGCTGCCAATCAATGGGCAATTCAACCGTAATCTCTGGTTGTGGAAGCCTAGGATGAGAATGAGGTGCACCATGCACCCCCACCTCGTACTTTATGAGACTATTTACAACCGGAGGGGGTGAGCACACCTTCCTGTATGGTCTTTCCAGAAAATATAGGAAATATAGACATCAGGTAACGACTCAAAAAATTCTGTACAATGGCCCGAGTACCACCTCAGGCAGAAATCGCTTAGGATCAAATCCTTTAAAATTTGATAAAGTTAACTTAGTGCTAAACTAGATTAACCTTGAAATCCGCTTGAATCACTTTAAATACGATCTACAAGACCCAAAACGTGTAGAATCATTAACACTAGGTTATCCTAAAATCTAGGATCAATCTCATTACCCAGCTGCTCTCGAGAACACATTGAAACTCCGTATCAGATCTGGACCGCACATCGAAAGTCCGAATGATACGAAGTTATACACTTAGGACCGCCTTGCTGGGCTTGATAACCATCTCGGAGATTGAAAAGGCCTAGCTATATGTCCTAGATGGAGGGTGAATAGGACAATGCCAAATAAAACTTATAACAGCGGAATTAAAAAGAATATGATAGCCAAAATAAATCACAATGCAGGAAAGTAAAACAACCTCAAAATTTAGATCTTGAGAGGTTGATACAAATGTTGTTCTAAGGACAACCTTACACCAAAAACTAGAGTTTATGGTAGGACAACCTTATTTCTAGAAAGAACTTTGTATCAAATCTCAAACCAAAGAGGAATAAAGAAATAAACACAACCTGAACTGAAATAAATTGTAATCACAAATGTATTGTTCTAGGGACAGCCATACACCATAAAAATGGCAGGGTAACCTTGCTGGAACAATCTTTAAAGGAAATTGAATATCAAGCTGATAAAGGAATAGCAGAAAATAAATTCTAAATTATTACAAAATTTCCACAATGCTTGAATTAAATGATTACAACATTCACCACCATACATACATCCCACAAATGAATAATTAAGGATTAGAAGTATAAATCATTCAACCACAACACAAGGGATTATAGTGGTTCGCCTGTGTGTTCACCAACTGTTAAACAACAGCCACACATAATGCTACTCCACTCCTAATATCCTCACACAGGGGATATTAGCGTTCACTAACAAAATAGGTTTTCACAGGTTCACCCAAAACTTTTACAATTGTGTCTTTATCTGTGGGCTTACACAATTAAAAAAACCCCACTTCTGAGTTTTCCTGGCTCTCCTCAGATAACCAATACAACAAGATTTTTCTGGCAAATCTTGAAAGAAACCAAAACAAAAAGGAATTTACAATTAAATGTAAAATACCTGATTATCTCCTTCGTTGTAGCAGCCCGGTAGAACCAAGTCAGAGTAGATGATTGAATATCCAAGTTCGATGTCCAGTACTCAATTACAATGGTTCTAATTTTAATAGATTTTAAATTAAACCAAGTAGGGCTTGCCTTAATTGATTTTGATTCCAAAGAAAGGGAATAACAATTCCTCTTATCAAATTAGATTGGAATAACAGAAACAAAATCAATTAAATAAAGCTAAGGAAAGAGAATATTAAATAAGCACACTTAGCTTAAATGGAGCACAGAATTATCTCTCAGAAGTTCGACGACGATTGTATTGAATGGATTAATTAATTCGATAATTTCTTCTGAGATTCGTGTTCTATTTATAGCTGAGCAGATCACGTCTTCGACTGGTCTAGAGAGCTCTTCGACTAGTCGAAGCAATAACAGATATTTGAAAAATTAGGCGCGATAAGCTTTGACCGTTCTACGACTGGTCGAAGGTCTCCTTCGACTGGTCGTAGGTCACCTTCGACTGGTCAAAGGTCTCCTTCGACTGGTCGAAGAACTTAAAATTCATTACTGGACTTTGAGTCGAAGACTTTCGACTGGTCGAAGATGCAGTCGACACTATTCCTTCGACTGGTCTAACAGACTCCTGGACTAGTCGAAGCCTAACAGAAATTATCCAATTTTTGTAACAAACTCACGACTGATCGAGGAATTTCTTAGACTGGTCGAAGCAAATCTAGGACTAGTCGAAGAAGGCCTAGGACTAGTCGAAGAACAGACCAAACTTATGTAAAATAAACATCCGATTTATGTATCCAAAGTGACCTACTTCTAAGGTCAACCTAAGGTCAGTCAAACCTCAACCATGAAGTAAGGACATTGAAACATTAGGAACTAGTGACCTTGAAGTATGAGCCTTGAAGTCTTGATGTAGTTCAATCTTGAAATCTTGATGTAGCTCAATCTTGAAAGTGTCTTGAGTTCTTTACGAACTGCCTTGTACTCTTCTTGAAGTCTTGCAGCTTGAGTCATGTCATGTGAGCAGTTCTTGCAGTCAAGGTTGATCTTTGTACTTGTGAGCTTTGCTTGTTGTGAGCTTTGCTTGTTCATGAATGTTGATCTTTGAGAGAGCTTCACATATGCAAGTTATATATAACAGTGATTTTGGCACCACAAATTTGACAACAGACAGGGATATAAACTATAACACTTACAATCTCCCCCTTTGTCAAATTAGTGACAAAACACATAACCAAGATAAACATAAAGTAAAACAACTGGTTAAAGAATCATGAACCAGTTAATATCAACTGGCTTACCTACAAATCAATATTCAATATTCAACATTCAACATTCAACCAGTTTCATTCAACTAGTTCAAACATACTCCCCCTGAGTAACATAACCAATGCTACTCCTCTCACAATCACATCGTTAAGAACAAACCATTCTCCCCCTTTTTGTCACAATATGACAAAGGAAACAACAATGTAGGAGAACTAAATAAAGGGATATATGAGAGTAAATATGAGGAGTTATGAGATTATAGCAAAACAGAGATAGAGATACTCAGCATAACTTCACATAGAATAAATATCCAGCATAAAACATAGATAGTATCCAACTCAAAATCCGTTAACCAAGTGTTAAGTTATAAAGTTATTACAGACCAGAAATCTCATATAAACTAATCAGAACCAGATGACGGAGCAGGAATAGAGGGATCAAGTTGGTGCATGCCTTTGTTCAATCGTCTAAGATATTTGCGCATGTACTTGAATTGTAAATCATGAGCAACAGACATGTTTTCCATCTTTACATTTATATTCTCAACTTTATCCTCTAATACACTCAGACGAGCATCAACATCAGATGGTTCAAAATCTGGATCATTTGTTGAGTCAGAATCCAGTTCCTCAAAAATGTCATCCATATTAATGTCATCACCAGCTTCTTCATGACCACCACTACCAACACCACCTTGTTCAGGAAGTAGATCCAGCTTCATCTTATTGATATTAGTATTGTTGAAGATCAGATGATGGATTGGTGCCTCATCAACCGGCATATCGACTAACATATGTGTAGCCAATATAGTCATTAAATAGGCAAAAGGAATGTCACTATGACCAAGATGGAGTCTAAACTGAAGAACGAAATGACAGATTAAGGATGGTAAACAAATTTGAGTACCATTGGAAATAGCATGGAGAACACGAACCATAAACGAGGTCAAGTCAGTTTTATTACCCGAACGAGGATACAGATTAGACACAAAGATTTTGTGGAGAATTCTGTACTTGGGTAACAAATACCTTGCGGGAAGCGCATTTCCTTTTCGTGTCCATTGAACATCCATGTTGCACAAATCTCTAGTGAGCATGCGTTTTTCAGACGTTGAGGGTTTATCAGTTAAGTTATGGATAGGAATACCCTCATCATTCATAGGAGGACATAAGGGCTGAAATTAAATAACGATCAATGTCAAAAGGCCCTTCTCTAGTAGATATTTTAAAAGTTAAATTATCCTGTGAGAAAGCACTAATACATGCAAACATGGATTGGGTAATGGACCGGTATGCTGGCCCACCCCAATGTAATAAGTTAACCCAACCTACAGCTTCAAGCATAGGAAGGATGTCAAAAGGTGCAATATGATTAACATCAACAGGATGTTCAACAATAACATTATGTAATCTACTGTCCCTAACATAAGATGGATCATCATTGGGAACAAGAAGATGACGTTCAGAGATAATGGTCGATCTGGAGGAAGAAGAAGAACCACGGGAAGTAGTTTTTCTACCTCTAGAAGCCATTTGCAACAAAGATATCAAAGAAATAAGAAGTTGCAAAGGATTGAGAAGTGGGTTTATTCAAAACAGATTTTTCAAAATCCAAACCCCAAACTCAATGAAATCCAAAATACAAAGCTTAAAGCTTGAAAAGTAAACAATCTAGACATAAATCTGCAAGAAAAACGTGATTTGGAACACTAACCTTGAAGAACATGAACAATGGGTTCGACAAGTCGAAGCTCGGCTCCTTAGAGAGGAAAAACGGAATGAGGAAGAAAGCAAAAATTCCCAAAATTTAAGTGATTCCCGAGATCTAGACTGGTCGTGGATATTTACGACCGGTCGAAGGTCGACTGGTCGAATATACTCACGACTGGTCCAAGAATGATCAAAAATTCATATTTCTTGCAAATTATTCAAAAATTGGAATTCAACCTAGCAAATATATACACTATGATACAAGTAGGCATAAATAATCATTTAAAAATGCACATGCCAAGATCAAATTTCATCTTTTTGAACCTGCTTTTATCGAGAGGTTTTGTGAAAATGTCAGCTCGTTGATCTTTGGTAGGAATATATTCTAGAGATATAACTTTTTCTTCTACTAATTCCCTTATACGATAAAATCTAATGTCAATGTGCTTAGTACGAGAATGCTGAATAGAATTTTTTGAAATATTTATCGCATTGAAATTATCACAATGTAATAACATAGAATCCTATTTAATTCCATAATCACTTAGCATTCGTTGCATCCAAACAAGCTGTGTACATGCATTACTAGCTGCGATATACTCAGCTTCAGCTGTTGAAAGTGATATAGAATTTTGTTTCTTACTAAACCAGGAAACTAGACAATTTTCAATGTAAAAACAACCGACACTGGTTGATTTTCTATCATCTAGGTTACCAGCCCAGTAAGCATCCGAGTACCCAGCTAATTGGACACTAGTCTCATGAGGATACCAGAGACCGAGATTTACAGTACATGCGAATATCTAATAATCCGCTTGACAGCAATCAAGTGAGATTCTTTTGGATCAGATTGATATCTTACGCAAATACCAACACTTAGAGAAATATCAGGTCTACTAGCAGTTAAATATAACAAACTACCAATCATACTTCGATAAAGTTTTGAGTCAACATTTTTACCATTAGAGTCTTTTGAGAGTTTCAGGGTAGTACTCAAAGGAATATCGAAATTCTTGCCATTCTCAAATCCAAATCTCTTGATTAGATTCAAAGCATACTTCGATTAAGAAATGAATATTCCTTCAGGTTGTTGCTTTACTTGCAATCCAAGGAAATAAGTCAATTCCTTAACCATGCTCATTTCGAACTGTGATTTCATCAAATCTGCAAACTCAGTAGTCAAGTCAGTACAAGTTGATCTATAAATGATATCATCAACATAAATCTGTACCATTAAGATATGATCATTATGTTTTTTTAACAAACAGAGTTTTATCAACAGATCCCATTTGAAAATTATGACTTAAAAAAAATTTTGTTAGTTTCTCATACCATGCCCTAGGTGCTTGTTTTAATCCAAAAAGTGTCTTTTTAAGCCGATACACATTATCAATATTTTTGGGATCTTCAAAACCCATTGGCTGTTCAACATAGACTTCTTCATGTAAATCGCCATTTAGAAAAACACTTTTCACATCCATTTGATCGATCTTTATCTTTCTAAAACATGCAATGGATATAAATAGTTTGATAGATTTAAGACGTGATACTGGTGCAAATGTTTCATCAAAATCAATTCTTTCAATTTGAGTATAACCTTGTACCACTAGTCTAGCCTTGTTTCTAATTATATTTCCACACTCGTCAGACTTATTTTTAAAAATCCATTTTGTTCCAATGATGTGTTTATCTTTAGGTCTTGGTACAAGATACCAAACATCATTTCTTACGAATTGGTTAAGTTCTTCTTGCATCGCAACAATCCAGTTCTCATCAGCAAGAGCTTCTTTTACATTAGATGGTTCTATTTGGGATGTAAAACATACATAATTACATATATCCTCAAGTTGTCTATGGGTGCGAACACCGGTGAGAGGGTTTTCAAGAATTTGTGTGGTTGGATGATCTTTAACAGTCCTCAACTCAGAATCAGTCTGATTTGATGAAGTATCGATTTTATCAATGATTAGAACTTCATCATTATCTGAATTAGGGATTGGCATGTTTAAGTGATCATCAATGACAACATTGATGGACTCTTGAATCACACCAGTTCTTTTGTTCAGAACCCTATAAGCTCGACTGTTTAAGGAATATCCTAGAAAAATCCCTTCATCACTCTTCGTATCGAATTTTCCCAAATTTTCACGATCACGTAAAATATAGCACTTGCTGCCAAAAACTCGAAAGTATTTGACAGTAGGCTTTTTATTGAAGCACAATTCGTAAGCCGTTTTATTATTATCTTTGCTAGTGTAGACTCGGTTAATAATATAGCAAGCTGTGTTGACTGCTTCAGCCCAAAGATTTTTAGAGAGTTTCATGCTATTCAACATGACATTAGCCATTTCTTGAAGCACCCTATTCTTTCTTTCCACAATTTCATTTTGTTGTGGAGTTTTGGGAGCTGAGAATTCATGTAATATTCCTTGATCGGTACAGAACTTCTCAAAACTGCTATTCTCAAATTCAGATCCATGATCACTACGAATCTTACTGATTTGAGAACATTTTTCAGTTTGAATCCTTTTGAGAACTTTTCTTACTTCTTCAAGGGTTTCAGATTTATCTCTTAAGAAGACTACCCAAGTGAATCTGGTAAAGTCATCAACTATTACCAGGATATACTTTTTCCCACCACGACTTTCCGTTCTGGTAGGTCCTATCAGATCCATGTAGAGGAGTTTGAGTGGTCTTGATGTGGTATTTGAATTCACCTTTTTGTGTGAGTTCCTTGTTTGTTTGTCTATCTGGCACTCACCACATATTTTATCTAATTTCTGAAGTTTGGGTAAACCTCTTATAAGTTCTCGTTTGCTCAATCTATATAAATTTCGATAATGTACATGTCCAAGACGTTTGTGCCATAAATCAGTCTCGTCTGTATGGACCATGTAACATGTTTGATTAGATGAGCTGGATTCGCTAATAATATAGCAATTTTCAGACGTTCTACGTCCAGTTAATATTACAGAACCCTTATTGTTTAGTATCTCACAGCTTTGATTAGAAAATCGAACACTATGGTTATTATCACATATTTGAGATATACTAAGCAAGTTATGTTTTAAGCCTTCAACATATAAAATATTTTTAAACACAGGAAGATTAAAAAGTTGAACCGTACCTTGGCCTATAATCTTGCAGTTGCTACCATCACCAAATATGACTGAACCATCAGTCATATCTTTCAGATCCGTGAATAAAGCTTTGTCACCTCTCATATGCCTGGAGCATCCACTGTCTAGGTACCACTTTGAATGACTTGTTGCTTTGAAAGCAGTGTGAGCAACCAAGCAGGCAACTTTAGGAACCCATTTCATAACTATTTTGGGTTTAGGAACATAGTTGGTCTTCTTTTGTTTATAGTTGTAAGAATGACCTATAGAGTTAGATTTTAAGAGCTCCTTGAGTAAATCAACTATCTTTTCAGCTAGTGGATTTCGTTTCTGATTAAAGTTAACATGGCTGATTCTAGGTTTTTGAAAAGTTTTTAAATTTCTAGAAAAACCTTGATAAGTACTTTTCCCTTTTTAGTTTGAGGACTCTCCTTTAACAAACATAGGAGGAGTATACTTTTGTTTAGGAGATAAATTTTTATCATAGCCCAACCCAGATAGATCGCCACATTTTCTTGATCCAGATAAAAGTTTCTCTAACTTTGGATCACCTTGGGCATATTTCCATGTGTCCTTTAGACTCAGAAGAGAAGATACTTCAGTTTTGAGTTTCTCAATTTCAGACTTCAAATCAATAATTAGGGAGTTTTTGAATTCCAAATTGCATTTTGATTTTTCAAAACAATCTGAAATTTGTGATTTTTCTAAGACAAGTGATTCAAAACATTCTTTGAGTTTAGAAAACTTTTCTTTTTGAAGTTTAAGTTTGACAGCAATTTTACAACTTTCCTTATATAGGGCATTGTAAGCGTCTTGAAGATCATCTTCATTTTCACATTCACTACTCAGATTTTCTTCACTTGTTGAGTCATTATCTGAAAATGTGAATTTGGCTAGAGTCATAAGAGCTTTAACCTCATTGCCCGACTCAGTTTCATAATCTTCTGATTCAGAAGAAGCTTCAGAATCAGATGATTCATCCCATGTAGCCAACATACCCTTCTTCTTGGGTTTGTCCTTTTTAGGACATCTATTTGCTAAGTGCCCATATTCTTGACAGTTGTAACATTGCCTATCTTTCAAAAACTTCTTTTTATCATTCAATTTTTGAAAATCAACCCTTTTCTTGCTTTTGAAAATCTTGTAAAATTTCTTAGCTAAAAGAGCCATATCATCTTCTAAATCAGAATTTTCTTCTGAATTACGTTTAGAAGATTTTAGTGCAATAGATTTACCTTTAGGAGCTTTAAAGTTTAACTCGTACGTTTGTAGAGAACCAACTAGTTCTTCTACCCTCATATTATCCGTATCACGAAGTTCCTGGATCGCGGTTACTTTATAATTGAACCGTTCAGGAAGTGAGCGTAATATCTTTGCACACACTTTACTTTCTGAGATTTTATCGCCAAGACCCCACATTGAGTTTACAATGTCATTCAATCTAGTGTAAAAGTCCATAAACATTTCATTTTCCTCTATATGAATTTCTTCAAATCTGGTTGTGAGGAGTTGGACTTTAGATTTTTTTACAATTGTGGTACCCTCGTGTGTCATTTCTAATATATCCCAAGCTTGCTTTGCAGTATCACAGGAAATGATTCTTTTGAACTCATCCAGTGATAGTGCGCAAGTGATTGCATTTAGTGCTTTAGCATTTGCACTACTCTCACTTTTCTGAAGTGTGGTCCATTGGTAATATGGTGTGACTTTCATAGATTTTGAACCATCAACCCCAGTAACTTCCATGATAAGAGGTTTCCATTCAATTACTGTGGCTTGCCACACATTTTCATCCATTGATTTGAGGAAGATCCTCATTCTGGCTTTCCAATAGGCATAGTTGGAGCCATCAAAGGGTGGAGGCCTAGTGACTGAAAGGCTATCAAAATTTGACATCTTAAATAGCTTAAATCGTTAGCTTAGGAAATAAATCCAAGAATTAAAAAGAGCTATTAGGCTCTGATACCACTTGAAAAGGCCTAGCTATATATCCTAGAGGGGGGGTGAATAGGACAATGCCAAATAAAACTTATAACAGCGGAATTAAAAAGAATATGATAGCCAAAATAAATCACAATGCAGGAAAGTAAAACAACCTCAAAATTTAGATCTTGAGAGGTTGATACAAATGTTGTTCTAAGGACAACCTTACACCAAAAACCAGAGTTTATGGTAATTCAACCTTATTTCTAGAAAGATCTTTGTATCAAATCTCAAACCAAAGAGGAATAGCATAAACAAAATCAATTAAATAAAGCTAAGGAAAGAGAATATTAAATAAGCACACTTAGCTTAAATGGAGCACAGAATTATCTCTCAGAAGTTCGACGAAGATTGGCTTGAATGGATTAATTAATTCGATAATTTCTTCTAAGATTCGTGCTCGTTTTATAGGTGAGCAGATCGCGTCTTCGACTGGTCTAGAGAGCTCTTCGACTAGTCGAAGCAATAACAGATATTTGAAAAATCAGGCGCGATAAGCTTTGACCGTTCTACGACTGGTCGAAGGTCTCCTTCGACTGGTTGTAGATCACCTTCGACTGGTCGAAGGTCTCCTTCAACTGGTCGAAGAACTTAAAATTCATCGCTGGACTTTGAGTCGAAGACTTTCGACTGGTCGAAGATGCAGTCGACACTGTTCCTTCGACTGGTCGACAAGACTCCTGGACTAGTCGAAGCCTAACAGAAATTATCCGATTTTTGTAACAAACTCACGACTGATCGAAGAATTTCTTAGACTGGTCGAAGCAAATCTAAGACTAGTCGAAGAAGGCCTAGGACTAGTCGAAGAACAGACCAAACTTATGTAAAATAAACATCCGATTTATGTATCCAAAGTGACCTACTTCTAAGGTCAACCTAAGGTCAATCAAACCTCAACCATGAAGTAAGGACATTGAAACATTAGGAACTAGTGACCTTGAAGTATGAGCCTTGAAGTCTTGATGTAGTTCAATCTTGAAATCTTGATGTAGCTCAATCTTGAAAGTGTCTTGAGTTCTTTATGAACTGCCTTGTACTCTTCTTGAAGTCTTGCAGCTTGAGTCATGTCTTGTGAGCAGTTCTTGCAGTCAAGGTTGATCTTTGTACTTGTGAGCTTTGCTTGTTGTGAGCTTTGCTTGTTCATGAATGTTGATCTTTGAGAGAGCTTCACATATGCAAGTTATATATAACAGTGATTTTGGCACCACAAATTTGACAACAGACAGGGATATAAACGATAGCACTTACAGAGATCAAATCCAGATAGTGTCCCACGGTTATTCGCTTGAGCCTGGAGCGAGGAGTGTGAGAAAACCTGGTTCTCTTTATAAATTAAATCAAATTTAAGTAATCTGAGACTTGATGTTTGCGGGCCAAATATAAGCAATCAGACCGTCGGAATCTGACCCAAATACACCCTCGGATCAGGAGAAATTTCATATACATGGCAGTGTACTTGAAATCCCCGATCGAGTTTCAGTGACCGTTGAACTGAAACTGGTCCGCCACGTGCGATCTGAGAATCCGACTGGAACGAAAACTTAACTCCACCTAGATCTAAGGTTGGTGAGGTTAAGTCCGACCGCACACAGAAGAGGGGCCTCCAAAAGTGCTCCATTGGATCGAAATGGACCCACTTTGGATATAACCTAGGTATACCTTGACCTTAGGTCTATTTTGGTTATGTTTTAGCCTATATAAGGACCTTAAACCCTCTCTCATTCAGCCCATATGAATTTGAGGAAACCCTAGGAGAGAGAAGAGAGAAAAGAGAGAGAAAGTGTGAGAGAAGTGGGAGGATCTCCCTGATACTCTACCTTGTTGTCATAAGTGCTTAATCACCCCGATCTAATCGCTTTCCCGGCGATTCTAGCTTCATTTCTAGGTAAGAAACCCTAACCCTAATATGTTCTAGGGTTATGATTGTTGCAAGTGATGAAATAGCTAACCTATTTCATGTCTTAGGTTACTGTTCTGCCAGTGATTAAGACTTGGTGTTTAACTGAGTCCATTACTCGTTTCTACAGCGTAAGGTACGGACTTTAGACGTATAGGTTATGGTTTTCAATGATTTCAATGTCAGATAATGATAGATTCATGATCTGGATGCTATTGCACATGTACAAAGTGTTGTCCGTTTCGTTTTTCTGTTATACGTTAACTATGTTGAATATATTGTATTCCTCGTATTTGTAGAAAGTACCGTATACGTACAAATTTTGAAAGTGTGTTTGCCATGATTAATTACTGTATGAACATGCTATATATGTGTATAATACTTACTTGGCGAAAGGGTTCGCCCTAATACATGTTTTTGCCAGTATATGCTATGTATGTTAAAAGAATGTATTTAAGTGTTTGTAAAAATGTTTGTAAGAGTAAGTACTTAGATGATTGTGCTATAGGTAGGTGTTGAGATAGGATTCTCAACTAACTTAGAGATGTATATGATTTCCACCATGTTGGTTGTTTAATTCACCCGCTTACTTATAAAATATATGTGTTTGCATTTCCTGTTTATTGTATGCTCTATGACATGCTTTATGACATGCTCGTTAACATGCTTGAAGTACTTCGTTTATCCTGCTTTACTCTACAAGCTTCTAGTTAAGGATTGATTGTGATTGGGGCCATGATTATAGTCCAGACAATCGGTAACAGACTTGAGTTTGTGGTTGAGATTCATTCACCACGTAGGATGTGTTTGACGAACCCGAGTCGTATTTCGGTTAGCGACAGTGGTTAGGCCACGCGAAGTGTTTATGCACTTCATGTCGTTCATCTGGTTATGCGCTCATGCTAGTCGAGCTCGTCACATAACCCAATCTGTCTAATGTATGTTCACCATGTATGGACGCTACTGCTTGAACCTAGGGTACCAAACTTACCAGTGTAACCCTGTTAACCTTGTACCTCAATCCGCTAAGACTCATGAGCCGGGCATGGTGGTATGGGACACTGTGGTCGAGCTGTAGGCCTACGCTAGGGCCACGAGCCTCCCCGTAGTGACCAGTGAGCAACCCAGACTCGTGAGCCGAATACGGTGGTATGGGACACTGTATTCAAGCTGTCGGCCTACACTGATTGGTGACGGGCCCTTTGTAGTGACCTCGAGAATACTCTGAAACTGTGGAGAGGTGACGAGCCTTCCCGTAGTAAGCAGAATATAAACTAGGCCTGTATTGATAAGGTGATGGGGGAACGATGCAACGAGTGCGTGCAACAGCCCTGACAGCCCTTTACAGCGACCTAGAACCGTATCATCGTATGAGATTATCTAGGACTAACGACCCTAGAATGGATCATTGCTTGGGAATGATATAAGGAAGGTACCTTAGTTTTCTAATACTTCTGTTTGAAATAGACTAATAACAACTCGGTGATCATGCTCATCATCGCACTGCATGTGCTTGGAAGATGTGGAGCACTGAGGGATGAACGCATGCCGCAGATGTAAGATGGTGTCGCATGAGGGAGTATGTTGGTGAGGACGTGCATCATGACTGCATTTTCATACTTGCATTAATAAGAGTATTTAGGAGTGTTTGACTTTACTGCTTTATCATTACTGTTTGACTGAATTGATAACATGTTAACTTATGCTTTATTGTTCCACTGAGTTAGCTACTCACTCCCACGTTATGGGACGGTGTTCTGGACACCCACCAGACTCTGTCTTATATGCAGGTGTCGACGATTCACAGGAGGCTGAGCCTGATTACTATGATGATCAGGATGAGTTCTCCTACATGCAGTTCTTTGGAGGCTACGCTTAGGCCATTCAGATGACGGGGCTATGGGGTGTATCAGTATAGTTGTACCATTTTGGTATTTTGATTTTTGAAACAAATACATGTATATGGTGACTCAGTAAGGTGTTCATAATCTGGAGACCGATTGTGACATTTTTAGTTTTATATACATCTGTTTACCTCTTTCAGTCTTCCGCTTGCATTTTATAACTTGATCTGGAGTATGAATGACTGTTTTGGTATAATCCCACTCATGATTATTGCACTAACACCGACAACATTCAATCATAAGCCTTTATGTTGCATAAGTGATGTTTTGGAACTCGGGTGTTGAGTTGCTACTCGACCCCCAATTTTCAGGGCATTACAAGTTGGTATCAGAGCATGATTTAGATTAAACTGGACCTGAGTTATGGCCCTACGGCGTACGCTGACGTATTTCTACATAGGAGGGTGCGAGAAAAATGTAGAAACAGTCTTAGGTATCCTAGTTTCGTCCAACGGCAAAGTTCACTGAAAACGAACGCCGAAATCGAGTCTGTACTCAACCCTGGTCGCACGAGTTGATCCCAAATCACTTCTAGACCATCACCCGACGGGTCTAGGTCACAATTCATCACTTCTAGACCATCACCCGACGGGTCTATGTACCAATCCTAAAGGAAAGAAAGAATATGCAGTGGCTTCTTCTAAGGAGGCTAATGTTATCATATCTGATGAAGAGACAAGTGGTGGTGATGTACTGTCTGTGTCCATGATCGGACACTTGCACGACAATCACGGAGATGAGTGGATCCTCGACACAAGAACGTCATATCACATAACTCATCATCAGAGTTGGTTCGCTAGTTATAAGGAATGCGATGGTGGACAAATCTTTATGGGCAATGACAATGCCTGTAATGTTGTGGCTATTAGTACGGTAAGCATCAAGATGTTTGATGGAATGTAGCGTACCTTGACTAACGTCAGACACGTTCCTGATATGAAGAAAAGTCTGATTTCTCTCGGTGTACTCGAGGCTATAGGGTGCAAGTTCACTAGAATTGATGGTGTCCTTAAAGTTTCAAAACGGGCACTCGTGATCATGAGAGCACAAAGGCATGGTAGCCTTTACAAGTTGATCGGGAGCACTTCAGCAGGTGAGCGGCAACAACTATTGCAGATTCTACGTCTCTACATATGTAGTATGCTCGTCTGAACCACATGAGCGAGCGAAGCACGAAGGTACTATCTGATTGTTGTTTGATTCCAGCTTTTAAGAATTCTGATTTAGATATATGCGAGCATTGTATATATGGTAAACAATTTATATTATTTTTTAAAACTGGAAAACATGTATATAAGGTAATGCTTGATTATGTGCACCCTGACGTATGGGGGTCATCGCCAGAGGTTTCCATTGGGGGATCTTCATGGTTTGTTTCATTCATTAACGACTACTCTAGGTAAGTTTGGGTTTACTTTATGAAACGTAATCTAAAGTTTTCACCATATTCAAACATTAGAAGGCAATGATGGAAAAACAGTCGGAGTGAAAAAATAAAGGTTTTAAGGACTAACAATTGTAGAGAATTCACTTCCACTGATTTTAATGAATATGGAAAGGATGAAAGGATCATTAGGCACAATACAGTGCGACACACACTCGAACAAAACGGTGTGGCTAAACGAATGAATCGGACTCTCTCGGAGAGGGTCTAATGCATGTTAGGTAATGCTGCATTGGCCAAAGACCTATGGACAGAGGATGTCAACACGCCTTGTTATTTGGTGAACCGGTCTCCTTCTATGATAATTGAATGTAAGATCCCAAAGGAAGTATGGAGTGGTCATAAGATTAACTACTCTAATTTGCGCATATTTGGTTGTGAAGCTTACTCTCATGTACCGTCAGTTGACAGAGATAAGCTAGACCATAGATCCAAAAAGTATATTTTTATTGGCTATGGTATTGGTGTGAAAGGTTACAGGTTATTTTATAAGGTCACATGCAAGGTCATCACTAGCCGTGAGGTCAGGTTCGATAAAAGCCCCCTATTCTCCAAGAATGATCAGGAGGAGCAAAATGAACCTGAAAGGGTAATCATAGACATCTAGATTAACACAGATGATAGCTAGTCAAAGGCATATGCGCGGACAGAGGTACAAGAGAAGGTGGAGTAGCCACCTATGATAAGAAACTCACTGCATGATCACGGGTTACCGGCAAGATACATGGACGACTCTAATATTAAATATGCCCTCGTTACAGATGTGGGGGACCCGTCTACTATTTAGGAGGCTCTTAGTGAGCCTGATGCAGAAAAGTGAAAGGCGGCTATGGACGATGAGATGGACTCATTGAACAAAAATAACATATGAGAGCTGGTGGAGCTTTCAGTGGGCCGAAAAGTGATTGGATGCAATTGGTTATTCAAAAGAAAACGGGATAGATACAAAGCTAAATTAGTAGCAAAGAGTTATGCTCAGAGAGAAGGAATTGACTTCACAAGATATTCGCGCCGGTGGTTAAGCAGGTGTCTATCAGATTCATATTGGCGTTGGTTGCCCAATACGATCTCGAGCTGGAGCAAATGGATGTCAAGACTGCATTCCTGCATGGGGAGTTGGAAGAATAGATCTACATGAAGTAACCAGATGGATACAAAATTAGAGGAGAAGAGAAATAATTTTACAGGTTAATGAGGTCATTGTATGACCTGAAACAGTCGCCTAGGCGGTGGTATAAAAATTTTGATTCTTTCATGTTGAGTCAGAAATTTACTCGGTGTGAATATGATCACTGTGTCTATTACAAGACACTGAGTGATGGTAAATTCATCATCCTAGGATTATATGTTAATGATATATTGATCGCCAATCATTATATGTCTAAAATCAACGTACTAAAGTCTCAGTTATCGGGGACATTCGAGATGAAAGATCCGGGGCTGCAAAGAGGGTTCTCGACATAGATATTCATAGAGACAGGAAGAGGATCAGGATTTGGTTATCACAGACAAAATACCTTGAAAATGTGTGATCAAGTATGAGACGGACCAGGCAAAGCCAGTGAGCGTTCCCCACGCGGCTCACTTCAAGCTTCCCTTAAAACAATGTCCTAAATCAAATGAGGAAAAGCAGTTATGTCTCATGTGCCTTATTCGAATGCGGTTGGCAGTTTAATGTATGTCATGATCTGTACAAGACCAGATATTTCACAGGCAATCGATGCTATGAGCAGATACATTTCAAACCCCGGCAAGCAACATTAGGAAGTGGTGAAATGGCTACTTCGATACATTCGAGGTACAAAAGACTACGTCTTAACTTTTGAGAAGACAAGGATAAAGTTGGTAGGGTATGTGGATTCAGACTATGCAGGCAGTGTGGATTCCAGAAAATCGACTTCAGATTACTTGTTTGTACTAGCGGGTGGAGCAATTGTTTGATGTCGAAGCTTCAATTCGTGGTGGCTCTTTTCATGACCGAAGAAGAATATATGACATTGACAGAAACGTTTAAAGAATGTATTTGGCTCAGAGGCATGATAAATCAGTTGGGACTTTAGCAGGAGGCTGTGTCGGTCAACTGTGATAGCGAAAGCGCTACCCATTTGGCTGAAAACTTTGGTTATCACTCATGTACTAAACACATTGATGTTCGTCACCATTTATCCTACAGGTTCTTAAGGAAGGAGGCATAATACTGGAGAAGATTCACACCAACGTGGATCCAGTAGATATGCTCAAGATTCACACTAGCGTGAATCCAGCAGATATGCTCACCAAGATTGTTCCTACAGAGAAGTTCAAGTTCTGTACAATTTCTTTGGGTTTGGCGATGGCGTAAAAGGAGGATGGAGTGTGCACGAGAAGCGTTGATGAAGTTATGATGCGATATAGAGATAAGAGAAAAGGACAAGAAGCTACACGTTTGAGTATTGAAGACATGGTGGAGATTGTTGATAATAGATGTCTTAAATCTGTATCTTCACTGTTCGATGACATTGAAGCTGGTCGATACCATCGACTTTTTTCGGGATTTTTAGCCCCGGTCACTGGACTGTTTTTGTCATTTTTTAATGACATCGAAGGTTTACGCAGATTCGTTTGCGAAAACGTAGATTCTGTGATTTTTGTTTCCTATTCCGGTTCTACTTGTTTCTAAAGCTATATAAATGATTGTATATGAAACTAGGAGGTATTCTAAGGAAAATCTAAGGCATTCTAGGGTTTCTAAAGGGTTCTAGGGTTTTAAGGGGTGGAGAAAAGGAGAGATTTGAGGATTGCTCAAGCCGGGTAAGTCCTCTATCTTTGTAATCTGTCTTTTCATAGTGAAATTTTTGTCGCTTTGTGCCATGGTTTTTTCCCAAAAGGGTTTTCCATGTTAAATCTTTGTGTTCTCTTGTGTTTGCTTGGTGCTCTTGGATTGCTATCCTAGATCCATCTCTATGTGATTCCATAGCACAAATCCCAACAATGGGTTTGTGCGCTTACCTTGACAGTTTGTGTCATAGAGGGTTCTGTGTGGAGTGCATAGCCTTCTTTTAATTTCCTATTTCCTCATGATGATGTCATCCTTCCCCACAAAATTGCTACAGTTGAGTTGATGCAATACAATGGTGTCATTGGATGCAGGGATGCCTATTTTGACTAAGTTTCAAAATTCATGTGTCAACAACAAACCTATCATCCCTACTAACCAATGAGATAATGACAAGTGTCATAAGGACTTTCAAGAGAGAAACACGACTCATGTGGTATTTTCCCGTCTTACATCCAAATCAATAAAATTCCATCACCTTCGACTATTTAAATCCCTCACCCCTTCATTCTAAAAACATAACACAACACTTACAGAGAGACCTATTCCCTTGGACTTAACCATCTTAGCCCTTAGCCTTATCCATCCTAGCCATCTCATTCCCATCCAATCCACTCCATCTATACCATCCATCCAACCCATCTCAAGCCTACAACTCAAGTCTTAGCCATATTTCACATAGTAGGGTCAAGGATTTGAGAACTCTCATAATCTTTTCCTAGGAAAACATATTAGTGTTCTTCCTTCCTCATCCACATCTCTAGTACGTTTAATCAACCTAATTGGTTTCTTTTAGCGCTTTATTTATTTACACTACTTTGCATTTATCTAGGTGCTACATCTTCTTTCTAATGCACCACCTTTGAATTTATCCAGGTGCTACATCTTTTTCTAATGCAATTTTTTTCTTTATTTACTTTCAAACAATAATTGTAGAGAAAGAATCCTAGAAATTCAAAATCTCATTAAATAGAGACCGAGCGTGTGAGAAGGGTGCCTATGTAGCGTGTGAGACCTCTCATCTTCTTTTTTTTTTTAGCTTGTTAGTACACTCCACTATCAATTGACGCTTAATTGTTAGCCACCCCCACTAGGGATCGATACCAAGACCGTACCGTTTCGACTATTTAATTGTTAGCTTGTTAGTACACTCCACTGTCAGTGTTGAAACGAGGTGTGAGGCCCGTATCCTAGACCGTACCGTTCCGTAGGATTCCGCGGTCCTCCCGGGCGAATTCTGGTGACCCATGACGCGTAAATAGCATTTGCGCACATCCCTGAGTCGTACCCTGTTAATCTGAGTCAGATCAACCCGAGACTTGCACCCTTGCAACCGCGCCATCGTCGCGGTTCCAACGCCACGTCCTGCGTGCTAAGGCTATACCTAGGCCAGGAGATGTGGGCCCGCGTTCAGTTCGAGAAAAACGTCGCGCTTTGTAAAACCTAAGAGAACATGTCAAATCAATCAATCAATCACATCAATCAAGTACACATCACTAGTCAAGTACTATCCCATCACTCCCTTACCAAAGCAACCCCAAAGTCAAAGTAACCCATCCCTCACATGTCACGTACACCCATCACTCCATCACCCATCCCTCTCCTTACAACCCTCTCTCTCTCTCTCTCTCTCTCTCTCTCATTTCTCTACCTATCTTCCAAGCCACCATGATAGCAATCGTCCAAGTTCCCCAAAGAAGCTAGTGTGGCCCACCTTCCTACCACCCAATCCCACCCTCCATTATCAATCTCAACCATTGACTCATGTTCCATTGAAGCTCTAGAAGGAAGAGGAGATCTAACGGTGGGTGATTTTATGATTTTTCAACAGTTGATTATTGTGGACCCACATATGGTAGGACCCATCTTGATGTATACATTGTATAGGGAGGGCCCATAGTGGCGGGGTCCCTCCCCTTCTCTCTCTCTCTCTCTCTCTCTCTCTCTCTCTCTCTCTCTCTCTCTCTCTCTCTTCCCATCTTGTGGCTCACCATGAATGTATGAGATTTATCCTCGCTGTCCATCTGGTGGACCACATTGCTGCCCACATAGAGGACCATATTGCTGACCATTTTGGGCCTGTATGGCCGTTCGGCCACATAGGCCCAAACGAAGGGAAAATACAAAGTTCAGCTTGGTCCAGGGCTATGTGGCCCACCCATGTGGACCCAACCTTGATGCAGGTATTTATCTCAGTCGTCCATATATTGAAACCCACCTCGATGCATATGTTTATATCTACACCGTCCATCTGCTGGACGCTGGGCCAGCAGCCCAGACGTCCAACAGCTATATAGTTGTTGTATCTGTCGTCAGAATTTGTAGATCTCGAGGTATGTGTGCATCAATACCGTTGGTTTTTTTTTTGGATGGTGGGGCCCACCTTATGAATGTGTTGAATATCCAAGTCGTCCACAGTAGCTAAGACGTTAGCAGGTTCTAGAGTCTGATCATGAGATATGTGTTATTCTAATCTGTCCGTCCATTTTTTGGGCATGTGGGGCCCACCCCACACGTGCTGCACATGTGGGATGGGACCCACCTTGATGGATGTATTCTATATCCAGCACTGTCCGTCCGTTTTGGGACAAGTGGACCCTAGCCATGATGTATGGGTTAAATCCCCACCGTCCACCCCATTTTTGGCAGATGTGTGGGCCCACCCCACACGTGCTACACATGTGGGATGGAACCCACCTTGATGTACGTATCTCATATCCATTCGTCCATTCATAGGACGGTGGGCCCCATGGTTGATTGACGTCAGCAAGTCTCTGTGGGGCCCACATATGAGGTATGTGTTGTATCCTCAACGTCCATCCGTTTGGGGGCATGGGCCCCACCTTGATGTATTTATTCTATATCCACTCTACCCATCTGTCCAGGGTGGTGTGGGGCCAAGTTGATGTATGTATTGTATGTCCACGCCACCCATCTACCGCGTCACAATATGATGGATGTGTTTCATCCAAACTGTCCATCCATTTAGAAAGCTCATCTTAAGGCTTGGGACAGAAATGAAGCAGATTTAATGATTAAGTGGACCACACTACAGAAAATAGTGTAGAGTGAGCGTCCACCATTGAAACCCTTTTTGGGGTCACGGAAGTTTGGATCAATATGAAATTTATTTTTCCTCTTAATCCAGGTCTTTGTGACCTTATGATCAGGTTGGACGGAAAATAAAATGGTGGGCCCTACAAATTTAAACGGTGAAAATCATTATCTCCACTGTTATTTGTGGTATGGTCCAGATGATCTTCCAATCATCATCTCTGCCACTATTTGGAGTGCGGTCCAGATGATCTTCTGATATGTTTCATTTTTTTTTTTTGTGTAATGTTCTAAAATGATCTCTAAAAGTAGATTTATGGTGTAAATGGTGAGATCTATTGTGATGTATTTGAGGCCCAGATTCATGGCCCATTTAATTATAGGAGGCCCAAGTAGTGTGGCCCACTTATTGTATATGAGGCCCTTGTATGAGGCCCAATATGATGTATTTGGGGTCCATTTGATGAGGCCCAATGTGATATATATATTGGCCCATATGTTAAGGCCCAATATGATATATTTGCGGCCCATTTGGTGAGGCCCAATGTGATGCATATGTGGCCCATGAATAAGGCCCGATGTGATGTATGAGAGGCCCATGGATGTGACCCATTGTGATATATTTGAGGCCCATGAGTGAGGCCCAATGTGATGCATATGTGGCCCATGAGCGAGGCCCATCGTGATGTGTATTAGGCCCTTGAGTGAGGCCCATTGCGATGTATATTAAGCCCTTGTGTGAGGCTGTTGGCCCACTATACGTTTAGCTCTATGTGGGTCACTCCTTGGGAGCAATGATGGTTAAATGTCCACATTGATGGGCAATGATGGTTAGATGTACACATTGTCACCTTCCCTTAGGCCCTTTGTTAGGCCGATTATCAAGGGCAATTATCGATGTTGATTACGGTGCCGATTATTGGTGCCAGTTATCGATACCGAATATGAGTATGTGACAGCATAGCATCATGATGCATGCCCATACGCATCATCTGCATGCTTGTTATGAGACGTGATTGACCATTGCATATGCCATAGGGCAAGTTGTTTATGGGACTCCCTAAGAGACGGAGTTGCCCACATGAGCACACGGTACATGCAAGATTGCTGCATGACCGGATGGTATGACTCATGCATCTCGTATTTTGTGATATGACCACCGTACGCCCTAGCAACATCAGGGCTGTGGCCTCCACAGGCATATCGTGGATGGCTAGATGAGACACCGGAGATGTTTGGTTCTAGCATACGGGCGCCATAGATGTCCCTGGGTGAAAATTTCTAAATCTCCATCACCAGAAGACTCCCCAATGTCTAGACCGAGTGGATATATATGAGAGTATGAGGGCCATATACCAGTAGGCCGCGTCTCTCACTGTGTCATGGTCAGTTGGGAGGGGGTGTGACCTTACCCGCCCGAGTAAGGGAGCAATAACTAGGTTGAGTTTGACCAGCTTGAGGAATTGGTCTACTATCGACGAGTCGGGCCCGATATTGGCAGGTGGATAGTGAGGTCTCTTCTACTTACCCAGTTGTGTGATCGGATAGAGGCGGCAAGCTGGCGTAGAGTGTACTAGACCTCGGTGATGATCCCAGAGATGTACGGTACTGATATGTGGACTTATTGAGCAGGAGTTGCATACTCATTCATTCATTCATTCACTATCCCACTCGGGCTGGTGGTACATAACTATTTGTTACATGTACCTTGGCAATGGCCAGGATTTCGGTTGGGGCGCGCGACTTGAAATAGCGGTGAAGACTGCTTGAGTAGAAGTTGGAATATGCCAATATGTACTAAAGGGGGGTGAATAGGACTTTTTAAAAATTTATGAGTTATTTAAAAATCCTATCACAATAATCCTATCATGTATGCAATTTTTCAAGATTACTCAAATGTAACTCTAATGGCTTCCAAGCCAAGTAGAGGATCTAATCACAAACTAATCAAGATATAGCAATATGCAACTTAGTCTATGTTAGATGTGATTGTGTGTGTGTGTGAGATGTGATCAGATATATGGATATGAAAGCATTGACATAAAACACACACATAGAAGAATAACAATCGCAAACACAATCATTTTTATAGTAGTTCGACGATAAGTCTACTCCACTCCCGGCTGCTGCACTCAACCCTTGAGTGTACCGAATTTCACTAAGGAGGTTTCCCAGGGTTCACCTCTAACCTAAGGTTTTAAATCAGGTTCACCTTCAACCTTTACAAGGAAGTTTCTACTCGGTTCACCTCTAACCCTGGAGCTTCACTGGTTCACTCCTAACCAGATGTTTATGCTCTCCATAGAGAAAGGATCCACACAACGCACCCAGAGGTTTCTACTCAGTTCACCTCTAACCCTGGAGTTTCATTGGTTCACTCCTAACCAGATGTTTATGCTCTCCACAGAGCAAGGGTCCATACAATGCACCCACAGCGTACACTCCCGCCGGAGGCCTCCTTGAGGACTTCAAAGGGTGAGAACCACTTAAGACCCAATCCTAGAAAGGAATGATCGCAAGTGTCCTCTTGGACTCTAAATACTTACAGATAAGTTGATGAGTCCTGTTAAGCACAACGCCGAAGATCTCCTCCTCCTTATTGATGAAGAGTCTGCTGCTTCCTTGATCCGCAACACAAAAGATATACCAAGACTAGGCTTCGGGTTGGGTCAAGGTGAAGATGAAATCCTACTCTCTAAAGGTTTTCCTATAAGGAAGGTAGAGTAGTTCCAATCTTATGCATTCAAGGCATCCCAGCATAATGATTTGCCATTAAGGTAGTAGCTGGAGGATCCTTGAATGCGGAAGTTCATTCTCCAATCAACTCTATTGAATATCAATGATGAGGGTGGATTGGAGGATGAACTCCCTTGAGAGAAAGGGCTTAAGGTATAAGATGTAAGTTGAAACACACAAAAGCTCTCTCTATTCTCTCTTACAACAACAAAAGACAAGTCCTCTATATATATGCAAAAATTTCCAACGGATATAAAACGGTCACATTTATAACAGAGTTCGATATCATCGACCAGGTTCGATATCATCAAGCGTATACTCTCGATAGCATCGATGGTCTGGTCGATGACTCGGACTCGATGTCATACGCTTTTAAAACTCTTTGCCAATTGGTCAATGAATCGAAGCTATTGTCGATGTCATCGGATTTCGAACTTCGATTCCATCAATGATAGGTTCGATCCATCGACACTTGAAAAATGAGAGAGACTTGACTTTGAGATATTTTAGGTTTTCATGAATGATCGGGGGAACCGTCGAGGTCATCGGAATTTGAAAGTCGATGATATCGAGATCAGAGTCGAGGCATCGATAAATCCAGCTGATTTATCTTTGAACTTGCTAGACAGATTATGGCTTTGTTCGATACAATCGATCTGGTGTCGATATCATCGATATTTGAATATCGATTAAATCGAAGGGCCCCCGATCATAGTTAAAAAATAACCTGAAATAACTGCTGTAAGAAATGCACGCCCACTGCCGATATCATCGATGGACCTCTGATCTTATCGATATTTGAATTCAGATCATATCGGACGGTCATCGATATATCGAAGAATTTTGAGATTTTCATTAAAAAATAGGGGCGGTGAAAATCTGCCTGTCGATCTTATCGAGCCACTCTCGATGGTCTCGAGATCTGAATATCGATGATATCAATATGTGTATCGATATATCGATAATTCGTCCAGATATATTGTGAAGTTGCTGGACATATTTAGTGCTTTTATCGATGATATCGATAGGTGTATCGATATATCGATAAATCCGTCCAGATGACTATTTAGTTGTTGGACATTTTGGTCCTCTTATCAATAATATCGTTAAAGTATCGAGGACATCGACAGTGCAGGTCGATCATATCGAGGGTGCTTCGATAAAATCGACAGGGCGAGAAAAACTTAGAGATTTTCCTATTTTGCAAAAAGTTTTCTCACCATAAAAATCCTAAGATGTCTATCTTGTTGTAAGGGTTTTAATCACCTAGTGTTTTGGGATACGGGATGTGAGACTATGATTTACCTATTGCGAGCTTCCACAATCCGGTTGAGGCAGACATTTGAGGTATTCTTCCTATCGAGTTCTGCAGCCAGTCTGACTCACCACACACGTAACTTGACAAACAAGGGCACTAGCAGGTGCACTTTCACGACTAACCTAAGATCAAGAGTTTACCACATTGAGTCTGACTATCCAAATTTAGGTACGATACTGGTTTGGATAGAAGTCCCTTGTGGGGGACCCCGTAGCCTGCGATACCACGTAATATCATCCCGACTCACAATCTAGCTTGGTCATTTCATTCGTACCACATATTGCATTGCATCCTCAGCACATTTGGTTTACTGAGCTTCTATATTGTATAACCTGATTAAAGTTGACAATATTCGTGGACTTGGTATTTGATATTTGGCTTTCTATGATTCCGCATTGCATAACTGATCTACATTGCTTCCTTAGTATATGATATTGGTTTATGTTTCTTCATTGCATAACCTGGATAAGGCTGATGATATTTATGGATTGCCAGTATTTCCGCTTACTTTGATATTTATATGCTTGATACATGCATCGCACACACTTTCACCACCCTTTAAGCTTTCTATAAGCTTATGCACGATAGATGCGTGCAGGTGGCGTTAGGTCGCAACAGCGTTGAGCTTGGAGCATGCAGTTGTCCTTCGGAGATTTGATTTTCGATATATATATATATATATTTCCCTTTCAGCACTGTATTCAAATGTTTATATTAGTGGATATATGATGATGATGTTGCCTTTGTGATTTGGGTAAGCTTGTGGTTATTCTTATTACGAGTTAAATGTACGTTGGAAAATTCTCCTTATAAGATTCCAGGATCAAAATTTGGCATATGAGTGCTGGGAGCTGATAATGGGGTACTACGGAGGTTGTCGGCATCGGATTCGACGATCGAGAATTTTGTGAGCCCGGTTTTCGAGTTTGGAGTGTGACATGAGGTATCTTTCACTCAGTCTACCACCTGAGCTATGGATTTGGGTGTTCCAAACCTCTCATCTTGACCCTTAGGTCAACCGAGATTTTTTAGCTTGTTGCGACTCCAATCCATCGCACAAATCATCATCACACAAAAGTACTCGCCATCTAATGCACCCGGCTGCAGAAACCCCCACACTCATATCCACAATTTACCTATACCATTTGCTATTTTACCTCTCGGTTTTCACAAGGGAATACATTTTGAAGGGTAGGAAGAAGTTGGAATTTGGAAACACAATCCTAACGGTAACTGAGTTGCGAATGGTATCCGGTGACTTTCTAACTGAAAATGCATTGAGAACTACTTTTGGCGTCTTTGGCGAGTGTGTCGTTCGACCTTTAGTTTTGTTTGGTACTTCCAATACAAAATGCAATTTGATTTCTCTTTGCAACGAGCAGATTCCAAACTGACTATTTGAATAGATGGTTTGGGAGGATTCTGGACCATGAACTTGTTGAAATTTTGTTTAATCTATCTTGGGTTCGCCTTGTAAATTGTCTTTGTTGTTTCACAACTATGTCTATGGAATGCTTCAGGTTATGATCCACATACTCTTGCAAATTTGGCCATCTTCAAGCATATATTTCATGAATTTACTAAAGCAAGGGAGAAACGTAGCATTGCATTGTAGGGGGGGGGGGGGGGAGCGGAACCATTCAACTTATTGTTGTAATATATTATATATATTTTTTATTGCAAATTAATACAATTTTTGCTTATTCAATGTATTGTTGTAAATGTTATGTATTTATTTATCATAAAATAATACAATTTTTGTTTAATATTCATTTTTAATTGTTTTGTACAACATTCTTTAGGTTTCAAATATTTAAAAATAAATAAATAAATAAATAAATACATGTACCAATCAAATAGAAACAATTAAATGGATAAAAAGTATATATATCTTTTTACCGGCGGTCAAAACATATTCCAGCACTCAACAATTGTTAGTGGCGCCTATTTGAAAGTTTTACCAGCACTTTGATATGCTTAAATAGCACTTTGACATACCTTTCCCAGTGTTTCACCAGACCTTTTTGGGTGCTTTTTCAGGAGTTGCCGACTGCCAATATAAGCACCGGTAAAAGATGATGGCCACCGGGAAAAAGTGTTATCTATTGCAAACGGCGGCCAACTAAAGCGCTGGTAAAAGGTGCTCACAGCCGGTAAGGATTTAGCAACACCCCCTTTTATCGGTGCGTAGCTGGCCGCAGTTTTGACCACTGGTAAAGGTATAATTTTTTTTTTTGTATCATGGAAACATGACCTGAATCCAACAATTATATTTAAACTACTCATATACGACAGATCGATAGGAAACCATTAACTGTCTTTAAACCATTATAATGATGGCCCGCTTAATGATCAGATTAAGCCAGTGGGCCAGGCAGGGCCATTCATTATTTGCCTTGGCCCAGCTTGGCCCTAGCATCAGACCTAGATTTCAGGCTTGGGACCGACCCAGGCCAACCCCCAGTTCCTTAAATTTTCAGAGTACAGGCCCATCCACATGGCAGCCCACCAAATCAACGATGCCGACCCTCGCACACAAGAACCTCAAGAACAATTTAGATTCTGTGGTGTGAATTCCAATTCCATGGAGAACTCAACACAGGAGCATTTCTCGTTTCTCAAATTCCATTTTCGTAGAACATTATGTCCCTTTGCGTAGGTAGCAACTTAGGTCGGGCTCAACACAAGCCCGACTGGGGCAACCCAATGTTTTGGCGAGCTCAGGTTGGTCTTGAGCTAGAAATCCTCGACTCGTTCCAGGTGGGATTGGGCAATCTGAACCTAACCCTATATGTAGTAATGGACTGCCTATCGCAGGATTTGGAAATTTTGAATTGGATTTTATCTGTTAGTTTATTGGTAGCTGGTGTTAACCTGAACCAACGCGAGATGCGTGGGGGCTGAGAATCCAACACTACAGGTTGAGTTCAAATTGAGTTTTGGGCTAGGTTAAACCTTTGGGTTTAAGGTCAAGTGATGGAAAGTAAAGGAACCAAGATCAATAAGAGAATCTGATGCCACATAAACTTGATAAATTATTAGCTAGAGAATGATTTCTTTTGTATTCACTTTCAATGAGTGCATGATTTTTAGGTAATTTGCACTAATTTTGAAATTGGATTGTCTCTACGGTTGTAACTTCTTGTTATAATCGATTGAGAGTTTATCTATAACTATATATGAAAGTTTATACATAATCCCTTAATAGGGCCCAACTGTTAGGATTTGTGAGTTCTTGTTATAATTGATTAAGAGTTTGTCTATAACAATGTATGAAAGTTTGTAAGTAATCCCTTAATAGGGCCTAACTGTTAGGATTTTTGAAACAATGGAAAATGAAAGTTTTCAAAAACCTTTTTTTTTTTTTTTTTTTAAAAAAAAAAAATTTAATACAATCCTGTAGATCCCGTTACGATATTATTTAGTTTCAGATGAAGGACAGGATGATCGACGTACATCAACCCTCAGAGTAGGTTCAAAGGAGATGCAAAGTCCTCCATGCAAGCAGATCCCACATGTGTGAAACATTTGACATGAAGGAAAAAGGATCTCTGTGTGTGTGTGCATGTGCGCGCAAGAGACGTCCAAGGCTTTCTCTTTCTATGGTCTCCTCTCCCTCTAACATAGGTTTTATATATAAGGAAAATTAAAATCTCAAGAAAACATCAATTATAATACTCCACCACCCTTTAAATCTTCCATGTCGCATTACATCAGAAATATGCAATCCTCGCTTAACCCCTGTACTCATATGTGTTCCAATTCTTCTACTATAATAGCCATCAACCATAAACATGTCGCTCATGCAAATCAAGTGAAGAACCCATGTATTTAAATCATCATGAGATCATCTTCAAGTGCATTCAAACTTATTTGAATAGTTAAAATAGAAGTTTAGTGGTTAAATCATCTACAAAACCTTTTAAAGCCTTATGACTGTTAAGCTTAGCAAAAAATCATTTAATGAACATCTAATTTCTAATATCTAACCCATAAATTCCTAGGAAATCAATAGATTTCTTATTGGATCATATAACTCTCAACGAATCTTAACGGATGCGCTTAGCTACACTCAATTTTGTAGCCGTATGATGACCTCGTAAAGCAAATCAAAGTATATATAATTAAGACCTTAATTCCTTTTCAATGATTAATCAAACTTGGTACATCCATAAGTTAATCATAGGCTAGGCATGGGCATTCCAATCAAGAGATTTGCCTCAAACCACCAATGTAAGTGCCCAATATATTCAAAACCAATATCCTATTTATATAATACATTCACACTCCTATATGGTATAGGGCAAAGGTACATTAACTCGTTGTCATGCCCTATGGTAAAAACATTTCATCTTTATTCGTTATTAATCCCCTCACACATGAAGACTACCACAAAATAATAACCACATGGTTGGCTTACAAGTTGTTCAGTGGTCATGAAACAATATGGTACTAATTAAGATCCGTAGACTACAATTCTCACATTGGCCAGTGATTGTTATATCCACTCTCAAGTTCCAAAAGACAATTAGAGAAGTCACTCTCCTTTAAGATCGAAATGAGCTCATGGGCATCATGATCAATAGTCAAGATCATCAATATCATTGGATAACATACATGTCATTAATGGGTAAGATTCACGTTGGTTTTCGAGCACAATTCTAACATTTATTCTTTTAAAGATTGAGTTGGGCTTTGCTCATGCTCACCCACCCAAGTTGCACTCCTACCCCTTGGCAGCATCAATAAATTGGGCAACTTATCCATGATACACATGGGATGCATGTATGTCGATCCAGACCGTCCAAATTGTGGGCCTAACTGTGGAGAGAACATATGCTGAAAAAGGTGATCAAAATGACCGATCTAAGATCATATAATCAGTATCCAATGGCCTGACCCCAGTGGATTCCCAGAATATACATACATGTTTATGCCAAGTGCCATTTGCAACGCATCCAATGGCCTGACCCCAAGTTGATTTAAAGGGGAAAAGGACAAAATAATGGACTGCTTCCCTCGCACTAAAGGCCTGGCACTTTTAATAGTAAAGATTTGCTGTTTCCCAATAACCCAAACCTTAGAAAATGCAAATACCTTTCGCATTATCTCAAATCCAGGTTTAAAATAAAGGGAACCATTTAATACTCTGGCAGTGGGACTCATAAGCTGTACATGTGGCATGCATTAGCTCGCATTAAACTGCTCAGAATGAATGACCCACTGTAGATTTAAAAGTGAAATTGATTAACGATCCTAACTAAAGCTGGGCATGGGATGACTTGACTAGGCAAACTCGACTGGTTCAGATCTCAGTCGATCCGAATCAGTGGGTGAGTCGATCCGAATCGAGTTGACTTTGTCCAATTTGAACTCAAACTGAGTCGAGTTCGAGTCACCCACTAACTCAACTCGACTTGACCCGAAATCCAACTCGATACTGACTCGACTCGATCTTAAACTCCACTCGTACATATATATTTTTTTAAAATAAAAAATAAAAATAAATAAATAAACACTGACATTTCAGATTTGAAATGCCGTGTAGCTGATGGTGAGGAAGCAATTCTAGCAAGTGAATCTAGGTCTTGAATTGTGATTTCAGCCCATGGATACCCGCTGCACCCGACCCAACTCGGTACTTGTGAACAGGTCAGACTCGGTCCGGATTAGTCCAGCCCAGACCTGAACTCGGATCGGGTCAGACATGCTGGACTCGGTACCGAGTCGGGTTGAGTTCGGGTCAGGCCTATTTCAAAACAGGATCGAATTGGTTCGGCCCTAACTCAGCCTGACTGGACCGATGCCCAACTCTAATCCTAACATCGGATTAATGAGGAATTGTTGTTGAATGCTGGCAGTTGGCTATTTTTCGTTTCAACCGTCTGCTAAATGTCCACCTATTGGCCTATTAGGGAATTCAATCGGACTGATTTTCAGTGGGCAGGCCATCTAAATTAGGACCCATGATATGGATGGTTTAATTCAAATCACCCATATGCCGCATGTGACGGATCTTTCCGCTCAAGTATCAATCGTCATGTTCAGCCAAAGGTTCAGAGTTTTATTATTTTTATTATTATTATTATTACTATTATTATTATTATTATTTTAAATCTCTTTTTTCTTATAGAATACGCAAGTTTTTCTCTTGAAATAAGCATTTGTGTACTAACTTGATTCATTCACGTGAAGAAGTTATTCTTGTCATTTTCCAACATCTCATCCAAACATCCATTTATTTCTTTACTTGTTTGGTGGTAATTAAACAAATGAATGTATGGTTTGCATGTGAATGCTCGAAAGCCACCCATTTTTATAACAGGGGATCATCAAATCACATGCATGGCAATACCAAATTAAATACTACTATTCCTTGATTTCAGCATTCTTAAATAGAAAAGAAGTCGCTCAGGCCGGGGTTCCTAAAATTGGCAGGACATAGCCGAACGGCTTAGAAAACGGCGTTATGAGCCCCAAAAGGCATCACCATTGCGTGTGAAGGTAGTGGCTGTTAAGCAAATACACAGTAGCCTCGGAGAAAACAATGGTTGTTTTACATAAAGACATTATTATAAATAAACCATAACAGATTGTTGTTATATCTAAAAAGAGTCTATGCTTAGAAAATGGTTTTCAACTCATGTTACTTTTTGTGTTGTTTGAATAGCAAAAAGTTTATAGATTTAAGTAGAAATTATTAGCCTTTTTGTAGTCCATTTCTTTAGCCCAAGGTATGTGGTAATCGCCCTCTTACAAATATAACAAGTTCACTTATTATTTAAACAAGACTCCTAAAAATGAAATATATGAATATTCAAATTTAAATAGTATTCATGAAAATAATTATTTCTTTTTTTTTCTTTTTTTCTTTTTGAATCTTTTCTCACTATCTAAATAGGCCTAGAAACTAAAAAAACAGTTGTTTATGGATATAATACAATTGTTAACTTGAAAATAAAATGTAATTGTTTAGCACAGATATTTCATTAGAAGCAACATATGTGGAAAGATAATTTAATATCAAAGTTTCTATAGAGTCATCAGCTGGCCTGAGCATAATATATAACTTAGTTGACACCATCAGCAGTTCCTTGGTATGGCTATGCCAGTGAGATTGCTTAGAAAAAGCCCATCTTATTAGGATAGTGATACTCTGGGAGGGTGAGATGCTTGACATGCAAACATTTAGAAATTTTACTGGTGGCATCCATTAACTTAAATTAATTGCCAAAATTATAGATTACTCCCACAGTCAGATTGGGTCGAAGAATCTAAAAAATTGATTTCGTAAAAGTTTTTCTAATCAGAGCCATCCCTAGAGTGTGCAAGAGCCATTTCTTTAGCTCATCTAGGCGGTGTAATTTTGGTTTATGATCCATCTAAATTGGGCCTCATGATTTATCTTTAATCAGATTTACTCCTAGTGTTCCATGTGTAGAAATTTTGAATATCAGCTGTCGTTGCTGGAATATGGACGGGCAGGGGCTGCACCTGTAGGCATACAAGTACCTGCACTAGTAGCAAATAAAAGACCATGAGGTGCCAGTTATGGCTGAGGACCCTTCAATGCCTAAGTCAGGCGACTCGAATATATTAGAAACGAAAGTTGAGTTAGGATTTTTTCGAATCCCTCTTTCAACGGAAGGAGGTGTATTTATAGGGTGATTAGGCAACTTCTGGGATAGCGTATTTTGTCGAAATATGATGGATCCTCATATCATGGTAGGATACACTGGATATACTAAGAGGGTCCGTATTCTAACAGGTCTAGTTTCTGAAAGTATTGTTGAGCCCACCTCGGTCAGCATGATCTTCAGCTATAATATCGTGAAATCTCTCATTTCTTGGCACAAGGCGGAATTCTCTCTGGGTATCCCGCTTCTGAGGTCAGGGTCGATCAGATCGGCTTGATAGGCGAGGTCAATCAAATCGGCTTAACGGGCGAGTCATGTTGCTGAGCTCTGCCTTTAACCTTCATCTTGATGTTTATCCATCGAGGTCGGCTCATCTCACAGTTGATGCATCCATGTCTTAGGGAACTTATCTTGGTAATTCTTAGATGGTTCAGTTCTTAGACACAACTTACAATTGGTCGCATGTCTTGTACAGTAGGTTAGTTTGGTTTTCCCCATAACAGTTGCTCCCCTACTTATGAGCTTGACGTGTGTGAGCTCGGGAAGTAAGAGTCTGAACTAAACTGAAAGCATAAGAATTGAATTTCAAATAGTGAATAGTATGATCTTTTATTAGTCTCTGATTTATCGTCTAATGATGGGGTGAGAATCGAAAAAATGGCGCCTGTCATGTGAATTGAAAAAGATATGATAGTGATTGTGCGATATGTAGGGACGCCCATTAATAGATGAGCGTTGTTCGGCTTCTGCGTGACTTATCGACGGACACCTGTTGCCTAAGCCATTATGGCTTTACCCGAGCTAACCCTGTGGCGCTACGTGTAAGGGCACATCAATCAAGGCACCTCCTCGGGTTTACGTGGTTGTAGTCAGCATTAAATGCTCTGTCACTTTAACTTGTATAAACAGGGGTTTTCGCTTTGTTATTTATCTACCTGATTCTGCGAAATCCGAGCTCTATCGACCCAATTCCCTTCTTGTCTTCATCCTGTGCATTTCTTCTTCATAAGCCCACTACAGTCGGAGATTTGGGTTTCCGGTATGCATGTCGTTGCTTGAGTCCCTTTTCTTCTTCCTTCCCCCCTCACATTCTCTCTCTCTCTCTCTCTCTCTCTCTCTCTCTCTCTCTCTCTCTCTCTCTCTCTCTCTCTCTCTTTTCTGTATGTCTTCCGGGGAGAACTCTGGGGGGCCTTAGTTTCTGGGGCCTTCCATGGGGAGTCTATGAATGACAACACAGACTCCTGGTCAGCTCCATCTTTGGGGAAACCATAACTAGCAATGGCACCTCGAGCTGGGGAGGCTCCTTTGCCTCATGCAAAGCCGACTTCCTCATCTTCCTAGGACGTGGCCATTTTGGCCGACATCTTCGATTATAAATTAGGACTGGAGGACTTGCAGTCTATCCAGTCGGAGTTCATGATGCCGAGGTTAGTAGGGCTTAGGCTTCCACAAGTAGGAGAGCTCCTAGGCCACTCTCCCACAGGGGAGGTGGCCTTATATCCTATTTTCTTTTCCCAATGCGTACGGCTGCCTTTTCATCCAATGGTGAGAGAGATGCTCCATCACTCAAGGGTTGCCCCAGGACAACTCAATCCCAATGTTTGGAAGAGCTGTATTTGGCTACCATGCCTTATGACCGCAGGTCGACAGACTGAGCTCTTTGTCGATGAGCTCCTCCATCTATACCAGGCTAAGAGTAGCCCCGACTCTCGAGGCTGGTATTATTTTTCCCCATGGTCGGGCAACAGTCAAGCCATCAATACAAATAATCTATCCTCCAACAAGGCTTAGAAGGACATATGGTTCTTCACATCGGGAGAGTGGGAGGCCCCTGTATCGGAGGTGGGAAGATTGTGAGCTAGAGTACCTACCTCCTTCGCCCTCCTAGGTCGGAACCTGAACTGTGTTATCATACTTCATTATTTTGCTCATTCATATTTTGTAGCTATCTGACATATTTTGTTTATTTCTTCTTCTTATTTTCACAGCCTTTTCCCAGGTCCTAGCCCAGTCTTTCTGGTTCACTTCTCCCCCAGGTCAGGATTACGAGAGAGCGACCTGCCACCCGGTGAGGTTGTAGGTGGTTGATTGCTCCTGAGGTCTTACAGCAAGTCAATCTTTCCATGGCCAGCTCGGTAGGTAATTGGGATTTCCTTCTTCTATTGTGTTTTTTTATAGATATCGCAATGTTGAATGAGTCTAAATTTCACTTTTTGTAGAAATGTTTGATCATCCACGGTAGAAGATGATGAAGATGACGTTCACGGTCGAGATGGAGCGGCTGAAGGCCGCCGCGAGGAGGATCACCCCACCAGCTCTTGCTCAATGCTCTGCAGCGACTCCTTTTGCGAGTGGCTCTGCCAAGTGCATGGTGGAGAGGGTGACGAATGAAGTCACCCCCAAGGTCCCTCCCTCGTCCATCCAGGCAAAGGTAAAGGAGGGTGTTGCATAGAGGAAGATGTTGTAGCAGTTCCCATGGGGTGTTAGGGGCGACTCCAGTTCTAGTTGCATTAGACTCTCCCTCCCTGAGCATGCCCTCAAGGGAGGTGGTTAACCTGGAGTCCTCCCCTTCCCATGTTGAAGTGGACCGAGCTGAGACTACCCGAGTTTTCGAGGGTGCATCTGAGCACTAGAACTTGGCTCTTGAGGGGGGCGTCGTGGCGAGGGCATCGTCATCTTCTCCTCTCCTGAGGTATGTGGTTGTGTTGGCCAATTGGGGGAGAGGACATGTCCTCGAGGAGGAGGTGAATGTGCTGCCTTCCTTGTATCATGATGTCATCCTCTCTAACTTGACAACCATGCATATCAAGGTGAGTGTTGTTTAGGCACCCCCTTTACCCCCTCTTTTTTATAAATGGGCTGACCTCCTCCCTATTTTATAAAAAGGCTGACCTTCTCCCTTTTTCTTTTTGTAAGGCGCTCTTAGGACCATCGCAATTCGTCATCTTTTAATTGATTTGAAGGCCCGGTTGGATGAGGCCAACTAGGGGCTTAGGTTAGTCGGAGCTGAGCTACGGTCGAAAGCTTCGGAGCTAGAAGTAGCCACGGAGGCCCAGGTGGACGTACAAGCCGAAGTCGAGCTTCTTCATGAGGCTTTTAGAGTTTCCTTAGAGGACCTTGTAGCCAGTGCTTCTCTTCTACGTGTTGAGCTGCGTGAGAAGGCCAACCTAATAATCAAAGAGTTCGGGCAGCTAAGGCGGAGGCACGTTCTGCTGAAGCTGAATCTCGGTTTGTAGGGGTTGAGGCCGCGATTCCAGAGAGGAAGGCAGCCACCGTGGAAGCCTTTAAGGCATCTGAGGGGCAAGTGGCTGAACTGGAGGAAATGTTTGAGGAATCGAGCTACCCTCAATGACATCGAAATTCAAATCTCAATCATATCGAAACTAGGTCGATGACATCGATTTCGAACAAAGGAACGTCCAGCAAACTCTCAAGGAAAATCTTCTGAAAAGATCGATGTATCGAACTAGGTTTCGACGTCATTGCCATTTGAAATTCGATGACATCAAAGTAGGCGCGATGACATCGAAGCCAGCCTGTCCATGTCCAGCAAGCTCCTTTGGAATACGTTGTCGAGGAATCGAACCTTGGTTCGATTACATCAGAGTTCAAAGCTAGATGCCATTGAAGCAGGTTCGATATCATCGGGCTTCGGTCAAAAAGTTCCAGTTTTATTTGTCAGTTGAGTTCGTATCATCGAACTGTCAGTTAACGTCATTGAAAGTATACATTCGATGACATCGAATCTGGTTCAATGACATCAAACTCAGTCAGAAACTAACTATTTTATTACCGTTGGAACTTTTTGCCTACATAAGGTGAGCTTGTACTTGGTTGCTGTATTGAGAAAAATAGAGAGAGAGCTTTGGGAGAGTAATTTCATATCACCTACCCCAAGCTCATTTTCTCATGGAAGTTCATCCTTCAATCCACCACTCATCATTAATATTCAATAGAGGAATGAACTTCCCCATTTAAGGATCATCCAACTACTATCTTAATGGCAAATCATTGAGTTGGGATAACTTGAATGCTTGAATTCTTGGAATGACTCCTTTTCTAAAATAGGAAAACATTTATTAGAGTAGGATTCCAATATAACCTTGACCTAACCCGTTGCCTTTATTGGAACATCATCAAGTGTTACAGATCAAGGGATCTGAAAAATTTCAACATCAAGGTGGAGATCTTCATCAATGTGTTTAACGAGGCTCATCTACTTATCTGTAAGTCATAAGAGTCCAGAGACCCTGTTGATCATTCCTTGTGTAGGATTGGGTCACAGGTACATCTCACCCCTTATAAGTCCTCATAGGAGGCCTCCGACGGGAGAGTACGTTTGGGTGTTGTGTGTTGACCCTTGCTCTTGTGTAGGGCATAAACTTAGGTCATTTGTGTAGGTCCTTGGCCTGTGTGGCCTAAACCTAGGTTCCTTGTGTGGATCTGGCCTGTGTGGCTTAAAACGGAGGTTCCTTTTGTGGATCCTTTGCTCTCGTGTAGGGCATAAAACTTAGGTACTTCGTGTTAACCTTTGCTCTTGTGTAGGGCATAAACTTGTGTCTTGTGTAGGCATGTCTTAGGTACCTTGTGTACGTCCTAGAGTCAACCTTGTGTAGGTTGTAACGATTTGAGGTGAACTTGATTTAAAACCTTTGTTAGTGAAATCCAATACACTCACGGGATGAGTGCATCCACCGGGAGTGGAGTAGGCACATAGCCGAACCACTATAAACGACTGTGTTTGGGATTGATTCTTGCTTGATCTTTCATTATGTTTATCTTTTATATGCAAGCTTGATAATATGAATGGTTTGATCTGAATCACATCTCATACACATTCAATCTTCTCATCCATCTTAGACTATTTGTTGTATCATCCTGAATATTGAATAGTCTTGTGATTGGATCCTCTATTTGGCTTGGAAGCCATTAGAGTTAATTTGGGGATATCTTGATAGTTGCATATTAAATCAAGACTAAGGTAATAGGATTTAAAATGAGGCATAAAATTTTATACAGTCTTATTCACCCCCTCTAGGATACTTTGAGCTACTTCCACTTCATCTAAAGCGGTCCTCACTGCAATTTCAATTGGTATCAAAGTGGGTTTCTCTTAAGGGCTTAATCGCCTAGAGAGTGATCTTGACTGAAGTTGGGAATCATGGCCAAAGGAGAGGGATCATCAGTGTCCAGACCACCTGTCTTCGATGGTTCAAATTATGCATATTGGAAAGCTAGAATGAAATACTTTCTGCAATCTCTAGATCATGAGGTTTGGGAAATAGTTGAAAATGGATATGTACCACCAACTGACAATGTAGTACTTGAAAATGGTACAATTATCATCAAACCCAAATCTAAAGAGATGTGGACTACGTATGATCAAGAAAAGAAACATGTGAAGATAAAGCAATGAATGTTATCTACTGTGCAGTATCACAAGAAGTCTTTAATCAGATCAGTATGTGTGTTACATCAAAAGAAGCTTACGACTTGTTAGAAACAACCCATGAAGGAACTAGCACAGTGAAAAGATCCAAGCTACAACTTCTTACATCACAATTTGAAGATCTCAGAATGGAGGAACATGAGGCATTCATGGAATTCTTTACTAAGCGAAATATCATCTGTAATTCCATGGGTGGACTGGGAGAGAAGGTTCCGGTGTCAAAATTTTGTAGGAAAATACTAAGATCCCTACCAGAACGATTCAACTCCAAAGTAACAATTATCGAAGAGTGTAGAAATGTGGATGAAATGAAAGTAGAAGAACTCATAGGTTCCCTACAAACATTTGAACTATACTTTAAACCTGCCCCCAAATCCAAAACTAATGCCCTCAAAACTTCAAAACACATCACCACAAATGAGGAGGAAAGTGAAAGGAAAAATGAAGATGAAGAAGTGTCCCTCTTAGCTCAATGGTTTAAAAAATTCTTCCACAAAAATCGTGGCCGACCATTCAAAGGGAAACAGTTGGATAACAAGCGTTATACAGGTAAACCTATGAAAAAGTCCAAAGAGTCATAGTGTTACATGTACCAAAACTTTGGGCACATGTCCACTGAATGCCCCAACAGAAAAACCAAAGGAAAGGCTATGGCAGCCACTTGGGATGACACTGAAGAATCAAACTCAGATTTCAGTGATTCAGAGAGTGATGGAGACCAGAAATCCCTAAAAATACTCATGGCCTCCACACCTACAAACATTCCATTGATAACCGAGGAAATTGATGAACCACGAGTCGTAGGGACACTTCCATCAGATGAAGAGAAAGAAGAAGAAGAAAATGATAATCAACTTTACATATATAGCATCAATATACTTAAAAGACTTGGCATTACTGAAAATAAGAATAAATTGCTACAAATGGATCTGGATAAAACCATAGAGACCAATATACACATAATTAATGATCTTCAGCAATACCACTTAGATAATGATAGGCTGGAAAGAATCAATTCATTTCTGAAATATGAGTCGATGAAAATGAACAAACAGATTGAGCCATTGAAAGATGAAAACACTTGTCTTAAGAATGAAAATCACACCCTTATGTTTGATGCAGAAAAATCCAAAAAATTTGTTGAACTTAGTTACAAATTCTCCCAAAGCAGTGAAAAATTAGAAAGACACTTAGGGATGGGGAGACCACAAAAAGATAAGAGAGGACTGGGATATGAAAAATGCAAACCAAGCCTCACTCCTGTAGCACCAATGGTAAGAAAAAATGCTACATCAGGAAGTAACACCAGGACTACTCCTAGTTGTCATTCATGTGGCGACACTGGTCATTAGAAATTCGAATGCCTCACTACTAGGAGAACTTAATCCAATTTCGGTTTGAACCTTTCAGGAAAATACAAATCAACCGAAAAAAATGATACAAACTGTCAAGAGCCCACCAAAGTACATGGCAAGAGGTAAGCCACTTCCATCCCCACCTAGAATGACTAAGAAAATGGAGGAGCTACTAAGTCGGGTGGCTCAACTGAATCAGAAAAGAAATGAATTAATGAAACAAGGAAAAGTGATTCAGTCACCTAACATACCCAGACAAGTTCATAATCCAAGGAAACTTGTCACAAAATGGGCAATGAAAGAAAAGAAAAATTGCCTAATAACTCATTCAACCCCAAAAACAGGCAATAATGCTAAGTGGTACCTAGATAGCGAGTGCTCAAGACATGTCACAGGTGACAAAACCTTTCTCTCCAACTATTCAAATCTTGATGATGGGAAGGTCATTTTTGGTGATGGAAGCACTGCTAAGGTACTAGGGCATGGGACTATCATTGGATTAGAGGTGCTCAAAAGTGAGAATGCTTTTTGTGTAGAAGGACTGACACACAACCTTCTAAGCATCTCTCAAATATGTGACAACAAGCATGAGGTGACATTCTCAAAACAAGAGTGCAAGATCTTGGACCTATTAAGAAAATTAATTATGAAAGGTCTTCGCACTAATGATCACTGTTATGTTATCAAAGGCAAGAGCAGGAATGATCCCTTTGCCTAATATCACCAGAGCACAGACAATAAGATCAGGCCATGGCATCTAGGCCTGGACATGTGTGTGAAATGATGCACTTATGTTATTACTATGTTATATCCGAGGTTTCTATACCTCAAAATTTCTTTTTGACAATGAGATAACAAATGTTCATAATTTTGAGTTTCACAACTTTGGTACAAAATTTTGTTGTGTTTATATGCTGATGAGAAAATAATTTATGATATGCATATATGAAAGATTATCGAAGTACGCAGATCAATGTCATATTCTTCACTTCGATAAGTTAATCGATGAATTGAATGACTCTTCGATGACATCAAATGTACTTTAGGATTATCACAGTACATAAGGAAGTTGAACCGTCAAACAAGCCTTCACTGTCATTGAACCACTCTCTCGATGAAATTGAAATTTGAACTTTGATGTCATTAAACCAGAATCGATGTCATCGAAGTATTCCGACTTGTATAAATCGAATGGTCGTGAAAAATCCAAATCGGGTTGGCGCTTCTTCTTCCTCGCCATCTTCCTTGAATACCTTCGTAATGCTTGTAGTCTTGTTGAATGCCAATGTTATTGAAAGACGTGTACTTGTGCTTAAATACACAAGAGGATCCATTCCACAAATGTATCCTCTTCTATCTGTGGTTCTTGTGCTCATTTTTCTTCTTCCTTCTCCAGCAAAAATGGCTAAAGACAAGGATCGGGTCTCTCCACAAGATGAGTCATCTAAACAGAAGAAAAGTAAGAAGCACTCACCTACCTCATCTTCATCTTCAGACATAGAACCCGTGATAGAATGGCTGTCCAAAGTAAGTGTATCGAACCCTTTGGGATTGTTAATCTCCTAAGAATGATTAGGTGGAGCAATATCGTAAATTTGAGTGGTGAGTTTCAATATGATCTTATATATCAGTTTCTGAACTAAATTTACAGTGTTAAGAATAACCCCCCACTCATTTCGGTCACCGTCATGAACCAGACCAAACACATCACCCATGTGTTAATTGGTCGTCTGGTAGGTGTGGAAGTTACTCGCATACCGGTAACTGAACGAAATAAGAATGCGCTAGTTTCTCGAGCCTTATGTAATGGTGCGACAATATCCATAAATGCAAGAAATTTCCTCCATGTTAGGCATCTCGATCCTACCTATAAAATACTTCACAACATCTTTAGCACAAATGTCTACCCCTGTGAAGTTTCAAGCAACAAGCTCTCTCCCTACATTCTTAATGTCCTATATGATGTTCACCAAGGGATTCAAGTGTGTCTACCCACTCTTCTCCTACAACAGTTGATTCGTGTTGTTACAGGAGAACATCTCACTACACTTCCATTCCCTTGTCTTATGTCCAAGCTCTCTCGACTTGTTGGATTGCCATCGGCAAATGATTCCCCGCGCCCTTGTGCATGGTTCAACTACGAAACCATTTGCAAACTAAATATAGCTGACAACGTTTTCCATGGCCATCTAAATGGTCAGATCTCAAGCGAGGGAAATCCGGTGCATAGCCCCGACTCTGTCACTATAAACAAGACATTCAGAGAAAATGATCTCGTTCAACATCTCCTCGATGGGCAATCACACATGACAGAGCGTCTTGACACCCGTGAAGCCCGTCTCTCAAACATAGAGCAGATGCTGACGGTTCTGCAATATACAGCTCAACAAATTCTTGATTCACTTCCCTATCGTCGTGCAGACGCAAGCTTTCATGATTCGTAGGAGCTTCTCTTTTCCCTCATCACGTACACTGAATTATCTATGGAGAACTTAGGGCATGGATATCTTTTTGGGTGCCCTAAGTATATATATGTATGTGATGACCTACTGACATGGATCGATTAACATTTTGTGTATTGTGCCATTGGAAGGGCTAAATATTGAACATCTCTGGTTATGCCCCTGCATGGGTAAAGTACTTTGGTACTTTTGATGTGCCCATGGAAGGCCTTAATGTTCCATTTTGATGTTTTAAATAGCTTATAACTGTCAAGCTTGGACAGTTCTTTTGAATGATCATATGGATGAATGATATTTTTTGGTGAGCATTGTATTGAGTATTTATGGGCCAAATGCTACATATAACATGATGATAGGTTGACTATTGTTTGTTGCATGCATGATGAAAGTGTTTAATTGCAAATGTGTGTTAATGATTCAAATGCCAATGTGCTCTTTGAAATGTTGAATATTCTGCTATCTCCATATGCATTTTTGGAAATTTGTTTCCTTTGATTCTCCCATGATTCCTCAAGTTCAAACTTCAGTCAAATCTGCTCTAGGTATATACTAATCTTTGCCAATGACTGACAAAAAGGGGGAGAATAAATCCCATCATGAGAACAATTGTTTATATGGATTCTATGCATGGTGATGCAGGTGATAGGGGGAGCAGTTGCATGAAGATAGGGGGAACAGCTTCATAAAGTTTATGTGTGTATGAACTCCAATAGTCTCTTTGTAGAATTGTGTAAAATTCATGTACACATAATTTAGGATGTTGTTTTAGGTATTTTTGTCATGTAATTGATAAAGGGGGAGATTGAAAGTGCCCTGGTTTGTCAATTAGCATGAGAGTTGAGTCGGTAAGACAAGTGAGCCCCATATGAAGATCATACAAGCATCTGCCTCAATTAGATGTGTGCTCGGAACTCATCAAAGGTAAACTTAGCCACACATCCTATGTCCCAAAACACCGAGGTATATAAATCCTTAAAAAGCTTAAAACAACATAGGAATATAAGTATGAAAACTGATTTTGCAAACAGGAAAATTCTCTAAGTTTTCAGCTTTCTTCGATGTATCGAGCTTACATCAATGACATCGAACACTTGTTTTCGATTACATCGATACAGCCTCGATGACATCGAATTGAGGTCTTTTATGTCCAACAACCAACATGATATTTGGACAATATTCTCGATGAATCGACCTCGCTTCGATGACATCAGAATTCAAATTCCAATGACATCAAGCAAGGTTCGATGTCATCAAATATAGGCTAGTCTGTGTTTGCTTCAAAGATAAATAAAAAATTTCGTCGAAAACTCGAAATGAGCCTTAATGACATCTGAATTCAAATCCCAATGACATTAAGGGAGCTTCGATGTCATCGAATTCGAACAAGTCATGTCCAGCAAGCTTGATATGAATATCATCTAGATATGTTCGAGGAATCGAGCTACCCTCGAAGACATCAAAATTCAAATCTCGATCATATTGAAACTAGGTTGATGACATCGATTTCGGACAAAGGAATGTCCAACAAACTCTCAAGGAAAATCTTCTGAAAGGATTGATGTATCGAACTAGGTTTCGATGTCATCGCCATTTGAAATCCGATCACATAGAAGTAGGCTCGATGACATCGAAGCCAGCCTGTTCATATCCAGCAAGCTCCTTTGGAATACATTGTCGAGGAATCGAACCTTGGTTCGATTACATCGAAGTTCGAATCCCGATGCCATCGAAGTAGGTTCGATATCATCGAGCTTCTGTCAAAAAGTTCCAACTGTGTTTATCACTTGAGTTCGTATCATCGAACTATCATTTGACGTCATCGAAAGTATATGTTCGATGACATTGAATCTGGTTTGGTGACATCGAACTCAGTCAGAAACTGACTATTTTATTACCATTGGAACTTTTTGCCTATATAAGTGAGCTTGTTCTTAGTTGCTGTATTGAGAAAAATAGAGAGAGCTTTGAGAGAGTAATTGCATATCACCTACCCCAAGCTCATTTTCTCATAGAAGTTCATCCTTCAATCCACCACTCATCATTTATATTCAATAGAGTGGATTGAGGAATGAACTTCTCCATTCAGGGATCATCCAACTACTATCTTAATGGCAAATCAGTGAAATGGGATACCTTGAATACTTGAATGTTTGGAATCACTCTTTTTCTAAATAGGAAAACATTTATTAGAGTAGGATTCCAACATAACCTTGACCCAACCCGTCGCCTTTATTGGAACATCATCAAGTGTTGTGGATCAAGGGAGCTGAAAAATCTTCAACATCAAGGAGAAGATCTTCATCAATGTGCTTAACAGGGCTCATCTACTTATCTGTAAGTCATTAGAGTTTAAAGACCCTGTTGATCATTTCTTGTGTAGGATTGGGTCACAAGTACATCTCACCCCTTATAAGTCCTTATAGGAGGCCTCTGACGGGAGAGTACGTTTGGGTGCTGTATGTTGACCCTTACTCTTATGTAGGGCATAAACTTAGGTCCTTTGTGAAGGACCTTGGCCTGTGTGGCCTAAAATGGAGGTTCCTTGTGTGGATCCTTTGCTTTTGTGTAAGGCATAAAACTTAGGTGCTTTGTATTGACCTTTGCTCTTGTGTAGGGCATAAACTTATGTCTTATTTAGGCACGTCTTAGATACCTTGTGTAGGTCCTAGAGTCAACCTTGTGTTGGTTGTAACGGTTTGAGGTCAACCTGATTTGAAACCTCTGTTAGTGAAATCCGGTACACTCATGGGATGAGTGCGTCCGCTGGGAGTGGAGTAGACACATAGTCGAACCACTATAAACGTCTGTGTTTGGGATTGATTCTTGAAAGTGCCCTGGTTTGTCAATTAGCGTGTGTGTTGAGTCTGTCAGACAGAAGAGCTCCATAGGAAGATCAATTTAAGCGTCTCCCTCTACTGGATGTGTACAAGCTCACCATAGGTAAATCTGAGCCTCACATCCCTTGTCCCAAATCACCAGGTAAGCTAAAACCCTTAAAAACAAACTAGAACATTTTAGGGTTAAGGTAAGAAAATGTTTTCAAAATAGGAAAATTCTCTAAGTTTTCTTGCCTTGTCGATTTTATTGACACACCTTCGATATGATCGACCTGCACTGTCGATGTCCTTGATGCCTTAATGATATCATCGATATGAGGACTAAAAGTGTCCAGCAACCACATACTCATCTGGATGGAATTATCGATATATCGATATACATATCGATATCATCGATATTCTAATCTCGAGTCCATCGAGGAATGCTCGATAAGATCGATAGGCAGATTTCTGGCGTCCCTGTTTTTATAAAATCACAAGATTCTTCGATATATCAATGCCCTTTCCGATATAATCTCAACTCGAATCTCGATCATATCAGAAGGTCATCGATGATATCGATCATGGGCGCAAGTGTCTTCCAGCAATTATTTCAGGTTGTTGTTATCTCTGATCGGGGGCCTCTCGAGAAATCGATATTCATATGTCGATGATATCGAGGTCGTGTCGATTGCATCTAGTCTGGACACAATCAGTCCAACAAGCTAAATGGAAAATCCATGGGATTTGCCAATGCATCGACACTACCTCCGATATCATCGATATGCAAATTCCGATGATACCGATTGACCCCCGATCATATCTTAAAAACATGAAATACTTCAAGTCAAGTCTCTCTCATTTTTCAAATGTCGAGGAATCGATCCTCATATCGATGGAATCGAAGTTCGAAATCTGATGACATCGACACGAGTATCGATGCCCTCGACCAGGTGACAAAAGGTTTCAAAAGCGTATGACATTTGAGTTTGTGTCATCGAGCGGATCGCCGATGCTATCTAGAGTATACGCTTGATGATATCGACACCACTCGATGATATCGAAATCTGTCATAAATGTGACCATTTTATATCCGTTGGAACCTTTTGCCTATTTAAAGAGAGACTTGTCTTTATTGCCGGTAGAGAAAGAAGAGAGTGCTTTTATGTGTTTTACCTTATATCATATACCCAAAGCCCTTTCTCTCAAGGAAGTTCATCCTCCAATCCACCCTCACCATTGATATTTAATAGAGTGGATTGGGAAATGAACTTCCGCATTCAAGGATCCTCTATCCACCATCTTAATGACAAATCATTAAGATGGGATGCCTTAAATGCTTAGATGATTGAAATCGCTCTATCTTCCATATAGGAAAAATCTTTTGAGAGTAGGATTTCATCATAACCTTGACCCAACTCGTCACCATGCATTGGTATATCTTTTGAGTTGCGGATCAAGGAGATCGAAGAGTCTTCGTTAACAAAGGAGGAGATCTTTGTCAAACGTGCTTAATGAGACTCATCAGCTTATCTGTTAGTATTTAGAGTCCAGAGAACACTTGTGATCATTCCTTTGTAGGATTGGGTCTTAAGTGTTTCTCACCCTTGAAGCCCTCGTAGGAGGCCTCCGGCGGGAGTGTACATGGTGGGTGCATTGTGTGGACCCTTGCTCTGTGGACAGCATAAACATCTAGTTAAAGGTGAACCAACAAAACCTTAGGTTTGAGGTCAACAGCTGAGAAACCTCAAGTTTGAGGTGAACCATGTAGAAACCTCCGGTAGGGTTGTATGGAAGATCCTTGGCCAGTGTGCCTAAAAGTGGGTGCGTTGTGTTGACCCTTGCTCATGAGAGCATAAACAGTTAGCCTAAGTGTAGGTTGTAAAGGTTAAAGGTGAACCTGATTTAAAACCTTAGGTTAGAGGTGAACCGCTGTGAAACCTCCTTAGTGAAATCCGACATACTCTAGGGATGAGTGCGTCTGCTGGGAGTGGAGTAGACTGATCGTCGAACCACTATAAAAATGACTGTGTTTGAGATTGTTATTGTCTTTCATTCATGTGATTTCCTTATATGCTTATATATTTGATAATCTGAAATCACACCTCATACACACACAGTCATATCCATCACAATCTTGTTTGCACTATTGTTTATTCTGTTTATTCTTCAAGAAGTTTGTGATTGGATCCTCTACAGGGCTTGGAAGCCTGTAGAGTTAATTTTGAGTAATCCTGGTCTATACTCTTTGTTGGGATTAGTGTGATTGGATTTTTAATAAATCATAAAAACTTTTAAAAAGTCTTATTCACCCTCCTCTAGGACATATTGGCATATTCCTTCTTCGATTAAAGCGGTCTTCACCACAATTTCAATTGGTATCAGAGAGGGTCTCTCTTTAAGGGATTCATCGCCTAGAGAGTGATATTGGCTGAAGTTGGGAATATAGCCATAGGAGAGGGCTCCTCGGTCACTAGACCTCCAGTATTCGATAGCTCAAACTATGCATATTGGAAGGCTAGGATGCACTACTTTCTGAAATCTTTGGATCATGATGTTTGGGATATAGTTGAAAGTGGGTACGTGTCACTAACTGAACAAATTGTACTTGATAGTAGCACAACCATCACAAAACCCAAATCCAAACAAAAGTGGACGGCATTCGACAAAGAAAAACAGACTGCTGAAGCTAAAGCTATGAACGTCATCTAGTGTGCCGTGTCCCAGGATATATTCAATCAGATAAGTATGTGTGGGACATCCAAGGAAGCATGGGATCTATTAGAAACAACCAATGAAGGCACAAGCACTGTGAAGAGGTCTAAACTTTAACTCCTGACTTTACAGTTCGAAAGTCTCAGAATGGAAGAGCATGAGACATTTATGGAGTTTTTCACAAAGTTGAATATCATCTGTAACTCCATGGGTGGATTAGGAGAAAAAGTTCCGGTACCTAAAATCTATAGAAAAATCATAAGATCCCTACCTGAACGATTTAATCCCAAGGTAACAACAATTGAAGAGTGTAGGAACATAGTCGAAATGAAAGTAGAAGAACTGGAAGGTTCCCTACAAACTTTTGAACTATACTTCAAACAAACCCAAAAATCCAAAATAGTTGTCCTAAAAACTTCTAAGAAAACAAAACATGAGGACAGTGAGTGCGAAAAGGAAGATGAAGATGAGGAAGTGGCTTTGCTGGCCCAACGATTCAGGAAGTTCTTTCAGAAAAATCGTGGCCGGCCTTCCAGAGGAAGAAAGGTGAACAATAAACCTTCTGTAGGCAAATTTGGTAGAAGAACCAAAGAACCACAATGCTATGCCTGTCAGGAGTATGGACACCTATCAACCGAATGCCAAACAGAAAAACTAAGGGCAAGGCAATAACTGCCATGTGAGATGATACTAAAGAGTCAAATTCAGAATCTAGTGACTCAGAAAGCGATGGAGATTAGAAATCATTAAAAATACTCATGGTCTCCGCTGCTTCAATCATTCCCACTGAATCTGAGAACGAGAAAGAACAGCTAGCCACTGAATCATTTCCATTTGATAATGAGGAAATAGAAGAAGAAGAAAAGGATAGACTACAAGATGCTTATAATCAACTCTATATTCATAGCATAAATATCCTTAAAAGACTCGGAATAGCAGAAAACAAAAGTAAGTTGTCGCAAAAAGATTTAGATAAAACATTGGAAATCAACACACAATTAATAAATGATCTGCAGCAATATCATATGGATAATGATAAGCATGAACGAATTAATACATTTCTTAAAAGCGAGTCTGAAAACTTGAACAAACAGGTCGAGATCTTAAAAGATAAAATTGTACTTCTTCAAAATGAAAATCATACAATCCTATTTGACCTAGAAGAATCCAAAAAGATGGCCAAGATAAACTAAAAGTTTTCCCAAAGTGACGAAAAACTAGAAAAACTGTTAGGAATGGGAAGACCTGAAAAGGATAAAAGCCGGCCTAGGATATGAAAAATTTAAGTCAAAGGCTGGAAATACAGCACCTAGAACTGAAAAATCTGCTGCTTCCGGAAGCAAAACCAGAACCTCTCCAGTCTGTCATTTGTGTGGTGATTCTGGTCATTATAAGTTTGAATGCATAACACCTAGGAGGACTCAACCTAACTCTGGTCAGAGTCATGTTAACGAATTATCAACCAAAGAAATATAGAACTTCAAAAGTCCTCTTAAGGATATGGATAGAAGCAATGCCCTTGCACCACCACCCAAATCAGTTAACAAGATGAAATGGATAAGGAATAATTAGTTCAGATTAAGCATCAAAGATCTGAACATGTGCTAAAATGAGGATTCTTTTTAATAATCTTAAAATGATATATCTGAGGTTCCTTGCCTCAATCTTTTGTATAAACATTTAAATGTTTATAATTTTGTTGTGTACAGTGTGTGTACATAGTTTTTATTGAGTATACTGTTGATAGAAATATGAAAAGTATACTTGGAGAGTCGTCTGAATGCTGAAAATTGAAAATCTTCATCTTCGATATGACTGTCGATATGACATTCTTGATTTTTCGATAAAAGGTCGATATCATCGATACCTCTTTAGAATATGAATAGTCGTGTGGCCAAGAAAGATATCGAAGACAGACTCGATAAAATCGACCAGCAACTTCTCAATGTTATCGAAACAATGATCGATAATATCGATAGATACCGCCCAATAAAAGTCAGCGAAGCGAAAAAGGGGGTTTATTTTCTCAAGGGTTTCGGTCATCTTCTCTGCTCGATCCTCTCGACCAAACCACCAGGAGCCACGTTAGACTACTCAAATCCCTCCACAAATCGGGTAATACCCTTCTAACACGTCAAGAGTTCATTCTTTTTTTGGGTATTTTCAGTTGTCAGGATTTTGTCGTCTTTCCCGAATTTTTCAAAATCCACTTGTCCACATGGAAAAAGACAAAGGAGTAGCATCCGGTCCGGGGGAGTCTTCAAGAACTACCCGACAAAAAGTCCTCGCCTCAAAAGAAAGGACAAGGGCCCAGGAAAGTGGGATCCCCACTCGGCAAAGATCACGACAGACCTCACGTGGTGGGTCCCACACCGAATTTCTGGCACCTTCTCAACCAACACCACCTCCTCCGGCTAGTCAACGCCCTGTAAAATACACCGGCAGGAAACTATCCATGAAAGAAAAGTAGACAGGGGTTGCTTAGCACCTTACAATCTAGAACCCTTATTTGTTACGATAAGTTGGCTGCCCATCCTAGACTTTCGGGGGTCGTGCCAGCTTGAACGAACACGAAACTTCCTCGCCACGTGTCACTCACCTGTATCAGATCCTCCTTCAATTATGGTCTCTCTGAATAGTAATGATGATGTGTTGATCACTCCTGCCACCATGGCTAACATCCTCAATCTGAAAATGGCTCCAGAAGGCCTCCCTCAATTGGACCTCGACCATCCTGATGTTCGATCCATGGTAACTAAGTATCTATGTAATGGTCGAGATATCCCGTGGCATCAAGGGAATGCTCTGAAAGCTAGGTACATGGAACCCCGATTTAGGGTTCTGCATGGTATCTTCACCACAAATATATATCCTAGAAGTACCAATCGATGTAATCTCACAGGGTTTATGGCCATGTTGGTTTACTCAATCACAAACGGGATAAAGACTTGCCTCCCAACTCAGCTTGTCAGTCAGTTGGTAAATGTTGTTCATACCTTTAGGGATCTTCATCTACCATATCCCTGGATTATAAGCAGGATATGCAACCCCATTGGTTTCCCATCTACCACTGATCCTTTACTCCCACTTCAAGTCTTCAATATAAAGAACATTCTTAAAATGGACCTGAAGTTTCATGAGTATGCTAAGGATGTAGAAGAAGGCATTCAAGAAGGAGAATCAGAAGGTGATGGTGTCCCTCGCTCAGAAGAAACTGGAATGGCCGGAGATGAACCCTCTGGACCCGATCCAGCACCATCAACGTCAACGCCTGGGCATGCCAAACATTACAAGCTAGACAGGATTGGAGCGATTCAGAGAGATACACTCTGTGCATGAGCGGCTGATAGTCTTGGAGCGACTGGTCCAAGGAGTACAACAGACTGTGTAAAGGCTGGTCGATCTGATGACTTGCCGACAGGACGACACGACGTCATCCCACTCAGCTCCATAGTGTTGATTCTTGCATTTTGTCACACACACCTCATTCTTAATGCTGCGTATGAACATTAGTATATTTTTGGGTGTTCTACGCTCTCTTGGGTATGTGTGATAGATTTCTAACTTGAATAGACTGATGTTTCTTTGTGTTGATTGTATATGCCCCGATGTGGGATTGATACTGGTACTTACTTATGGGTGCCCTTACATGGGCTTGGTTTTGGAATAAACTGTTAAGCTATTGCTGTCTGTGGCAGTATATATTTTAAAATTTTGGTATAATTGTCAATCTTAGGCAATTTACTTTAGATATTTTGGTATCTGGCTGAATATAATTCTACTTTTTACTGCCATTACCATGAGTTTAAATCCCCTAGTTTATTCAGTTTCTGACAAATGGTATGCATGTGTTGTTCTTTACTGTTTATCTGATCTACTATGCATTCATACTTTCTGAAAAAGAGGTCTGCTTAAACTGATTTAAAAATTAAACATCTATCTGTTATAGGTTCTCCCACATGTCTACTTCAGTCAATATCAACTGTTATATCTTTGTCAATGACTGACAAAAAGAGGGAGAACATTTGCAAACACCCCGAACGGAAAATTGTGTATCTGTTTGAATGGTTGTGTAGATGTTTAGGGGGAGCAGCTACATCAAGCAAGGGGGAGTTTACAGTCAGGGGGGAGCAACTACTGGTTGTGTACATGGGCTAGAAATTGTAAAATTGTGTAAAAGTATGTACACACAATTTAAGATGTGTTTGTCTAGAATGTTCTAGGGTGTTCTAGAATTTTGTTACGTAATTGACGAATGGGGAGATTGAAAGTGCACTGGTTTGTCAATTAGCATGTGTGTTGAGTCTGTCAGACAGAAGAACTCCATAGGAAGATCAATTCAAGCATCTGCCTAAACTGGATGTGTACAACCTCGCCACAGGTAAATCTGAGCCTCACATCCCTTGTCCCAAATCACCAGGTAAGCTAAAACCCTCAAAAACAAACTAGAACATCTTAGGGTTAAGGTAAGAAAATGTTTTCAAAATAGGAAAATTCTCTAAGTTTTCTTGCCTTGTCGATTTTATTGACACACCTTCAATATGATCGACCTGCGCTGTCGATATCCTCGATGCCTTAACGATATCATCGATATGAGGACTAAAAGTGTCCAACAACCACATACTTATCTAGATGGAATTATCGATATATCGATATCATCGATATTCTAATCTCGAGTCCATCGAGGATGGCTCGATAAGATCGACAGGTAGATTTTCGGCGCCCCTATTTTTATAAGAAAATCACAAGATTCTTCGATATATCGATGCCCTTTCCGATATAATCTCAACTCAAATCTCGATCGTATCGGAAGGTCATCAATGATATCGATCATGGGCGCAAGTGTCTTCCAACAATTATTTCAGGTTGTTGTTATCTCTGATCGGGGGGCTCTCGAGAAATCGATATTCATATGTTGATGATATCGAGGCCGTGTCAATTGCATCGAGTCTGGACGCAATCAGTCCAGCAAGCTAAATGGAAAATCCATGGGATTTACCGATGCATCGACACTGCCTCCGATATCATCGATATGCAAATTCCGATGACATCGATTGACTCCCGATCATATCTTAAAAACCTGAAATATTTCAAGTCAAGTATCTCTCATTTTTCAAATGTCAAAGAATCGATCCTCATATCGATGGAATCGGAGTTCAAAATTCGATGACATTGACACGAGTATTGATGCCCTCGACCAGCTAGCAGAAGATTTCAAAAGCGTATGACATTTGAGTTTGTGTCATCGAGTGGACCGTCGATGCTATCGAGAGTATACGCTCGATGATATCGACACCGCTCGATAATATCGAACTCTGTTATAAATGTGACTGTTTTATATCCATTGAAACCTTTTGCCTATTTAAAGAGAGACTCGTCTTTATTGCCTTATATCATATACCCAAAGTCCTTTCTCTCAAGGAAGTACATCCTCCAATCCACCCTCACCACTGATATTCAATAGAGTAGATTGAGAAATGAACTTTCGCATTCAAGGATCCTCCAACTACCATCTTAATGGCAAATCATTAAGTTGGGATGCCTTGAATGCTTAGATGATTGAAATCGCTCTATCTTCCTTATAGGAAAATCTTTTGAGAGTAGGATTTCATCATAACCTTGATCCAACCCGTCACCATGCATTGGTATATCTTTTGAGTTGCGGATCAAGGAGATCGAAGAGTCTTCGTTAACAAAGGAGGAGATCTTTGTCAAACATGCTTAATGAGACTCATCAGCTTATCTGTAAGTATCTAGAGTCCAGAGGACACTTGTGATCATTCCTTTGTAGGATTGGGTCTTAAGTGTTTCTCACCCTTAAAGCCCTCGTAGGAGGCCTCCGACGGGAGTATACGTGGTGGGTGTATTGTCTAGACTCTTACTCTGTGGAGAGCATAAATATCTGGTTGAAGGTGAACTAGCAAAACCTTAGGTTTGAGGTCAACCACTGAGAAACCTCGGGTTTGAGGTGAACCGTGTAGAAACCTCTGGTAGGGTCGTATGGAAGATCCTTGGCCAGTGTGCCTAAAAGTGGGTGCGTTGTGTTGACCCTTGCTCGTGAGAGCATAAACATTCAGCCTCGGTGTAGGTTGTAAAGGTTGAAGGTGAACCTGATTTAAAACCTTAGGTTAGAGGTGAACCACTGTGAAACCTCCTTAGTGAAATCTAGCACACTCTAGGGATGAGTGCGTCTGCCGGGAGTGGAGTAGACTGGTCGTCGAACCACTATAAAAATGATTGTGTTTAAGATTGTTATTATCTTTCATTCATGTGATTTCCTTATATGCTTATATATCTGATCATCTGAAATCACACCTCATACACACACACAGTCATATCCATCACAATCTTGTTTGTACTATTGTTTATTCTGTTTATTCTTCAAGAAGTTTGTGATTAGATCCTCTATAGGGCTTGGAAGCCTGTAGAGTTAATTTTGAGTAATACTAGTCTGTACTCTTTGTTGGGATTAGTGTGATAGGATTTTTAATAAATCATAAAAACTTTAAAAAAGTCCTATTCACCGCCCTCTAGGACATATTGGCATATTCCCTCTTCAACTAAAGCGGTCTTCACCGCAATTTCAATTCTTACTTGATATTTCACCATGTTTATCTTTTTTATGCAAGCTTGATAATATGAATGGTTTGATCTGAATTACATCTCACATACATTCACACTTCTCATCCATTTCAGACTATTTGTTGTATCATGTTGAATATTGAATAGTCTTGTGATTGGATCCTCTACTCGGCTTAGAAGCCATTAGAGTTAATTTGAGGATATCTTGATAGTTGCATATTAAATCAAGATTAAGGTAATAGGATTTAAAATGAGGCATAAAATTTTGTAAAGTCCTATTCACCCCCCTCTAGGACACTTTGAGCTATTTCCACTTCAACTAAAGCGGTCCTCACCACAATTTCAGACCAATAGTATCCTTGTTAGATTACTTTATAGGATAAAGCCCTTCCATCTGAATAATTTTTGCAGATGCCCTTGTTGACCTCCCTCAGTACATATTTAGCTTCATCAAGTCATAGGCATCTTAGATATGACAGTGAGAGTCCTTTTTTTTTTTTTTTTTATTTTTATTTTTTATAGGAGTATTTGTTGAGAAGACATTCAACATCGATACCCTAAGCTTGACTTAGAGTGTCTAGATGAGGATGCCCCTGAAACCCCAGAAGTCACCGCTCCCGAGAGCGAAGGACTCCCTTAGGCTTTATGTCACTCCCCAAACTCGAAAACTGAGCTCACAAAATCCCTGATCCCCAAATCCGGCGCCAACAACCTCCGTAGTACCCCATTCTCGGCTCCCAACATCCATATCCAGGTTCCGATCCTGGGATCCTACAAGGAGAATTTCCAAGATAAATTCATTTCATACACTACCAAAAAAAAATGGGCAAAGGCTAGAGACTAAGTGAGTTTTTTTCTACGGTTATAAACCGTAGCTATTTTATTGTGTTTAAACCGTAGCTAATAGATTGCTACACTTCCCTTACACAATTAGAACTGACGGTCCCGTAAGGGGCTCTATGGGGCCCACCACAATATATGTATTCTATCTAAACCTTCCATCTATTTTGAAATATCATTTCAAGGCATGAACCCAAAAAATGAGGTAGATCGAAGGCTCAAGTGGACCACATGGTAGGAAATAGTGGAGATTAAATCACATGTGCTTCCTATGGTGTGGTCCATTTCGGCCTTCAATATAACTCCTTTTTGGGGTCATGTACAATAATTAGGTATCAAAATGAATGGACGGCATAGATAAGCCACATACATCATGGTGGGCCCCACGGAGCCCCTGACAGGATCGTCCATATGTAACTCCATTTGGTGGGAACCCAATCCATGCCCAAAAAGGGCGCGCGCTCAAAATAGAGCCGCGCCCAAAAAAAACCCTTTCATCACCCACTCCCTCTCTCTCTCTCTAAAAAAAATCTTTTCATCTCCTCCTCCTCCCTCTCTCTCTCTCTCTATAGCTCCATGCTGGTGGGTACCCAATCCGTGCCCAAAAAGAGCCGTGATGTAATGTCTCTCCATATCTCTCTCAAGAATATTGTATCCACTTGAATCATCTACCAGAATCCCCTTTCCTCTCTAAATCTCTCTCCAAAACCATAATTCGTAAAACCCTATTCTTTCATTTTAGGAAAATCTAAATCTCTCCGATCTTAAATTCTCTCTCTCTCTCTCTTTCTCTCTCTCTCTCTCTCTCACTCTCTCTCCTAAACTTCTTAATTCTACATTCATTTTTTAAAAAATCTTTTGTGGGGATTTTCGATCTCTCTGTTGTTGGAAGCTGCAATCCAAGATACCATTCTTCATAAGCTCTTTAATGGCCGAAATGGGGCTGGAAACTGGAAAACCTTTGCCGATCAAGGAGAATTGGAGCACCAATCTCTTTACTTTTGGTAAATTCTCATTTCAATTATGTCATTGTCGATTTGAAGTTTTTTTTTAAAAAAATATATAGTTTATAGTTTAAAGTATGATAATGTAAGTTTGTATGAATTTGTTCTTCCATATTGTTGTATTGCAATCATTTTTCCCTTTTTCTGTTGTTTTAGCATATTCTGTTATGTGGAAATCATGAACTATATTGAGATGTTTGTGGAATTCGTTTAGAAAGATAGGCGGGATATTATGGTTTTGATGTAATTCAGTTGTGTGAGAAGTTTGATGCTCTGTCTCAAACATTAATTAAATCTATCTGGAATCTATAAGTGCAAATGATCTCCTACAATCAGTTGTAGTTTAGCTTAATGTACAATCCATCTCTGGTGCCAATGTGGAACATGTGCAGGACATCTATGTTGTTGAAAATGTGGGCCCCACAAGGTCACATGGTTAAAAAATCAGGTTGTTCCACTCATAAGATGGCTCACCTTCTTCACAACTAGTTGTCTTCCTAGCATAGGGCTTCTTTGGCATAAGAGTTCTTTCTTGCATTAATTATGGATTTCTGATATCAAGATTGAAGAATAAGGTTCTTGTTTTGTTTTAAAAGAATGTTTTAAATGCTTGTCACGAATGTAAATTCACTTTCTACAAATCTCATGGCTGAATAAGGTGTTAAAGCTTGTGTTTTTTCCCAGAAGGTGTATCCTTTGTCTATTTATTTTGTGTGAATTTTGTAACTAGTAGTTGGTTCCCACTACGTTGGTACAAAAGTAGATTCCACATAAACCATGGCCCATTTTATTGCTGATTGTTGTCTTTTTTTCTTATCAGGGAAAGAGATACTGACAAAGATGAAAAACTGAACTTCAAGGTGGATCTCACCAATGGATGGTTGAGATTAAGGGTCAGATCTTTGTCAATACAATCAATTAAAATCATCTAATTTCTTTATCATGAATCGGATGGCTTGGATTGTTTAGAGAAAGTGATATTGGGATGTGCAAGCAATCAAAGATGTAAGACCCGTATCCTAGCCCGTACTGTTCCGTAGGCCTCTATGGTCTTCCCAGTCGAATTCTGGCGACCCGTGATCTGTTATCAGCGTTTGCGCACGATCCTGAATCGTGTCCTGTATATCAGAGTGGCTTGACTCGAGACTTGTACCAGTGCGACCGCACCATCGCAGCGGTTCCGGTGCCGTGTATCGCGCGCCGAGGCAATACCCAGGCCAGGATATGTGGGCCCGCGTTCAGTGCAAGGAAAACATCCCGCATTACAATTTTGAGAGGATCTTTATGAAACGTCCCATCAATCAAGTACAAGCAACCCAACCCATCCCTCTCTTACAAAACCTTACCTAAAGTCAACTTCCTCTTACAACAAAGTACACCCCCATCACTCCCCATCACCCCATCACCTCTCACCCATTCCTTATCAATCCATCACCCTTCTCTCTCATTTCTCTCTCATTCCAAGCAACCCAAGGAGAGATCCAACGACCAAGGCTTCTAAGAGAGAGCTAGGTGTGGCCCACTTCCTACCCCCCTCAATCCTCACCATCCAACCCTTAAATCATCATCTCTACCATTAAAGGAGCTTCTTAGGAGCCTTGGAGCATTAGAGAGGAAGAAGAAGGAAAGGTGGGTGATTTTTAGTATTTGATTTCATGATTTGAGGGCCCACATATGTGGGACCCATCTTGATGTATGTATTATATAGAGAGGGCCCATAGTTGCGGGGTCCCTCCCCTCCTCACTGTCTTTCTCTCTCTCTTTCTCTCTCTCTCTCTCATAGATGTGGCCCACTAGATCCACAAGTGTGGACCCACCAGATGAATGTGTTTCGTCCATACCATCCACCGTCCAGCTATCTGGACGATGGAAATCCACCGTGTTATGTGTTAACTGCACATCGTGCAGCCATAGGGAGCCCCACGTGATGTATATATTTTATTTATATTAACACCTTCCACACACATGGACCCCTCTTTGGTGTATGTATTTAATCCACACCGTCCACCCTTTTTCCCAGCTCATTTTAAGCGTTGAGCCGAAAAATAAAGCCAATCCAAATCTCTGGCGGGCCATAATGTAGAAAATAATGATTTTGGGTGATTTAAACTGTTAAGGCCCACTTTGATGTTTCTATACGCCAAAAAAATATTGTATATTAGGCTCATTAGATTTGTTACGAGCCGGGGAGACCAATAGTCGGCATGGATCCCCTTGATATGGCCCCGCCTATGAAAAACCTCACAAAAACAACAAAAGAAAAAAAATATAGAAAAATACATATATATATATATGGGACATTGTCGCTGCAGCAAGCAGCGTCCTTGTTGCTTGTTTAAGGGTGGGACGGTGGTCCCCATCACAGGCCCCGCCACGATGTATTTTGTACATCTACATCGTGCATTTGATGGGTCCCCTTTGGGAACTAGGATTCCCCAAAAATCAGCCGTACATGGGGCTCAGGTAGTCCACACCACCACAAATAGTAGTGGGTTGAACGTTTACCATTGAAACCTTTATGAGTCACAGAAGTTTGGATCGAAACGAAATTTGTTTTTCCTCTTTATTCAGG
>JAJHSJ010000004.1:49324358-49423216 GCA_021015155.1 Magnolia officinalis | reverse complement strand
GTCTTCCCCGGTTTCAAGCTTGGAGAGTAGCAATGGAGACTCCAGATATTCTTTGAGCCATTGGAATGCTTGCTCACATTCCCTCATCCAAGTCATTTTTGTACTTCCCTTCATCTGCTTAAAAAAGGGTAAGTACTTGTTTGTGACCTGAGAGACAAACTGATTTAGAGCTACCACACTGCCCATGAGGTGCTGAATTTCCTTCATCGTGCTAGGGGAACTCATCTCTAGGAAAGCTCAAATTTTGTCAGGGTTTGCCTGTACCCCCCTCTGGTGAACCATGAAACCTAGAAACTTACCTGAGCAGATGCCAAAGGCGCACTTGTTTGGGTTTAGCTTCATTTAATATTCTTTGAGGATTCCAAACATCTCTTTCAAGTCTGCTACATGATCTATTGCTATGGAACTCTTGACGAGCATGTTGTCCACATAAACCTCCATTGTCTTCCTGATTTGGTTGGGGAACATCTTGTTCACTAGGCATTGATACATTACTCCCGTGTTCTTTAGTCCAAACGACATCACTCGGTAGTTGTATGGGCCCCTATCAATAGTAAAGGTTATTTTTTACTTGTCATGTTCATGCATGGTTATCTGATTCTACCCCAAATATGCATCCATGAAGCTAAGGAGTTCGTACCCAGCAGTGTTGTCTACCATCTAGTCGATTCTCAAGAGAGGAAAACTATCTTTTGGACAAGCTTTATTTAGATTGGTATAATCTACACAGACTCACCATTTCCTGTTAGCTTTCTTTACTAGCACGACATTAGCCAACCAGTTGAGATAATGTACCTCTTCGATGAATCCGGCTTCAAGGAGTTTTCTGACTTCTTTATTGATTGCCAAATACCTTTTTAGGTCAAATGCTCGTCTCTTCTATCTTACGAGCTTGTGGTCAGGATCTACGTTCAATCGATGGACCAACTCTTGGGTTTTTTTCGGGCATATCCTGGTGTGGCTAGGCGAATACATCGTTGTGTTGCTTTAGCAGGACAACTATCTTTGTACGGAGGCGTGGTTCGAGTAGTGACCCGCTGTGGACAGTGAAGGATTGGTAAGGCCCGTATCCTAGTCTGTACCATTCCCTAGACTCCTACGATCCTCTCTGTCGAATTCTGGCAACCCGCTACCTATAATCGGTATTTGCACGTGACCTTGAGTCGAATCCCGTAGATCTGAGTCAGCTCGACTCGAAACTTGTACCCTAACGACCGCACTGTCGTCGTGGTTCCAACGCCACGTCTTGCGTACTGATGCGATACCCAGGCAAGGAGTTGTGGGCTGCGTATTTTTCGAAGAAACGTCGCGCATTACGAATTCCGAGAGAATCTCTATAAGCCATCACATCAATCAATCAAGTACTAGTCAAGTACATAACCCATGCCTCTCCCATCCCTTTCTTACCAACAAAGACAAGCAACCCATACCCCATGCCACCTCACCCCCCATAAGTCAACTCTCTCTTACACACACCCATCCCTCTCTTACACTACCATTCCCTCTCATCCCATCCATTTTACACACATCTCTCCTCTCTCATTTCACTGCATCCCATCTCATTCTCCACCATTACCAAGCAACTAAGGAGAGAAAATAAGCTAAGTGAGGCCCACTCCCTACCACCCAATCTCCTATCCTAGTCATCCATACTTCATCATCTTCCATTAAAGAGAGAGCCAAGGAGTTTGACATTCCATCGAACCAAGAAGATCGAATGGTGGGTGTTTTATAGGCTCATAATTTATGTTTTGATGATGGGCCAAGCGGGGCCTATTAATTGATGGTATGGATCCCACTTTGGACCCTAGGGGTGGCCAATGGCCTACCTTGATATGTATGTGTATTCCATGATGAGGCCATTCTCCATGGACCCCACCATGATGTTTGGTTGTTATCCATTGGTTAGAGGTCATATAAACCTTGATCTTGATGGTGGAAATGGGATTTCCACCCTAGAATTTTGATTTAGGGCCCACCTATTTTGGGACCCATCTTGATGTATTGTCAGATCTAGGGGAGCTCATAGTGGCGGACCTCCCTCGCCTCACATCTCTCTCTCTCTCCTCTCTCTCTCTCTCTCTCTCTCTCTCTCTCTCTCTCTCCCTTTCCTGTTGTGAACCCCAATATGATAAGTGCATTTCATATGGACCATCCAAACTGCCCAGACCATCCAAATGGTCCAGATCATCCAGATCGTCCAGACGGTCCAGGCTGTCCAGACAGTCCAGACGATGCTGATCCAATGTGATGTATGTGTTTTATCAATGCCACACATCTGTGAGGCCCACGTGATGTAGGACCCACATGATATATATGTTTTATCTATACTGTCTATCTATGGGTTCCACCAGACTTTTCAGCTGCTGGACATTACGTCAGCAAGCTCTGTGGGTCTCGTGATGTATGTGTTACATCCAGACCGTCCATCTCTGCATCCCACGAGCAGCTTGGCTGCTGTATTGATGCTGCAAGTTCTGTGGGCCTGATCATTTCGTACGTATTATATCCACACTGTCCATCAGAAGGTGGGACCCACCGTGAAATATGTGTTTTATCAACACCGTCCAACCCTCTGTAGAGATCGTTTTATGGCAGTACAAAGAGGATGAGGCAGATCTGAAATTCAGATGGGTCCTGCACATGGTGCACGTGCCTGAAATCCAAGCCGTGTAGACTATGTGGGGCCTATCGTGATGTATGTGTTTTATTCCAACCATCCAAATGACTAGACGGTGGACCACCGTTGATGTATACGTTGTAATCCACCATCCAGATGGCTGGACGGTGGGCCACACCTTGATGTTTAAAAGAAAAAGAAAAAATATAAAACATAATATTGTATGTATATATATAATATTACATATGCTATATACATATCTGGTGGGCCCCACGTGGGACCCACTTAGATTGTAGCAGATTGGCTTGAATGTCTCACACCAGCTATATAGCTGCTACATTGTAGCCAACAGTGGACCCCACCGTGATGTAAGGGTCTTATCCACACAGTCCAGCATCTTAGACAGGTGGGACCCACCTTAGAGTATGTGTTTTATCCACACCGTCCACACCACAGGACGGTGGGACCCACCTCTATGTATTATGTACTCCATGCCGTCCATGTCCTTGAGGACCACCAGCTTCATAGTTCATGTACTGACGTCATCAAAATCTGTGGGTCCACATGATGCATGTGTTGTATCCATACCGTCCATGTCATCAAAATTTGTGGGTCTACATGATGAATGTGTTGTATCCATACCGTCCACGTCAGCAAGTGTGGGCTTGATCATGAGGCATGCATTATATCTAAACCATCCATCCAATTGGCAAGCTCGTCTCAAGGCCTGAGACTAAAAATGAGGTAGATCTATTAGGTGGACCCCACTGCAAAAAACAGTGGAGAGTTGAATGCCTACCATTGAAATCCTTTAGGGATTACAGAAGTTCTAGATCAATATGATATTTATTTTTCCTCTTGATTCAGGTCCTTGTGACCTTATGAACAGATTGGATGGAAAATAAACGTATGGTGGAGCCCACCTTGATGTTTGTGTTGTACATCCATGTTGTTCACCTGGTGGGCCCATTTGGAATGTGTAGGGCCCACCCCAATATGATGTATATGAGGCCCAGGTGATGTATTTGTGGCCTATTTGGCGAGGCCCAATATGATGCATTTAGGGCCCATTTGATGAGGCCTGATGTGATATATATTAGCCCATTTGTTGAGACCCAATATGATGTATTTATGGCCCATGTGTGAGGCCCGATGTGATGTATATGTGGCCTATGCAATGAGGCCCACTTAATGTATATCAGGCCCATGTGATGCGGCCCATTGCGATGTAAGAGGCTCATGAGATGAGACCCATTGTGATGTATCTGTGGCCCATGAGTGAGGCCCATTGTGATGTATATCAGGTCCATGTGATGCGGCCCATTGGGATGTGTATTAGGCCCATTGAGATTGTATGTGGCCCATTATGTTTGTATAAGGCCTGTTGTGATAATATGAGTCCCGTTGTGATTGTATGAGACCCACAGTGATGTATGTGTTATACATACGCCGTCTACCCATTTTAGGCCATAAACGCTACCGACTTATGCAGGTCCACCTTGTATGAGGGATGGGTCCACGTTGTCTATCCATCTCCTAGATACTTGGAGGGCTGAAGGCCCCGTAGCGATTTCGATTTCCAAATGGGCGACACCTTGGGAGCAACGGTGGTTAAATGTCCACCATTGGGAACCATCCTAGGGCCCACCATGAAGCCCATCTCCCCATCCTCTCTTTTACCCCAACCTTGAGTAGAGTCCCACCATAATGTATGTGTTATTTATATGTTGTTCATCCATTCTTCTAGATCTCATAGGGCTGTGGACCCCATTGAGAGTCAGGTCCAAATCCCTAGTGGACCGCATCATAGGAATAGTGGTGGTTAAACATCCACCGTTGAAAACCATACCTTGTAGGGCCCACCGTGATACCCAATTTTCAACCCATCTTCCCTTATTGGGCTATCCCAAATCACTGGGCCCCATTGATGCTAATGATACCCATCCTTCCCTTGTTGGACTATCCCAAACCATTGAGCCCCCATTTGATATTAATTCTTTCCACCATACCCTGTAAGACCACCCAAGCCTTAGAGCCCATCTTATGTTCATACCGAGCCTTCCATAGGGAATGTGACCCACCTAAATGCATGTGTTTGTCCACCTAAATGCATGTGTTTGTCCAAGCTTAGTAACTCAAACCCAAGACCCCACTTAGATGATGAGTAGGACTGTTTGTAGGGTTACATAGTCTTGGATGTGTGGATCCTACCAAGGCTCGCCTTTTATTTGTATCGAGCCCTCATAGGAAAGCCCAGTTGTTCATGATAAAGGGAGCAAGGAAGCCCACTTGTTATATACCCGCTTAACTCACCCCGTGAGATGTATCCTACCTTGTAATCGATTGTTAGGATCTCACGTTATGTATGTATCATCCCCATTGTCCATTTACCTTCTTAGGATAAGCGTGAGGCTTATCTTTGACATTAGTACATCATCATCACCTCCCTTACCGTAAATGGAAGAATATGCGGGACCAGATTTAGTATATCCATTGTGTAGAGCCTATCTCGATGTATGTGTTAGATCCACCGTCCCTTTGTGGACCCCGCCTTAGGATATATGATATGTTAGTACCATGAATAGTTTAGGATAGTTTATCGTGGACCATTCCGTATAGACTTTTACATGTCTAGTAGGGCGCATCGTTCAACCCCTACTCTCATAAGTGACACACCGATTAAGACCGGTCGTCGCCTATTATATCTAATAATCATGCTAGTATACTTAGTCTAGTAGGACACACTTAGATCATGCTTAGTATTACTTCATGATACATGTCCATACGCATCATTTGTATGCCTGTTATGAGGAATGGTTGATCATAGCATTGTCATTGGGCTGAGTTATTTAGGGGACTCCTTAAGAGACGAAGTTGCCCCACATGATCGCACAGTATGCGCAGGTTTGATGCATGACTGGATGGTATGACTCATGCATCTCGCATTTGTGTGACATGACCACTTGGCGCCCTAGCGATATCAGGGATGTGGCCTCCACAGGTTCATCGTGGATGGCCAGATGGGATACCAAAAATATTTAGTTCTAGCACTGTAGGCACATAAGATGTCCTTGGGTGAGAGTCCCAGAATCCTCTGGTACCGGAGGAGACTCCAACGTCTAGACCGAGTGGATATATGAGCGCTTGGGTGCCGAATACCAGTAGGCGGTATCTTCCACTGTGTCGTGGTTGGTTGGAAGGAAGTGTGGCCTTATCCGCCCAAGTGAGGGGGCTATAAGCTAGGTTGAGTTTGACCAGCTCATAAATGGGTCCGCTATCGACGAGCCGGGTAGGTATTGGAAGACTACTGGCTAGGCGGATAGTGAGGTCTTTTCCACTCGTTGGTTGTGCGGTAATGGAGGCAGTAGCCATTGCGGAGTGTACTAAACCCCACTGATATCCCAGAGATGAGCCATACTGACACGTGGACGTACTGAGTATGGGATTACGTACTCACCATTTGACTCATTCATTCATTCATTCAGTATCCACTCGGGCTGATGGTGCGTAACTAGATCATTACGTATACCTTCACAATGGCCATGATTTCGGTTGGGTACGTGACCAACCTGAGATCAAGAGTTTACCACGTTACTTCTAGCTATCCAAATTTAGGTATGGGACTGGTTTGGATAGAAGTCTCATGTGATGAACCCTACAGCTTGCGATACCACGTGTTATCATCCTGATTACACACTTCAGCTTTATCATTTCTTTTCCATTTGCATATTGCATTGCACCCTTAGCTTATGACATTGGGTTTACTATGATTCTGCACTGTATGGCCTAGATATGACATTTGGCTTACTATGTCTCCGTATTGCGTGGTCGGTTGTTGCTTTATCAATATATGACATTTCCTTATTATGTCTTCGCATCGCATAACCTAGATAAGGTTAATAGTATTTATGGACTTCCCAGTATTTTTGCTTACTCTGATATTTATATGTCTGGCACATGTATTCCACACACATACACCACCCTCTAAGCTTCTTGTAAGCTTATGCACGATCGTTGCGTGCAGATGTCATTAAGTTGCAGTAACATTGAGGCAGAAGCGTGGAGGCCATGCTTTGTGGAGATTTTATTATATTCATGTATTTCCTTTCAGCACTGTATTCAACTGTTTATAGTAGTGGGTATGTGATGATGATGTTGCCTTTGTGATTTGGGTAAACTTGTGCTTATGCTTCTTACGAGATAAATATACGTTGGAAAATCGTCCTTGTAAGATCACAGGATCGGAATCTAGCGTATGGGCATTGGGAGCTGAGAATGGGGTCTACGGAGGCTGTTGGTACCAGATTCGGCGATCGGGAATTCTGTGAGCCCAGTTTTCGAGTTTGGGGCGTGATAGGATTGGTCGACCTCGAAGAGTTGTATCGAGATAAGATTCTCTACCAATGATCCTCTCTCAATGGTATCTTCTTAGGGGTCTAGAGAAGTGATTTACATCATTTGTTACCACTATGCCTTCCCCCTAAGAGTTGTTGAATAACACTGTCGAGCTTCGTGCTGGTCGCTCTGGACCTCATAGGTTCTATGCTTGGTTGAAACTTCATAGCGAAGTCGTAAGTGGAGACAACAACTTGCATGGCATTTAAGGATGGCCTACCCAGGATCACATTATACACAAAGGGGCTATCTACCACCAGAAAATCGACCATAGTGGTGACTTGGTTGGTTCCTTTGTCAGCTATCACTGGCGGAAGAACACTAGCTTCTGAGGTCACTTTTTCCCCGCAAAGCTCAGCAGAGGGGTCCGCACATGTTGTAATCTTGACCTCCCAACTCCCATTTTATCAAAGGAGGTTGTGAATAAGATGTCCACCGAGCTCCCAGTGTCGACCAATATTCGATGCACTTTGTGGTTAACGATGGTCATGGTGACCAATAGGGCATCGTCATGCGGATGATGAATTCCATGTGTGTCTTTTTCGGTGAAGGTGATGCTGCATGAATCCATCTTGGGTTTCTTCTTAGGTCGTCGGGTGATGTTTACCTTATGCTCTTCTTCCACACCATTCGCATTCTGCATGTGAGCTCAGCACGCACGGTCTGAGTCTCCACCCTCGGCGGGTCCTCCAAAGATGGTGCGGTGTGTATTTCGCCTATCTCTTCATTGTCGATTTTCTCACCACGTCGCTCTTTTTGTTTAGCTGGTCAGTCTTCTCTGCTTCTGTCGACAAATTCTTGCAGATGTCCTTTTTGGATAAAATATCAGATCTCCTCCTTAAGGTCAAAATACTCGATTGTATTATAATCATGATCTTGGTGAAAGTGATAATATTTCTTCTTATCCCTCTTTTCCACGTCATCTCTCATCTTATTTGGTTACCTCAGGATTCTTTTGTCTCTAATCTCCATGAATACTTGTTCTAGTGTGGCATTCAATGGGGTATATCTGCTGAATGGCTTTCTGGATGCTAGCTAGATTAGGGGGCACTACTTTGGTCATCGTCCTCCATTCTCTTGGAGCTTATGCCGAGTGCCTTCTTTTCTTCCTTTCTTTTCTTATCTCTTGCCGAGCCGTTTTCGCCTTGAGTGGTCTCGTGTGTGCTAAATAACTCTTTCGCATTAGAATATTTTTGGCCCGGTTGAGAAGGTCGACAAGAGTCGTCAGGGAGTTTTTACCAATTGAAAAAAAGAACTTTCCCCGTTTGAGACCGGCCATCATGGTTGTACGGGCGACCTGGTCAGAATAGTCGTCCACCTAGACAGCCTCAACATTGAACCTTATAATGTAATCTTTCAAGAGTTTGTCATCTCTTTGTGTTATCGTGAGGAGGTGAGTCGAGGGTTTCCTTATGTCCTTTTCCCCAATGAATTGGGTGGCAAATGCCCTGCTGAGCTGAGAGAACGAGTTGATGAATTTTGGCTTTAAGTGCATGTACCACTTTTGAGCAATTCTAGCATTCGTTAAGGAGAACGTCATGCACATTATAGGTTTGGAATCACCCTGGAGCTCTATCCAAGGTCTAAAAGATTCCATATATTTTGTCGGGTCTCTCGAATCTAAATAGGAAGTTATCTGGGCATTTGTAAGCTGGATGGTAGTTGGGCCTGGATGATGTAACCCATAAATGGTGATTCTGTCTGCTCGAGTAGGGCATTGACGGAAGCTAGGCCCTTTGCTTGGCAGGCTTGTTGAATATCCTTAAGCTGATCTTAGATTTCCTTCAATTCTACCCCCCATAGGACCTCATTTTCTACCGTGACCTTTAGAGCTTTTCCTTGAGTTCACCTCCTTTTCTCCAATGTATGTTGCACGTCTGACTCAGTGAGTTCGGTGGCTCCCAAGGTTTGTGTTAGGACACGTATACTACCCGCTGGTCAAGCCTTCGTGGCGTGCAGCTCGAGGTGCGTAGGCGCTAGGCAGGATAACTCAAATGCTGCTTCGAACTATGCATGTTGGTCAGCGGGGAGTACGCATTGCCTTTCTAGCAAACCTCATAATGTGGTCAATATTGCCAATTAGAGCTCCCACCTAGTTTTTAAGGGAGACGGGATGACTTCCCTAGTTTCAAAATCTCTGCACATTTATTAGTCATGGCCACTGAGACCGGGGAGCCGAATGCTAAGTCTGGGGATTCTCAGGCTGCTCCTCCTACATAGGATTAACAACAGCCAGTACCATTCCCTTCTTCTCACTCATTGAGGTGGGAGAGGAGAAGGAATGGTAGGTCGCATTGATGTCGAGGGGAACCTTAATGGCTTTGCTTTCGTTCCCACAAACCGCACCAAATTATTGTCGCTCATATTTGGACAGGCAGGGGCCGCACCTGTAGGCATACAAGTACCTGCACTAGTAGCAAGCAAATGAATATGGGGGTGTTAGTTATGGCCATGTACTCTCCAATGGATATGTTAGGCGAATCGAATATATTAGAAACGGGACTTAAGTTAGGATTTTTTCGTACCCTTCATTCAATGGCAATGGGTATATTTATAGGGTGATTAGGTGACTTCTGGAATGGCGTATCATGCCGAAATATGTCAGATCCTCGAATCTTAGTAGGATATGTTGGATATACTAAGATGGTACATATTTGAACCGAAAAGTCTGTGTAATATTCATCTATGATCTCATAGAATCTCTGCCTTCTTAGCACAAGGCGAGATTCTCTCGGGTATCCTGCTTCTCAGGTCGGGGTAGATTAGATTGGGTTGACAGGCGATTCACACCACTGAGCTCTGCCCTTAAGCTTTAGCTCGGTGTTGATCCTTTGATGTCGGCTCATCTCACAGTTGATGCATCCATACCTTAGGGAGCTCATCCTGATAATTCTTAGATGGTTCAGTTCTTAGACACCACTTATGATCGGTCATATGTCTTGTATAGTAGGTTAATTCGATTTTCCCCGTAACATCAACCATCAGCCAGAGTATCAAACCTTTTCTTATCCTTTTTAGGTGAGGCAGCGTTGACATGCGAATATGTAAGCAGATAAAAATATGGGATGGAACTGTCATTTAAAAATAATAATAATAACTGTCTTATAAGGGGATGAACAATTTCTCACAACAGGCTAGTCTGTAATTAATTCTCTTGGTTGGTAGGTTTCGTGATGCATTGCTCCAAGCTTCATTTTAGAAGATTTGGTTTTGCTAGTCCAATTCATTGATATGATAATTCTAATTGCAGTAGTTAATTAATCTATTTTTTACTATATAATTAAATTTTAGTCACCAAATATTTATGATATTTCATGATTAATCAGTCTAATGGTGTGTTTGGTGCAAAATAATATGAAACTTTATGATATTTATGGTGTTTGGATGCCACCCAGTTTTCATTTCTCATTAAATTTGTGGAGTGGTATTTGCCTATCATTTTTTTTTCTTTCTTTCTTTCAAGAAAATGAGATTAAAGCAGGTATTGACAGTCTCTTACACACGGGTTCACATGATGTCCCATGCGTATGAAAATACAAATCATTCATCAAACTAGGTGTTGTTGCAAGAATCTGGATCACCTTCCACCACACCCTGGTCCTGCACAAATTGGTTAACAAAGGAGACCCTGACTCGACCAGGGGACCCTTCGATGTCAAAGTCAAGCTAGGGAAATTGGGTCTAAGTAGTGTAGAGTAGATGGGAGGTGCAAGATATTGCGTACCTGTTGTAATGAGTTCCTCTAGTATTTATACTCATGAGACGATAGGATCATGGTCATCAATCTCGGCACGATTTGCTCAATCAAGCGGATGTCACGCTTGCAAAGATGTCGGCCACTATCTTTGGATCGTGAGCCGGTTCACTCTCCCGTATGCCTTAATGGGGGCGTATCTACGGGCGTGATCTTCGGCCACGTCCATACTGGGGATGGTTCCGGAACTCGGTCTCCCAAGCCATTAGTCGGACCTTAAGGTTGAAGTCCGTGGTCGGAGTATGTCTCCAGCCTCCGAGATGTGAGTAGGGCTCGGCTTGACAGATCCAGAGCCGTAGTTCTTCGGATGAGGAATCCAGACAAGAGCTCGACTCGGTCAATCCAGGGCCGTAGTTCTTCGGATGAGGGCTCCAGACAATAGCTCAGCTCGGCCGATCCAGAGCTGTAGTTCTTCGGATGAGAGCTCCAGACAAGAGCTCGGCTCGGCTGATCCAGGGCCGTAGTTCTTCGGATGAGAGCCCCGGATGAGGGCTCGGCTCGGATTGCCTCGTCTGTGTCTCCCCAGTAACCCTAGTTTTGGAATCATAGTTCGGAAGCAAGGCCGAACTTGTCACGATGTTCTCCTTCCGAGGCCCTACTGATCGATTTGGTTTGCTTGAGTCGGTCCTGATCGGGTCTGCTCACATTTTTCCATAACAGAAGCCCCCTACTCTCTTAGTCCGAGCCCAGACTTAGAGAGTAAATTCTTGGGGAAATGAAGCGCTGCCTCCACTCATGATGATGGGTCGGACCTATCAAACTTGGCCATGTACAAATACAGGAACTCATACGACGTCAAGTGTTGGTTCTTCACCTGATGCCAGAGGATGAAAGTGGATTCCCGCCATGCATTTGGAGCCAACTGACCCAGAGCCAGCTGCAGACACACCAGTACCAGAATCACATAACACTAGGCATCCTAGAAAACCGATTAATTAAGCTAATATTTCAGGCTCGTAGAACACTTAAGTCAAATACAGCCGGATGATATAAGAAAATTGTGTCAAAGGCATTCTCAGAGCCATCCAGCTGAAACGCCATTATATCATATATTTTAATTCTAAAATACAATACTCAACAGCTAGGTCATGGGAGAAAAGCAGTAATCTGAAGGCTACCAGCTACCTTAACAAGCTTGAGCTCAAAGAAAATTGGCTTTGGACATCTCAACATGCGCTGCATGTGTTATCTGGGCCACTCTCCTGGTGGGTGCCACTATCTAAGTACCAACATGCCCTAGCCAAGAAATAAATATATCCACTAATCTGGTGGGCCATGCATGTACGTTGGATATAGAAACTTAGGTCGCTGTCATCGTCTTTCCTAATAGGCCATTTTTCTCATATACTTGTGGCCCACCTGATGAGTGGACCAACGTGGTTTTTTGGGGATGGGCATGTTCTGATGAATTGCCTGGATCTAACACGAGGGTGCCATAGATTGCCTATTCAATTTCTGACAGCAGGCATTCACCGAGCACTTCTATTTGTTAGTTTAATATCAGGGGAGTTATTTGATACTCTGCCGTGTGACACTTGATACGCAGGCACTTGATAAATTGACAGTGTATATTAACTCAAATTAAACCGATTTTGAGGAAACCACTGTTGGATATATTTCATTTGGAACCATACAATGAATGTCCAGCAATATATTAATTAGATTAACGAATAAGAATAATCTTTAGTTAATGATACAAATAAACTGTTACCCATAATTTGGACGGTTTAGATTTAATTAATTATATGCAACTAATGCAATTTCTCGCAATTGCTAAGTGCCTGAGTATCATCCATCAGGCTCTGCCAGAGTATCAAAGAATTTCTCTGCACCTCATTTCACCTTTGAGTAAACCTAAGCCGTGCAGATGGAGCCATATGCTGCAATAATGGTTGTCTCAAGAAAGGTGAAAAAGAGGCCACGCCGAAATTGAGGGCGACTTCGCTGCGTCCGGAGCCAGCAATGTGGGTGGGACCCTGACCGTAGGGCCCAGCTCGATGCATACATCGTGTATCCACGCCGTCGATCTGTTTTGTCAGGTTATTTTTTGCCTTGTTACAAAAAATAAAGAAGATAATAATTTCAAGTGGACTACATGACAGGAAATAGTGGTCAATGAACAGCCACCAATTAAAAACTTCCTAAGGTCCATCCAAATGTTTTTTGACCATCCAACATGTTGGTAATGTAAAAACAAAGACTTGGACGAAAGGAAAAAACAAATATCAGCTTCATCCAAGACTTTTGTGGCCTACAAAATGTTTTTAATAATCAATAACCATTGATTACTATAGTGTGGTCCTACTGAAATTTGTATATATTTCATTATTTGGACCAGGCCCAATACTAATCTAGAAAAACAAATGGACGGCGTAGATATAAAATGTATACACCGAGGTGGGTCTACAGTCAGAATCCCACCCACATCTGGTTCCGGGTCCCGGTCACGTCGCACTCGCCTAAATTGTCCAGGTGGCCATCATCATGTTTCAACGGCTGATATAACTTCTTTTCTTTTTTTCTGGATTTTTCCTTTTTTTCTACCAACCATTTCCTAATGCACAAAGTATATCCCTCTAACGTGACTGCACATGTAAGCACAATCGAAGCCGCTCATCACGGAGCCAGATTTTTGGACGTTTTGGACGTTCAAATCGTGTACCAGTGTATTTATATGTATTTAGAGGGCGACGCACGCTTACAAAATTAACCTGCCATTTATTTTCTTTCTTTTAAAATAGGAAACCATTAGAAATGTTCCCGTTCATCTACAACTTGTGACGGGCAGAATCACTGACTCAGTGCTGCAATTTAAGAAACGAAGATGCGGCTATTGTACCCCAGTTCTGTCCGTTAGACACCTATAACTTTAGCTGAGTTGCAGTGTATTTAAAATATGTGAAGATACCTTGAGAAAATTTTACAAATATATAGATGACATCCGTCAAGCGATGCCATCTGATTCATAGAATGGTAGGGTCCGAGTAGAAAAATGGTGAAGCCAATAAAGAAGCTTGGAGCAATTATCCGTGTAGATGGCAAGCTAAGAAAAAAAGACACTAAAAGGTCAACATTGATAAAGCTGTTAGCACAAGAAATACTCACCAACCAAACTAAATCAAATCCATCTTTCAATTATCTATCATTTACATTCCTTAGTGTAATATTTATCCTTATATGCCATTTACATTCCTTAATGTAATCAGTAGCATTATAGTTGTTAATTATAGCTTTAATTTGAATATACACTCATGTGTTAGATTCAATTCGAGTATCAAGCAAAGTTCTCCATCTAAAGAGGTATTTTGCAGTTGTTCTTCGCGATCGACTGTAAGAATTTTTCATTTATTTTATTTGTAGTGAAGAGAAAAAGTCCTCTTAAAAAGGAGAGCTAAAGATGTCCTAGAAGGAGGGTGAATAGAACAATGTCAAATAATCGAAATAAGTACTGAATATGTAAATAAAACAAGAATCTCAATTGCTTGAATATTGAAACATTGATTCCAAATAATTTATAGGACGACCTTCACCTAAAGTTTTAGGTAGGACAACCCTATTTCACAAACTTTTCTTTAAAAAAAAAAAAAATCAAAACCTCAAACTTACAAGAGTAAATTAAAGTATTACAACATTCACCACTCAACTGAAATTAAATACATTCAATCCACCACAAATAAAATAAAAGGCATTCACCACATGACACAAAGAATTATAGTGGTTCGGTGCTTTAAAAACAGTCACACCTACTCCATTTCCAAAATTACTTCCCTCGTAATTTTGGCTTTCATTATGAAAAGGTTTTCTCAGGGTCACCTTAAAACCTGATACAATTCCTTATAATTTTCATGAGTTATCACAATAAAAACCCAAACTGAGATTTTACCAGGCTATCTCAGACAAAACCTGAAACTGAGATTTTCTCAAAAGATCTCAGAAAAACGTAAAAAGAGTTTAGAAGGTATACTTATCTTCACCGTAGAAGATGTAGCAGAAAAACCTCTTTCTTGAATGTAGATTGTTCTATGTTCAGTCAGATAGAAAGGGTTTAGGATTCTATTGATTTTAATTAAGTTAAACCCAAAAGCTACTTAAATCAATTCTCTTACATCTCAAAAGAAGAGTATATGTTACTCTCTTAGATTAAACTTGAAAGATCTGAGATAAAAGGGAATTTAAAAGCTATTTTAAATAGATTATAAGTACAAACCATTAGCTTACTAAATACCTTGAGCTTCTTTCTCTTTTGCAGAAGAATTCTGATAATTAAATTGTATAATTCGAAATGAGAGAAGAATTCAATTTATAAGCGAAAAAGTTAGAACTTTGAGTAGCTTAAGATTGGCTTCGACTAACTTAAGTTCAGCAGATTCAATTCAATGGATTTCGGATTGCGCAGGATAAGAATTATCCAAAATTCGGCTGGCCTGAAGTCAACTTTGGCTAGTATTCGACTAGCTGAATTTGACCTTCAGCTAGCCGAAATCCCCCGAATTCCAAAAGATGATGTTGTTGGAATTTGACCCGAACTTTCTCGGGCTAGCCGAATTTCAAACTTGGGTTAGCGAAACTTAAACTCGGGCTAGTTGAACTTAAACTCAGGCTAGCTGAATTTGTAATAAAAAATTGTTATTGTTTCGGGCTTGAAGTTGGGTTAGCCGAGGAAGCCTAGGCTGGCTGAACCAAAAGTTAAACTGGCCGAATTCCAGGAAAAACAAGTGAAAAACCCCATATTTAAACAATTTGGAAAGCACCTAGTCCTAAGGTCTTTCTAGGTTTTTATACCACCTGAGATATATCAAATATTTGACTCTTCTTTGACTTGAACTTAGTCTCAGACTTCATCTTTAATTTGAGCTCGATCTTTTCTTGAACATTAGCCGATCTTGAGCTTGATCTTCTCTTGAACATAAACTGATCTTGAGGTTGATCTTCTCGTGAACATAAACTGATCTTGAGGTTGATCTTCTCTTGAACATAGACCAATTTTGAAGATCTACTATAAAGTAGTTTTGTCTTTACGAAATTTGACAACTTATATGTGCTTAACATCTTAGCACTTATAATCTCCCCCTTTGTCAATTTCGTGACAAAACACTTTAACATTACAAATATGCACACACATCTTTTGAAGTTTGAACTCTTGTAATTTGAAGTCTTGTGAAGTCTTCTTGTAATCTTCAGCTTACTAACTGATGATGTTTAACTAGTATTCCCCCTGTGAAATACATATATAACATTCCATACATAGAGCATTACATTCATTTCATACATTCCATAACATCATCCATGCCATTCATTCCATTTTCATACTCTCTTACATTCTCTCCCCCATACGTTACATAATAATAGCATAACATTGGTATCATTTCTCCTCCATACTAGCATATCTCTCCCCCTTTTGTCACAAGTTGACAAAGAAAGAATAAGATAAATAAAAGGGGCATTTAGAAAGAGAATAATGATAAGCATATGAAATTTCCAACTATATGAAATCATAAAAGTAAGCATATGAAATATGTTAAGGTTTAAGGGTAAGCAAGTGTCAGTAAAAGCATCAAATGTACCAAGGCAAATACAAAATAAAGTTTAGTACATAACCAGTATAAGTTTGAAAAATAAAGGTCATCTAACTCAATCCGACCTAGAGGAAGAAGGAGTGGGCATCGAGGGATCATTTTGGCTCAAACTCCGGGTGATGCGATGGAAGTACTTCTTCATGTACTTCATTGTAGGCTTTTGGGTTTGTGGCAATGAAGCCTGCGATACATGTAAGGACTCCACTTTCTCCTCAAGTTCTTTAAGTCTCTCATCAAACTGAGAGGGATGGTAGTTGGAATCAACTGGATCATCTGAATCGTCTAACTCATTAAAAATATCTTCCATTGTGGTGTCTGCAGCTGGCTGTGTGTAACACCCTGAAAATCGGGGGTCGAGTAGCAACTCAACACCCGAGTTCCAAAGCATCACTTATGCAACATAAATGCTTATGATTGAATGTTGTTTGTGTTAGTGCATTAATCATGAGTGGGATTATACCAAAACAGTAATTCATACTCCAGATCAAGTTATAAAATGCAAGCGGAAGACTGAAAGATGTATATAAATGTATATAAAGCCAGAAACGTCACAATCGGTCTCCAGAGTATGAACACCTTACTGAGTCACCATATACATGTATTAGTTTCAAAATCAAAATGCCAAAAAAAGTGGTACAACTATAATGGTAAACCATGTAGCCCCGTCATCTGAATGACCTAAGCGAAGCCTCCAGAGAACTGCATGTAGGAGAACTCGTCCTGATCATCGTAGTAGTCAGGCACAGCCTCCTACGTCTCATTAACACCTGCATCTAAAACAGGGTCTTGTTGGTGTGTACAACACTGTCCCGTAACATGGGAGTGAGTAGCTAACTCAGTGGAACGATAAAGCATAGGTTAACATGTTATCAATTCAGTCAAGCAGTAATGATAAAGCAGTACAATCAAACACTCCTAAATACTCTTATTAATGCAAGTATGGAATGCAATCATGATGCATGCCCTCGCCTACACTCCCTCGTGTGACACCATCTTACGTCTGCGGCATGCTTTTATCCCTCAGTGCTCTTCAACCCGGGGCACATGCAGTGCTATGTTATGAGAGTGATTACCGAGTTGTTATTAGTCCTTTTCATACAGCAGTGTTGGGAAACTAAGGTACCTTCCTTATATCATTCCCAAACAATGATCCATTCTAGGGTCGTCAGTCCTAGATAATCTCATACGATGGTACGGTTCTAGGTCACTGCAAAGGGCTGCCAGAGCTGTTACACGCACTTGTTACACCACTCCCCCCATCACCTTACATGGCTAATCATCAAATCAGTACAGGCCTAGTTGTACTCTCCTTGCTACGGAAGGGTCGTCGCCTCTACGCAGGCTCAGAGTACAAAGGGCTGCCAGGGCTGTTACACGAAATTGTTGCACTACTCCCCCATCACCAAATCAGTGTAGACCGACAGCTCGAATACAGTGTCCCATACCACCGTATTCGGTTCACGAGTCTGGGTTGCTCACTGGTCACTACGGGGAGGCTCGTCCCCCCAGCGTAGGCCGACAGCTCGACCACGGTGTCCCATACCACCATGTCTGGCTCATGAGTCTTAACGGATCGAGGTACCAAGGTTAAACGGGATTTCACTGGTGAGTTTGGTACCTTAGGTTCAAGCAGTAGCGTCCATACATGGTGAACATACATCGGCACATCGGGTTACTTGACGAGCTCGACTAGCACAAGCGCACGTTGAGTTGAGCGACATGAAGTGCGTAAACACTCCGTGTGGCCTAAACCACTGCCGACAACTTTAGTACGACTCGAGTTCGTTAAACCCATCTTAAGTGGTGAATAAATCTCATCCATGAACTCAAGCCTGTTACCAATTGCCTGGACTATATCATAGCCCCACTTTCATTTAATTCCAACAGGTAATCATAAGAGACAGTCAAAACAGTAATGAACAAATAATTCAATTCGTACAAGCATGTGAGCATGTTGAGAAATGTAACACAAACATGATTTGCACACACATTCATTACATGTATAGAACAGACATCATAATGTATCGTATATGGAGGAAATCATATACATAATTAAGGTAACCGAGATTCATATCTCAGCCCTCATACAAAACTACTATTAGTAATATTTAGCACATTCAGACATTTCTACAAACACTTAGACTACATACATCATCATACATGATGTATGTGGTTTATACATATATGAGGTCAACTCCTTTCACTAGGGAGTTGCCCCGTAAACCACATGCATATACTCATGACGGATGATAATGGCATGCACGAATCCGGGTTCCATATTCATTTAAGCATTTCCACAAACACTTGGGCTACATACTTTATCACATATAGTGTGTATTTTCCGTGACGTGATTTTAGGGCAAGTCCTTTTGCTAAGGAGTTGTCGCACATGTATTAAGCATATATTCACGACAAATAAACATGTTAAGCACAAATCTAAATTTCAAACGTATTCAAATATTTCAACACATACATAGAATACACTATATTACACATAATTCATATATAACTGAAATATGAAACGGACGACGCATTTTGCATGTGAAATAGCACCCATAACAAAAATAAATCATTAACTGACATTGAAAGCCTTGAAAACCATAACCTATACGTCTAAAGTTTGCACCTTACGCCGTAAAAGCGTAACGAAGTCGATAAAATCTCTAAGTCTTCGTCTACGGCAACACAATAACATATAGCATGAATTAAGTCAGCTATCTCGCTACTTGTAACAGTTGAAACCCTAGAACAAGTTAGGGTTAGGGTTTTCTTACCTAAGAACGAAGACAAAATCGCCGGAATAACGATTAGACGGTGGTGGCTAAGCACGTATGGCAGCAAGTTAGAGCAACAGGATACTTTCTCCCACTTCTCCCACACTTTCTCTCTCTTTACTCTCTCTCTCTCTCTCACCTAGGGTTTTCTCAAATTCGTATGGGATGAGAGAGTGAAGGTTTAAGGTCCTTATATAGGCCCAGAACTCACGGAAATAGACTCAGGGCCATGGTATATTTAGGTTATGTCCAAATATAGACTGTTCCGTCTCAATAGAGCACTTCTGGAGCCCCCCTCCCCCCCCCCCCCTGAGCCAAAGGTCGGACTTAAGCTCACTGACCTTGGATCTAGGTCGAGTTAAGTTTTAGTTCCAGTCGGGTTCCCAGATCACACGTGGCAGACGAGTTTCAGTTCAACGGTAACTGAAACTCGATCAAGGTTACAAGTACACGGACATGTATGGGAAATGTTCCCTGATCCAATGGTATATTTGGGTCAGATTCCGATGGTCTGATTGCTTATATTTGGCCTGCAAATGACAAGTCTCAGATTACTTAAATTAGATTTAATTTCTAAAGAAAACCATGTTTTCTCACACTCCTCGCTCCGGGCTCAAGCGAATAGCCCTGAGACACTATCTGGTTTTGATTTTCGAGATGGTTGTCAAGCCTAGTAAGGCGGTCCTAATTCTATAACCTCGTATTATTCGGACTTTCGATGTGCGGTCCAGATCTGATACAGAGTTTCGTGATGCTCCCGAGAGCAGCCGGGTAATGAATTGATCCTAGATTTTTGGGTAATGTAGTGTCAACGATTCCACAGGTTTTGGGTCTTGCAGATCGTATTTAAAGTGATTAGTGCTGATTTTGTATGTAATCTAGTTTAACACTAGTTAATCCTCGTCTAATTTCTAAAGGATTTGGTCCTGAGTGATTTCTGCTTGAGGTGGTACTCGAACCTTTGTACGGGATTTTCCGAGTCGTTACACTGTGCTTCCTCTTTTTCTTCATTTTGTTCAGGAAGAGGTTTGAGGTTCATCATATTCAGATTGGAGTTGTTAAATGGGAGTTTGGATTCTGATGCCTCATATGTTGGAATTTGAACATTGTAGTGAAATACAAGGCAAGTCATGAGATGAGCAAAGAGAATCGAACTATGCTTGGGATGCAAGAGAAACTAAATGATGATGTAACAAATTAAGGACAACAGATAAACACGCATACCATATACAACTGAGTGAAATACTGTAAGTATGAAGGGAGTAGGATCATTCTTATTCCCGGCTCGAGGATAAATGTTGGATGTGAAAATCTAATGCAATATGCGGCATTTTGGGAGCATTTGGTTAACGGGAAGGGCATTACCTGATCGTCATTCAGCATTAAAATGACATAATTTATGGGTGATGGCTTGTTTTTTAGTTCGACATCTTCTCTGACAATGTGGCAATTGTCATTCCATCATCCACAACAACTATGTCCATCAATGATGAAATAATGTGCGACGTTATTGCGAATGTCTTCAAAAAATTTAACTAAGAATATTAAATTCTCAAGTGAAACATCACATATGGACACATACATGCCCTGCACGATGGAGCGGTAAGCCGCTCCACCCCAACTCAAGATGTGTTCTCATCCAACCTCTAAGAGAATAGGAACAAGACCAAACCTAGCAATGTGATTTAAGTTGACAGATTTTTCAATGATTATGTCTCTTGTGCGAAAATCTCGAACATAATACAGATCTTCCTCCAGCGACCGTAGGGTCCCTACACCAAGAGGGGTTGATCTAGATGATGAACAGACACGATTCTTATGAGCCATTTTCTTAGTTTTATATTCCATATCAGTTTGCACAAGAAAAATATCAAAGAAAATGAGAAGAAAATGAGTAGATCAGATTTGGATCAAAACCCATAAGAAAAAGGGTTTCAAATTATGAAAAATCAACTCAAATAAGATTTTCTAGCATGAGACCACTAAATACTAGAAGAAATTTGAAAATAAATCACTTACTAGCAAGTTTGGAAGATGATTTGGTCGAATTGGGCACCGACTAGCCAAGGAAGAAGATGTGGAATGAAAGGAATTTGGAGATTTTTCCCTTTTTAAGTTAACTCCGTGCAATCTTTGGCTAGCCCGAGCAAGTGCTTGACTGACCGAAGAATTCAGCTAGCCCGAGCCCGTGCTCGGCTGGTTGAAAAACCCCAAAATTTTGAAAATTTTAATTTTTATTAAAATTTTATCATTATTTCATGCATTTCATTATTAAAAATAAACATAAACATAAATGTGTAAAAGTAATAAAATAATTATTTAATGATACATAATCCAATATCATGCTTTAAGTTTGAAAATTTAACTTCGTCAAGCGGATTAGTCAATATATCTGCAAGCTGCTTCTCAGTTTGAATGTATTCCAACATGATAGACTTGTTTTCAACTAATTCTCGAATATAATGGTATCGTATGTCGATATGCTTCGTATGAGAATGTTGAATTGGATTTTTAGAGATATTAATTGCACTTAAATTATCGCAATATAAAGTCACCATATCTTACGTAATTCCATATTCAGCTAGCATTCTTTTCATCCATATTAACTGAGTGCAAGCATTTTCTGTTGCAATATATTCAGCTTCAGCAGTAGAGAGAGATACGGAATTTTGTTTCTTATTGAGTTAAGAAACTAAGCAGTTTCCATTGCAGAGACATCCACCACTGGTAGATTGTCTATCATCAACATTTCCTGCCCAGTCTACATCTGTATAACCGGTAATTTGCATAGACTTGTCATGTGTATACCATAGACCTAAGTTCACAGAACTTGCAACATATCTAATTATCCGTTTAACATCAGTTCAGTACGATTCTTTAAGATCAAATAGTTATTTAGCAGATATTCCAACACCAAATGCAATATCAGGTCTACGAGCAGTTAAGTACAGAAGACTACCAATCATACTTCGCTATAGATGAGAGTCTATACTTTTAGCTAATTCATCTTTTGAGAGTTTAAGAGTCATACTCATTAGAGTATCGAAATTTTTACCGTTCTCAAAACCAACCTTTCTACAAGGTTCAAATCACCATTTAAAAACGCACTTTTACATCCATTTGATAAATTTTAATTTTTTTTATGGCATGCAATGGAAATAAATAATCTGATTGATTCAAGGCGAGTAACTGGTGCAAAGGTTTCATTGTAATCAATACCTTTTATTTGAGTATACCCTTGTACAACCAATCGTGCCTTATTTTTTTTTATAATGTTTCCCATTTCATTAGTTTTATTCTTAAAAATTCACTTGTTTCAATCACATGTTTATCAGTAAGTCTGGAAACCAAATACCATACATCATTTCTAATGAATTGATTTAATTCTTGTTGCATGACATTAATCCAACTTTCATTAGCGAGTACTTCATTTACATTACCCGATTCAATTTGGGAAGTAAAGCAAACATGATTACATATGTTTTCTAGTTGTCTTCTTGTCTGAATGCCAGTACGAGGATTACCAAGTATTTGATTAGTCGGATGGTCTTTAACTGACCTTAACTCAGTATTGTCTTATTTAGATGAAGAGTCAGATATATTAATCAAATTAACATCATCATCATCATCTTGATTAGGACTGGGTGTGATCTGTTGATCATTTATCACAACATTTATGGATTCTTGTTTCACCCCAGTTCTTTTGTTAAGAACACGATATGCCCGACTATTTAGAGCATAACTTAGAAATATTCCCTCATCGCTCTTGGCTTCAATTTTTTTCAAAATTTCTCTATCACGTAATATAAAATATTTTCTTCCAAAAGTTCGAAAATATTTAACTGTGGGCTTTTTATTAAACTATAATTCATAAGTTATTTTGTTTTTAGCTTTTTTAATATAAACACGATTTATTATATAGCATGCAGTACTAACAACTTCTTCCTATAATTTTTTGGGTAGATTCATGCTATTTAGAATTACACTAGTCATCTCTTGAAGAATTCTATTTTTTCTTTCAACAATACCATTTTGTTGAAGTGTTTTTGGAGCAGAGAATTCATACGATATACCATGATCATTGCAGTACTTCTCAAAATTGTTATTTTCAAATTCGGTACCATGATCACTTTTAATTTTGACCACAGATAACTCTTTTTCAGTCAGGACATGTTTTAGATTTTTTATGACTTCATCAAGAGTATTTGATTTTTTCTCTAAGAAAGGCTACCCAAGTATATCTAGTGTAGTCATCAAATACAATCAGAAAATATTTATTTCCGCCTTACTCTCTATTCTAGTTGGTCCGATTAAATTCATATAGAGAAGTTCAAGAGGTCTAGCTGTGGCTAAGGAGTTCACTTTCTTGTGACTACCCCTAATTTGCTTGCCTATTTGACATGCGCCACAAACATTTTCAATCTTTTTCAATTTGAGTAGGATACGTAAGTGATCTCTTTTGCTCAATTTATATAGATCTCTATAGTTTACATATCCAAGACATTTATGCCATAGTTAAGTCTCATCTATTTGGACCATGTAACAAGAATGGTTTGTTGAGCAAGAGTTATGAATTATATAGCAATTTTCAGACATTTTGCGACCATTTAATATTACACTTCCTTTCTCATTTATAATCTCACATCTATGATCTGAAAAGTTTACACTATGCTTATTATCACAAATATGAGATATGCTCAGAAGATTATGTTTTAATCTGTTAACATATAGAACATTTTTTGAGAGAGGTAAATTAGGAAGTTGTACATTACCTTGGCCAATTATCTTGCAATTGCTTCCATCTTCGAATGTAACTGAGCCGCCATTTACTCCATTGATATTTGAGAATATAGCGTTATCACCTGTTATGTGTCTTGAACATCTACTATCCAGGTACCATCTGGAATGGCTAATAGCTTGGAAAGTTGTGTGGGCAACAAGACACTTAACCTTTGGAACCCATTTCATTGTGACTCTAGGTTTAGGAGGATCTCTTGCTTTACGTTGCATTTGGGAGTTATGATTTCTCATTTTTCTATATATTTCAGTCTTATCAAAGTTGGATTTCAATAGCTCTTTAAGCAAGTCCACAATTTTTTCAGCTAAGGGAGGTTTATTATTTCTTTGATGTTTATAGATGATGGCATTATTATTTATTTTAGAGACTTGAAAAGATTTTGAATTTTTGAAGTCATTCTTTTTACAATTTGAATCTCTTAGAGTCTTAGCTTTAGAGTTCGAGGATTTTTCTTTTACAAAAATAGGAGCAGAATCCTTAAGTTTCAAAGAGTTGTTTTTAACATAACCCAGACCAGACTTGTCACCACATCGTTTTGATGAGGTTAATAAATTTTCAAGTTTTTGGTCACCAAGGGCATATTTCTAAGTGTTCTTTGAACTCTGGAGGGAAGAGACTTCAAGTTTTACTTTCTCATTTTTGGTTTTAAGTTTTTGCAATTCAGAAGGCTTAAAACTCAAATCAAATTTTGTTTTTTTCAAAGCAATCGAAAAAAATGAGATTTTTCTAAAACAACTTTTTCAAGTTCTAATTTTAGTTTAGAATACTTTTCTTTTTGAATTTTCAATTTGACAGCAATTTTACAACTCTCTCTGTATAGGGCATTATAAGCATCTTAAAGATCATCTTCATTTTCAGGGTCACTTCTTAGAGTTTCATAATCAGACATATCACAACTATTTGAAGAAGCGACTCTGGCAATTATCATAAAGGCTTTCAAATCGTTTGCATTTCCTTCGTCTGATTCATCAGATTCAAAGTTAGTTTCAAACTATGATGATTCATCCCAAGTAGCTATCATGCCTTTTCTTTTACATTTTTCTTTTTTAGGACATTTAGAAGCCAAATGCCCATATTCATAACAGTTGAAACATTAACAGTTTTTTGTTTTAGATTTCTAAAAATTTGATTTTCCTTTTCTTTTATCAGATGGTTTTTGAAATTATTTTCTTTTCTTATTTTTTAAAATTCTATAAAATTTCTTTACTAACATTACCATATCATCTTTGTTTTCTTTAAAATCTGAATTTGCGTTAGTTTCATTTGAATTAGATTTAGAAGATTTAAGAGCAATGGACTTGACTTTAGGAGCTTTGAAATTCAGCTCATAAATTTGAAGACAACCAACTAACTCCTCAACTTTCATAACATCTGTATCATTTAATTCATATATAGCAGTAACCTTTGAATTAAACCTATCAGGTTGTGATAGTAGTATTTTTATGTAAACCTTATTTTCAGGGATTCTATTTCCAAGACCCCACATGGAATTTACAATATCATTCAGTTTTGTATAGAAGTCCATAAAAGACTCATTTTCTTCCATACGAATCTCCTCAAATTTGGTTGTGAGGATTTCAATTTTAGATTTTTTTTACTATAGTAATTCCTTTATGTGTCATTTCGATAATATCTCATGCTTGTTTAGCTGTATCACAAGAAATAATTCTTTTGAATTCATCAAGCGATATCGCACAAGTTATAACATTCAAGGCTTTTGCATTTGCATTGCTTTCAGTTTTCTGAACCGTTATCCAAAAAACAAATGTGATTTCTTTCATTGATATGGTTCCATCATCGGCTACTACTTCCATCATATGAGGGATCCATTTAGATACAATGGCTTGCCACACACATTCATCTAAGGATTTGAGGAAAATCCTCATCCTAGCTTTCCAATATGAATAATTAGAGCCATCAAAGGGAGGTAGCTGGTAATGGATAAGCTTTCAAAATTTGACATATTAAAGCTCTGGATCTAGCTCAAGGAGGTAAATTAAAAATAAAAAAAAATAAAAAAAATAAAAGCAAACCTCTCTGATACCACTTGAAAAGGAGAGCTAAAGATGTCCTTGGGGGGGGGGGGGGGGGGGGGGGAGGTGTGAATAGGACAGTGCCAAATAATCGAAATAAGTGTTGAATATATAAATAAAACAAATATATTAATTTCTTGAGTATTGAAACATTGATTCTAAATAATTCGTAGGATAACCTTCACCTAAAGTTTTAGCCTCATTTCACGAATTTCTTTAAAATCAAAACCTCAAACTTACAAGAGTAAATTAAAGTATTACAACATTCACCACTCAACTGAAATTAAATACATTCAATCCACCACAGATAAAATAGAAGGCATTCACCACATGGCGCAAAGAATTACAGTGTTTCGGTGCTTTAAAAACAGCCACATCTACTCCACTCCCAAAATTACTTCCCTCGTAGTTTTGGCTTTCACTATGAAAAGGTTTTCTCAACGTCACCTTAAAACTTAATACAATTCCTTATGATTTTCACATGATATCACAATAAAAACCCAAGCTGAGATTTTACTAGGATATCTCAGACAAAACCTGAAACTGAGATTTTCACAGGAGATCTCAGAAAAACCTAAAAAGAGTTTGGAAGGTATACTTATCTTCACCGTAGAAGATGTAGAAAAATCTTGTAGCAGAAGAACCTCTTTCTTGAACGTAGATTATTCCGTGTTCAATCAGTGTTGAGGCACAAAAATATTTCATTGCAGTGGTTAGAGAATTCCATGGTGCAGATCTTTCCCAGAGTCATTAACTCCTTATTTTGGTAAAAATAAGCATCTAGGGGTATTTTGGTAAAAAACAGTATCTGGGGGTATTTTGGGTATTTTGGTAAAGATTAGTATCCGGGGTTATTCTGGGTATTTTGGTAAAAATCAGTATCCGAGGTATTCTAGGTATTTTGGTAAAAATCAGTATCCGGGGGTATTCTGGGTATTTTGGTAAAAATCAGTATCCGGGGTATTCTGGGTATTTTGGTAAAAATCAGCATCAGGGGGTATTTTGGTAAAAGGGATGAATGGGGGTATTTTGGTAAAAATGAGCGGATATGGTCATTTTGGTAAAAAAGAGTGGGTGGACACTACTTTGTATTAAGGAGGAAGTTGGAGAACACCATTGTCCAAGGAGGGAGGTTGGTTGTTGCCTTAAGGAGAAGTGGTGGTGATCACCATTGTTTAAGGAACTGGGAGGCCTATAAATACTCCCTCCCATGCCTCATTTGAACAAGAGACAAGAGAGAGAGAGAAAAAGGAGACAAGAGGGAGACAAGAGAGGGAGAGACATAACGGAGAGAAGTAAGGAGAAGAAAGTGGAGAGAGCTTTGTGCGCTGGAGGTGGTGTGCGACGCACAATGGGGTTTGCGCACAACACCTTCCATTGGGGTTTGCTCACAACATCTTCCAATGGAGTTTGCGCACAACATGTTTTCAATGGGATTTTTCCCAAACGCCACTTCTTGTGTCCCTATGTCTTGAAACTTCCCTTTGTACGCCACTTTCCACTCACCTATGTCTTGAAACCTCCCTTTGTGCGCCACTTTCCAATCACTTATGTCTTGAAACCTCCCTTTGTGCGCCACTTTCCACTCACCTATGTCCTGAAACCAACCTTTATGCGCCACTTCTATGGGGACTTTGTCTTAATACATCTCTTGTGCGCCACTTCTATGGAGACTTTGTCTTAATACATTCATTGTGCGCCACTTTCAAAGGGGACTTTGTCTTAATACATCCCTTGTGCCCACTTCTATGGGAGCTTTGTCCAGACACAAGTCCTATGTGCCACTTATGATGGAGATTTGTCCTGACAGATGGCTTTTGCACCACTTCTCATGCCCCCATGTCCAAAGAGTTGGCATTGTGCGCCACTTCTCATGCTCCCATATCCAAAGAGTTGGCATTGTGCACCACTTATAAAGGAGCTTTGTGTGCTCCTTTGTGCTTTGTCCTGAAGACATTCATCACTGCTCCACATTTCAAGGGATTGCTGGTCCACATTTCAAGGGATGGTCGCTCCGCATTTCAATGGACGACCGCTCCACATTTCAAGGGATGTTCGCAGCTCGACAATCACCTCTCCACATTTCAAGGGAAGTGCGCTCCACATTTCAAGGGATGATCATCGCTCCACATTTCAAGGGATGATCATCGCTCCACATTTCAAGGGAAGTGCGCTCCACATTTTAAGAGATGATCATCGCTCCACATTTTAAGGGATGATCGTCGCTCCACATTTCAAGGGATGATCGTTACTCCACATTTCAAGGAATCATCACTCCACATTTCAACAGTCCGATCAAGGAAGAATGAACGGAAGGATGATTAGAATTGATTTCAACGGTCCGATCAATGAAGAATGAACGGAAGGATGAACAGAATTGATTTCAATGGTCCGATCAAGGAAGAATGAATGGAAGGATGATCAGAACTGATCTCAACAGTCAGATTAAGGGTTTCAGGCCCACACAACCCATCTCCCCTAGAGATGTGATAAAAAAACGTCAAAATGCTGTCGAAATTGCCATCGGACTGTCTTCCTTTTCATTCATCGCGTTGCATTGATTTGTACTTTGTTTTCAGAATCAAGGGAATCCGAGGATGTAAATGAACTCAGAATAAATGTGATCATTATTCTCTCATTGAATTCTTTATTATCATTGAATAATTCCCCTAAACCAAGCGCATTTGTTTTCTTGTCGAAACAGTCAGATAGAAAGGGTCTAGGATTCTATTGATTTTAATTAAGTTAAACCCAAAAGCTATTTGAATCAATTCTCTTAGATCTCAAAAGAAGAGTATAGTTTACTCTCTTAGTTTAAACTTAAAAGATCTAAGATAAAAGGGAATTGAAAAAGCTATTTAAAATAGATTATAAATAATGACCAATAGCTTGTTAATACCTTAAGCTTCTTTCTCTCTTGCAGAAGAATTCTAATAATTAAGTTGTGTAATTCAGAATGAGAGAAGAACTCAATTTATATGCAAAGAAGTTAGAACTTTAGGTAGCCCGAGATAGGCTTCGACTAGCCTAAGTTCAGCGGATTCAGTTCAACGGATTTCGGATTGCGCGGGATAAGAATTATCCAAAATTCAGTTGGCCCTAGTCCATATTTAAACTATTTGGAAAGCACCTAGTCCTAAGGTCTTTGTAGGGTTTTATACTACCTGAGATATATCAAATATTTGATTCTTCTTTGACTTGAACTTAGTCTCGGACGTCATCTTGAAATTGAGCTCGATCTTTTCTTGAACATTAGTGGATCGTGAGCTTGATCTTCTCTTGAACATAGATCGATCTTAAGCTTGATCTTCTCTTGAACATAGACTGATCTTGAGCTTGATCTTCTCTTGAACGTAGACCGATCTTGAAGATCTACTATAAAGTGGTTTTGTCTTTATGAAATTTAACAACTTATGTGTGATCAACATCTTAACACTTATACCTTTCATACGGAAGGCAGAGGTGTGACCCATTTTGAGAGGACGAACCCCACCCTCTGACAATCACCTGGTCATCCTAAGTAATGTTGTGTAAGTAGCTGAATAGGTGATCGATCTTATTATATCTCGGTCATATATGAAATTGTTGTAATGGGCTGCAATCTGTCTAAGTCCGGAAGTATGGTAGAGCTAGAAAATGAAGGTTATGTCTTAGAGGAGGGTGATTAGGACCTATTTAAAAATATGCCTATTTAAAACTTAATTGCTTAACTTAAACTAATTAACAATTAAACTAAGCAAGGAAATTTAACTATAAGGCTTCCAAGCCAATATAGGGTCCAATCATATAAACTACAAAGATATGCAAATAAGCAACTAGTCTATAAAATGATAGTGAACATGTGTGTGTGGGATGTGCTACCTGTCAACTTAAGCATTCATCTAATCATGCATTTATATTTAAGCATTTAACACATTAGCATAATTAAACAAGATGCGCAAATGACAATCCTAAACACCCGGATTTCATTATCGAATGTTTTAAATTAGGTTAATCGCTAACCTTTATAACCCTACACAATGACTCAAAATTTTATGCTCTACACAAGAGCCTAATCCCGAACCTGATAATTTAGGCCATACACAAGAGTTAAGGTCTTACACAAGAAACTGGTGGTTTAGGCCCTACACAAAGGCTAAGGTTCTACTCCTGAGCCTAAGATTTATGCCCTACACAATAGCAAATGTCCTACTCCCAGACCCAACACGTATTCTCCTGTCGGAGGCCTACACAAGGACTTAAGTTGGTTTTTCCTTCGGCTAAACGACAACGTAGGTCCTACATAAGAACCACAGGATTTAGGCCCTACAAAAGAGCCAATGTCCTACGAAAGAATCTAGGTGAGTTTGAATACAAATTCTTGCACTCCAATATATACAAGGAAGGAGTACAAACATGGACTTCTACACATGACACTTGCTGAATTAAGTCCCTTTTAATGCTCCTCTTGGGTTGCTTAATCTCCGCTCTCCCATGTTTCAATTAGTTCCCTGATGCTCCCACGATCACGATGCCACAGCTTCGCCATGGCTTTAGCTCCACGATCAATCTCCTTGCATTTGATACTTCTTTAAGATGACCAAGGTGATGGGAGTGGGTTGAATCTCCTACAACTAATGGGCAGTTGTTTATCATAGGGGATTCAACTACATGGGTCTCTTAGAAGATTTTGACACAAGTTTACCAAGATCGCTTAAGTCCAATATCTAAGAAATGAAGGAGTTCAAGCACATCTCAATGTTGAAGTTGAAATGCTCATTAGACTTATAATCTCAAAGGAGATGGCTTAAAACTCAATGGAATAGAGTCATAGGATGAGGGATTTGCATATGAAATCACCCTACCTTCTATTACTCCAAAAACGCATCAAAATGCCTAAGAACCGAATCTCATTTATAAAGGTTCGACCTCCAGCAATTAAAAAAAAAAAAAACAGGTAGAAAATAGCTCTGTTGATGCCATCGAATGGGTCTTCGATGTCATCGAAGACCCATTCGATGGCAAGATGTCATCAAAGGGTTCCCTAATGCCATCGAAAATTCCAGACAAAATGATGTTGCTTGTTGGATAGATCTGTACCCACTTCGATTGCATTGACCCGACCTTTGCCATCGAGAGAATCAAGGGAAAATCCACAAAACCTTGTTGGACAATTTTGGATCTTAAATCGATGCCATTGAGGGGTCTTCGATGCCATCAAAACTTTAAGTTTCGATGTCATTAAAGGGACCTCGATGTCATCAAGAATTTCAGTTGAAAATCCAGTTTGGTTGTGAGACATCCTTGACTCTCGATCGATTACATCGGCTAGGTCCTCGATTGCATCGAAGACTGTTCGATGACAGCTCGATGCCATCGAACATCACTTGGAATTTGTTGTTTTGGGCTATCTTCTACATAGCAGAGTCGCACCTCTCTAGCCTTGTTCATCATGTTTTTCTCCTAAGGCTAAGGGATGATCAAATTTATATTCATATTAGGTCAAGATCATTTAGACGTTATAGGGTTGTTTTGGGTCAAGGGTTAGGGGTCACCAAGGCACCTGTTTTCCAAAGGCTCAACTAACTTCTTGACACAACAAATCACATGATTAACAAACCAGGGTGCAAAAATAAGTGCACTAACAATATATGGTCGATTTCCTACGTATCTGCCTATCTTGAAGCTTGGGGTCATAACTATTCGGTTCAAATTGAGCAACACATTCAATTATGACACCCCCACACTAATCATGTGACTAAGATTGAAATAACAACAACATTTTTCTTGGCACGCCTAGTGAGACACTCCTTTAGTTTACTTACCAGCGTGACATTACGAATCGATCAATCCTAAATATGAATAGAAGAAGCAATCAAATTATTGGAGCTAAACTCTCGACACCAACCACACCACCTCCGACTGAGGACATACTAGTTCAAATGACCCCTAAATTATTCAATTTAAACACTGATCCGATACTCAGTCCCGCCAACTAGGAAGGGGCATCGACCTCTCGGACGGCTTCTCTTGAAGAGACAATGGTCGGATTATGAGATGTTTAACTGAGTATCCAGAATGTTCAAGAATATGGGAGAGCTCAGGCAATGTTGGTACACATTTAAGTCGAGCAATTCCATGTTCAAATTAAGACTATAAATAAATGGAAGGCTAGCCAGACTGAGGCCATGCATCAATTGATGGTCATCATCACTGAAAGAGAACCTATGACAACGTAGTATAATGCCGAAGAAAGTTCTGTCAATAACATAATTCAACCACCATCGATACCCTCCTATAACGAAACTCACCTCCCATCCCGATCTAGGATGGGAGGAATGCTCCACTGCACACTGAGTTCAGGTGACCAGAGCAGGAGGTCAGGAATTGTGTTCCTGAAGTTCGAAATTAGGGTATACCGAGAGGACAACCTTTCCTATATGTTCGCAGAAATCCATTGGTCCATGAGGGACAAAACTGGGTAGGTTCTAATCCACCGCCAATGGTTGAATCTCAGCGGGTGGACGTTACTAGATCATGCAAATGGTCCAAGAAGTAGCAGGCCAATTCATCGGCCACAATACTATCTCGGTCTACCATAATCTATATCCCGAATGGATTGACTGACAACACCCATTGCCAAGGAACTATCGATCAGATTTTTTCCTATTCTTGGGTGATCCTGGTCAATCAATCATTGAGCACATAGGATGACTCACTATACAGTGTGATGGACTGGTAAATAATGAATATCATAAGTTGTAATTATTCGGTCATTCATTGATGATAGAAACCTTTACATGGTACTCCAACTTCCAAATTCAATCCATACGTAGCAGGAGATGGAGGAAAAATTCAATGCTCTATTCTTTTCCAAGGATAAGGAGATGACCATGACCAATCTTGCATGTTTTCGACAGTTGCTTGGGTAATCTTGTGAGAGTTACATCACCAGGTTCAAAAGCGTGAAAAGTCGATGTAAGGTCATCACGACCGAGGCTAAATTTGTTCATCTCGCGCAAGACAACTTGGAATAGAAACTGTTAAAGAAGTTCATTGGAACAAAATTTGCAGATTTGTATGATTTAACCAAGAAAGTTTCCAGATATGAGGAGCTTCTCCAAGGAGACAAGCAAAAGAACTCGACAATCAGAACATATTATTATGACCCTAACTATGAGGTTGCGATTGCTGAGGTATTGGCAAAAAAGCCACTCATTTGTTCAGTGTTGGTTAGGCCAAAAACAACTACATTGACCACATAAGAGGCTCAAAAGATATATTACCTTTGATATTACTCAAGCTGATGAGATATTCGAGATATTACTAATAGGAAAGTTTATTAAAGTTTCATGTAATAACAGAATATACACGGCTGATAAATTGAAAAATGTTGAATATTGTAAATGGCATAGAACACATTCTCATTCCACTAACAAGTGTGTTGTGTTCAGAAATGTCGTCCAAGATAACATTGATTGCAGATTGTTGAAATTCTGAAGAAGGATGAAAAAGCAATGTTGATAGATACTGATCCGTTCTTGCCTAATAGATGTCAACGTGGCCACGATGAATCTGCTGAAACTGGATCGACCAAGGCAATGGGTTGATCTTGGTCCTGGTGTAACGCCCTGAGTTTTTGCGGCCTGAGTACATATTCGTGCCTTAGAATTTCGGGTGCTAATAATGCAATAATTGGAAGCTTTTAAATTGCACCTTATTTTTTTCATTTAGAACATTCACTTACATTCACAAAGGCAACCATTCATGAGAATAAAATCAAATTTATTCCTTCAAAGTATAAAATCAACTATCTAATGCCCTTTCAAGTGGGAGATTATTATATTATTCAAAGTTTTGTAACAAAAAATAAATAAAGCTAAATGTAATGCTATCCTTCTTCTTTATTCAAAATAATCTTCCATAGTGATCATTACCCGCATCTTCAATCTGTGCTTCACCTGCAATGTCTGTATGGTTGGAGAGGGTCAATGCCCTACTCATGGTGATGGTTATTCTTTAAGATTTACAATAATTTAAGAGACCCATAAGAATATATGAGGGTTCCGATCATCTTGTACTCCACTACTATGAGTGGTATCGGTATGCTCAACCAATCTACATTAATGGATGCCTAGCATAGTGTGTGTAGTCCATCATACGTAGTAATCATCACAATGTTGAATATAATTCATAAAAACTTGGCTCTCCCCGCATCCCATATTATGGAGATTCTTCGGTGTGTCCAATACTACCGTAGATTACTTACAGATTCTTCGGTGTGTCCAATACTACCGTAGATTCTTCGGTGTGTCCAATCTCAAAAGTGATGTAACACACATTGCAGATTACTTACATTGATTTGTACACCACTACCCAAAATCCATGAAATTACACGTCGACCAAGATGGTCACTACCCAGAGCGCATTATTTTCATGATAAAATATAAGAACCACTATATGTGAGGCCTATAACACATCACTTGCATCAATAGAGAAATAAGTCGAACCATGAAAGTTTTAAAATTTTAAACGCATGCCCAAGCCATAAAGAGAGGTAGCACAAGGCTAACCTAATAAAGGAGAATAATAACAATAAGATAACTCAATAAAAGAGAAGAGTGGCAAATAGGCTAACTCAACAAAATATGGGGAGAGGAGCAAAAACCAACTCAATATAGAGTGGAAACACATGTTGCTCTTAAAATTGGCGAAGGGCAAGGCCTATATCCATCACTCCCCACATAAATTCATAAAAATCATGCATAATTAAAATCATACCTTAACCATATATAATTCTCACAGGGATAAATATTCATAACAGTCCATCATTCGATTGGTATGGAAATCATAGTAATATGATGGTATGTAAAAAAAAAAAAAAAGGTAAATAATGTAGAAGTCAAATCAAATTAGTGTAAGCTTAAAGGAATCCCTCACCTTAGCCTTAGATGTAAACCCTAGGTAGATCTCAATGTAGGAAAGCCTCTACGCGAACCACGACGTTGTTTAAGCAAGAGGGAGAAACTATATGTTTCGAGAAGGAAGAGGGATGGGCGTCTAGGCTTCGACGTTTCTCTCTCTCTCTCTCTCTCTCTCTCTCTCTCTCTCTCTCTCTCTCTCTCTCTCTCTCTCTCTCCCTCCCTCACTCCTCCTTGAACATTCGGAAAGGGCGTGGGTTGTGAGTTGAAAAGGGGACGCCCACCCCTTTTACAAAAGAGTGGGCATGTGAGAGGGGGTGTATTTCACATCTCACTTGGATTAGGTTTCTCCAATTTGACCTTTTCTGGTGATCTTTCTTTAAATATAATTCATCCATTGTGTTTGGTTCGTCAAATAGAGCTGGGGTATATGGTTTTCTTGGTGATCCGATATTTAAATTAGCCTATCTTGGAAATTCGCCTAGCGGGTGGCAAACAGTCTTGATCTTAATTAATACCCATGCTTAATGATCAGGGCCCAATTTTGGAGAAAATGTGTATTCAGGATAGGCAAATGATTAGAAAAAATCTGGTGGTTGATCAATGGTTGAAAAAGCCTAAATTTGAAATCTCACCTTCTGCACCAAAAGGAAGGAATTGGTTTTAAAGTGGTCAACATTCAACGGTGTAAGATCATAGATCGAGGTCAAAATTTTGTATAATCTCATAGTCACTTGAGGCCAAAGCGTGGTCTAAATTTGATTTGTGATTAACGGTATAAAGTGGGTAATTTGGAAGGTTCATATTTAGAAAGAGTTGGTTGGCATAAAAGAGCTAACTTCGCTCCTAAGGAAAGGCCTACCAAGGTGGGGTTCTGATATTTCACACTCGGTCCATGTGATGGGCAATCCAAGTCATCATATAAAGAGAAATATCCTACTACGAGCACTCACGAGTTTTCCTCACTTGATGAACACCCAAATCAACGGTTAAGGGGCTAATTTGTCAATTGGGTCACTTCTACAATGATCTAAGGGTTGAAATTCGACGTGTATGGTTAATTTATATTTCATAGGCATGGTATAAAATTTTACATTAAACGGATCATGAAAACCATGTGATATAAAATTAAGGGTCTAGGTTAATGACATTAAGTATTTACGATTTTGCCATCTTTTATTTCTCCAACTTTTGTCATCTGTAATATCAGTCAACACCATCTAAATACATTGAAATTTGACAAGCATTTTTTTAATTTTTCGTGCTCTTTCCATCACTCCAGTTTGGGCCTCGATCGCTTATAGATGACCAAGATGCCTTTTTAATGAGATATATGACTTTGAGGTCTAAATCAATGCTTTTATACATCTAGTAGATAAGCTAGTCCATAGTTGTGGTATATACCTTACGATTTTTGAACTGACCAGTTTATTTTGATATTTTAGCAGCCCGTTTGGCAGATCCAAATATGATGGACAATCAGATGACTTGTTAAAAATATGAAAAGTTAATGGTTAGTACTCTGGTCAGGTTTGTAGTCGGGTGTATGGTCATTTTTGTAAACAGATGAACACAAGTGAATTTTTAGAGTGGTCAAGAGGTCAAACATGTATTTGAAAAGGCCGAGCTATACGTCCTAGAGAGGGGGGGGGGCATGAATAGGAATATGCCAAATTAAAAAATAAATGCGGAATTAAAAGAAAGATAGCATAATCAAATAATAAATAAACACAAGTACATAACAACCTCAAATGTACTAGTCTTGAGAGGTTGATATAAACTTAGTTCTAAGGACAACCTAACACCAAAAACCAAAGGCTTATGGCAAGACAACCTTACTAGAACATTTGTAAGTATCAAAAACCCAAACCACTAAAGAGGCAAAGGGAAATAGAAAATAAAATAAACTAAGTTATTACAATAATCCCACAAGTGCATAAAAATAAATTACACCATTCACCACAAACGCTTAAAGAAAATTACAACATTCACACACAGAGGCACATTCAATCATCACCACAACACCAGGAATAATAGTGGTTGGCTTGTGTGTACACTAACTGTTAGAAAACAACAACTCAACTACTCCACTCCTAATATCCACTCCCTTGGGATATTAGCGTTCACTATGAAAAAGGTTTTCCAAGGTTCACCTTAAAACCTTTACAATTGTGTCTTTGATTGGGCTTACATAATCACAAAAGCCCCACACTCTGAGATTTTCTAGATCACCTTAAACAAAACCAAAAAGTGATTTTTCTGGTACAACTTCAAAAACCAAAAAAGGGATATATAACATGTAAATGTACTTATCTGGAAATTCTCGTTTGAAGAAGCCCGATAGAACTGATCTGATGTAGGCGAAGATGTTCAATGTCCAGTCTCACAGATGAAAATGTTCTAGTTCTAAATGATTTTTAATTAAATCAACCTGGGCTAGCTTGATTTGATTTTGATCTCAAGAAAGGCGAAATCACAAATCCCTTCTTAATGTAAGATTGGAATAAAGATCACAAAATCAAATAACAAAAGCCAATTAAAGAGAATTAAAATGAGCACAATATAGCTTAATGAATACACAAACTTATCTCTCAAAGTAGTGCCTTGATTTAGCTTATGAATGAAAAAACTCTGAAATTCGTGCTATTTATAGGTGAAAATACTGTTCACTCGACTAGTTTAAGGGTCGGTTCGACTAGTCAAAGGACCAACAAAATTTCAAAATTTCTTGTGCGATAAGATAAAGTTGCTACTCGACTGGTCGAGTGGCCTGGTCGACTGGTTGAGCAATACACTTGACTGGTCAAGTGGGACAAAAAAAGCTTGCCAGACTTTGAGTCGAGCGTGCACGACTGGTCGAGCACTGTTCACTCAACTGGTCGAACAGTCTCCTGGACTGGTTGAGGGTCCAACAGAAAATTCTGAAAATTCACAACAAATCTTAGACTGGTCGAGAAAACTCTTAGACTGGTTGATCTAGTACTTGGACTAGTCGAACAAGGTCTAAGACTAGTCGAGAAAATGACCTATAAACATATGAAATGGCCCACATAAAATATGCAATGAATATGACACAACCTGAGGTCAATCTAGGGTCATCCAAACCTGTTTGTAAGTAGGAACAAATGAAACACCATTCACTTTCGAATCTTGATATCTTGTGGTACTTGAAGCTTGAGTTCGATCTCTTGAACTTGAGCTTGAGTTACGCTTGAGTTCTTGAGTCTTTAGCATACTGTAGTTGAACTTCAAATTTGAACTTGAGTTCTTGAAATTTTAGCTTGAAACCATGAACTTCAACACTCTTCACTTCAACTTGAAGATGTAGGCAAGTTCGATGAAGATCTAAAGAACTTTAAAATGTACGAACCTGATCACTTCAACTCAAAGTATGATATAAATACTAAATGGTTTGGCACAACAAAATTTGACAACACTACGGGTGCTAGATTTATACAATAACATTTACAATCTCCCCCTTTGTTAAATTTGTGACAAAACCAAATAAGAATCATGCGCACAATAAAGAATCATGCACCAATAATGAACCAATCATGCACCAATAATGAATCATGCATCAGTTATATAAGCACAATAAAGAATCATGCACCATTTAAGTAACGGACACAACTCCCCCTCATTCCATTACTCCCCCTCAATCCAGGAGAGGTGATTTGCAGAACCTGTAAAAAAAAAAAATTCCATACATACTACACTCCATATTCCGCAATCACACATCTCTACAATTTCTCCCCCCCCCCCCCCCCCCCCCCCCCCCCTTTGTCACAATACGACAAAGGAAAGATATAAAGAAAAGAGAAGTAAATGAAATAGGATAGGAAATAGCATCAACATGATAATCAAAATATTAATGAAAGGCACAATAGCATGCCCACATACTAAAAGGTAAAAGTATGTCCAAGAAATATCCCAACACACAAAGAGTAGAAAGTATTAATACATGTCCAGAATGAAATAAACAACTAATCAGATCCAGATGATGAAGCAGGAATAGAAGGATCTATCTAATATAGTCCCTTGCTAATGCGCCTAAGATATTTGTGCATGTATTTGAATTGATTTTCTTGGGACACATGTAAACCCTCTACCTTCTCCTTAAGGGAACGCAATCGCTCATTAACGTTAGAAGGCTGAAAGTCTGGATCAGCCGCAAAATCTGACTCAATCTCATCAAATAAGTCATCCATATTAACATCATTAGGAGGCAAAACATCCTCCTCTTTTAAAGTGCCCTGGTTTGTCAATTAGCGTGAGTGTTGAGTCAACAAGACAAGTGAACCCCATAGGAAGATTGTTCAAGCGTCAGCCTTAATAGGATGTGTGCCCGAACTCGTCAAAGGTAAACTTAGCCTCACATCACATGTCCCAAAATACCAGACATATAAAACCCTTAAAAATGAATATAACATCTTAGGGTTTAAGGTGAGAAGACTATTTTACAAAACCAGGAAAATCTCTAAGTTTTCTGCCTTTATCGATTTATCGATACGTGGTTCGATGAAATCGAACCCTGTTATCGATGTCCTCGAAACTCACTTGATATTATCGAATTGAGGACTTCAGATGTCCAACAACTACAAAGAATTCTGGACTGAATTATCGATGAATAGATGGAATGTACGATATCATTGAATTTTGAATCTCGAGTTCATCAAGATGGCTCAATAAAATCGACATCTGGTCAGTTGTGTCCAATATGCTGTTAAGGCAAATTATGTGATTCTCGATATCTCAAAGAGAGCCTCGATATCCTCGAAATTCAAACCTCGATGATATCGACATACCTTTGATGATATCATATTAGGACACAAAACTATCCAGCAAGCTTTCAGGTAAAAACTTTCAAGTATTGAGGATCACTCGATAAAAATGATATTCAAATATCGATCATATCGAGACCAAGTCGATGTCATCGAAATAGGACACAAACTGTCCAACAAGCTTATAGGAAAATTCCTTGAAAATATCGATGAATCGACACCATCATCGATATCATCGATATTCAAATTTCGATGATATCAAGGGATGATCGATCATATCAAATACCTATTAAGTTTCAAAGGTAACTGCTCTCACATTTTCAAATGTCGAGGAATTGAACCTTGTTTTGATGAAATCGGAGTTTGAAATTTGATGACATCGAAGAGTGTTCGATTTCCTCGACCAGTTGGTAAAAAGGTTCAAAAGCGTTTAACAGATTGAGTTCGTGTCATCGAGCGGCCATTCGATGCTATCAAGAGTATATGCTCAATGATATCGAAACCTACTCGATGATATCGAACTCTGTCAAAAATATGACCGTTTTATTTCCGTTGGAACTTTTTGCCTATTTAATGAGAGCTTGCCTTTAGTTGTTCGTAGAGAAAATAGATAGAGCTTTTGAGTGTTTAAATCCAGATCATATACCTTAAGCCTTTTTCTCTCATGGGAGTTCATCCTCCAATCCACCCTCATCATTGATATTCAATAGAGTGGATTAGGGAATGAACTTTCGCATTCAAGGATCCTGCAGCTACCATCTTAATGGCAAATCATTGAGCTGGGATACCTTGAATGCATGGATGATTGGAATCACTCTGTTTATAACATAGGAAAACATTTAATAGAGTAGGATTCCAACATAACCTTGATCCAACCCATTGCCTTACATTGGAACATCATCTGTGTTGCGGTTCAAGGGAGCTAAAGACTCTTCGTCATCAAAGGAGGAGATCTTCATCAACGTGCTAAATGGGGCTCATATACTTATCTATAAGTCATTAGAGTCCAGAGACCCTTTTGATCATTCCTTTTGTTGGATTGGGTCAAAGGTGCTTCTCACCCCTTTCAAGTCCTCATAGGAGGTCTCCGACGGGAGTGTACGTAGGGGTGCTGTGTGTTGACCCTTGTTCTATGGAGAGCATAAACTTAGGTCCTTGACCTATGTGGTCTAAAACCTAAGTGTTGTGTGTTGACCCTTGCTCATGGGAGCATAAACTGTCAGGTTCCTTGTGTGGATCCTTAGCCTGTGTGACTTAAAATCTAGGTATTTTGTGTTGACCCTTGCTCCAATGTGGAGCATAAACTTGTGTCGTGGAGACACGTTAAAGTCAGCCTGACGTAGGTTATACTAGTTTGAGGTGAACCTGATTTGAAACCTCTGTTAGTGAGATCTGGTACACTCAAGGGTTGAGTGCGTCCACCAGAAGTGGAGTAGACACGTAGTCGAACCACTATAAAAATGATTGTGTTTGAGATTGCCATTTACTTCTACTGCTTGTGTGATTTCTCTGAATATTCTCATATTGCATGTGTACATGTATCTGGAACTAAGTAGAATCACACCTCACACATAGTCACATCCATCATGAACTATGTTGTACATCTTGTTTATCTTTTGAATAGTCTTATGATTGGATCCTCTATCTGGCTTGGAAGTCAGTAGAGTTACATTGAAGAAATCCGGTTATTTTCATATTAAAAAAGGATTAGGTTGATAGGTTTTAAATCATCATAAAATTTTAAAAGTCCTATTCACCCCCCCTCTAAGACATCTTGGCATATTCATACTTCAACTAAAACGGTCATTACCACAATTTCAATTGGTATCAAAGAGGGTCTCTCCTAAGGGCTTCACCGCCTAGAGAGTGATCTTGACTGATGTTGGTAATATGGCCAAAGGAGAGGGCTCATCTGTAACTAGACATCCAGTATTTGATGGATCAAATTATGCATACCGAAAGGCTAGGATGCATTACTTTCTGAGATCTTTGGATCATGATGTTTGGAATATTGTTGAAAAAGGATATGTGCCACCAACCGAACAAATAGTACTTGAAAATGGCACAACTATCACCAAACTGAAATCCAATGAAATGTGGACATCATTCGATAAAGAAAAACAAACCTCTAAAGCTAAAGCAATGAATGTTATCTACTGTGCTGTGTCCCAAGAAGTCTTCAATCAAATTAGTATGTGTGGAACTGCTAAAGAAGCATGGGACTTGTTGGAAACAACCCATGAGGGAACTAGCAAAGTGAAAAGATCCAAACTATAGCTCCTAACATCACAGTTTGAAAGTCTTGGAATGGAAGAGCATGAGACCTTCATGGAGTTTTTCACAAAACTGAACATCATCTGCAACTTCATGGGTGGATTAGGAGAAAAGGTTCTAGCTCCAAAAATCTGTAGGAAAATTCTGAGATCCTTACCAGAACAGTTCAACTCAAAAGTCACAACTATTGAAGAATGTAGAAGCATGGATGAGATGAAAGTAGAAGAACTCGTAGGTTCCCTATAAACATTTGAACTACACTTCAAGCAAACTCCTAAACCCAAAAATACTGTCCTCGAAACTTCAAAGAACACTATAAATGAGGAAGATGAAAGTGAAAGGGAGAATGAAGATGATGAAGTGGCTCTTTTGGCTCAATGGTTCTGAAAATTCTTCCATAAAAATCGTGGCCGACCATTTAAAGGAAGACAGTTGGACAACAAACATTTTACAGGTAAATCTGGTAAAAAGTCCAAGGAACCACAATGCTACACTTGCCAAAAGTTTGGACATCTGTCCACTAAATGCCCAAATAGGAAAACTAAAGGAAAGGCAATGACAGCCACATGGGATGATACTGAAGAGTCAAAATCAGAATATAGTGACTCAGAGAGTAATGGAGACCAAAAATCCCTGAAAATTCTTTTGGTCTCTACAGCCTCCAACATTTCCATAGAAATTGAGAAAATCAAATAACCTCAAGCCATTGAATCATTTCCATCTGATGATGAGGAAACAGAGAAAGAAGAAGAAGAAAAGGATAAACTGCAGGATGCCTATAATCAACTTTATATCCATAGCATCAATATCCTTAAAAGACTTGGGATAAATGAAAATGAAAATAAATTGCTGCAAATAGATCTAGACAAAACATTGGAAATCAATGCACACTTGATTAATGATCTACAACAATACCACTCAGAAAATGATAGGCTCGAAGGAATCAATACCTTTATCAAATCTGAGTCTGAAAAACTGAACAAACAGATTGAACTATTGAAAGATAAAAACATGCATCTTCAGAATGAAAATCACACACTTATGTTTGATGTAGAGAAATCCAGAAAATTTGTTGAACTGAATTATAAATTAATTTTCCCAGAGTAGTGAAAAATTAGAAAAACTCTTAGGGATGGGAAGACTTGGGAAAGATAAGAGTGGATTGGGATATGAAAAATTCAAATCAGGTCCAAAAAATGCAGTAACAATGTTTGAGAAATCAACTGCATCAGGGAGTAAAACAATGACTACTCCTGTTTGTCATTCATGTGAAGATTCTGGCCATTATAAATTTGAATGTATGTCTCCTAGGAGGAATCAACTCATTTCTGGTCTAAATCATACTGGTAAATACAGACCAACCAGAAGAACAATACAAAATGTCAAGTGTCCACCTAAGAATATGGCTAGATGTAATACACATCCATCACCACCCAAAATGACTGAGAGAATGAAGGAGCTATTAAATCAGGTGGCTGAACTAAATCAGAAAACAAATGAATTTATGAAACAAGGAAACATGGTTCAGCTACCCTACATGATCAATGAAGCAAAAACTGCAATAATAAGAAATACAGTCACAAAATGGGTAGTGAAAGAAAAGAAAAATCGTCTTGTTATTCACTCAAATCATTCAACAAGCAATAGTACTAAATGGTATCTAGACAGTGGGTGCTTAAGACATGTCACAGGTGACAAATCCCTTCTCTCAAATTATTCAAACCTTAATGATGGGATAGTCACTTATAGTGATGGAAGCACCGTTAAGGTAGTAGGATGTGGAACCATATAAGGAATGGAAATGCTAAAAAAGGAGAATGTTTTTTGTATAAAAGGATTGACTCATAATCTTTTAAGCATCTCTCAAATATGTGACAACAAACAAGTGGTTACCTTTGACAAACAAAAGTGCAAGATTCTGGATCTATCAGGAAAATCAATTATGGAGGGTCTTCGCACTAGTGACCACTGTTATGTCATCAATGGCAATGGAAAGGTTGATCCATATACTTAGTAACAATTGAGCATGGAAAACATGTCCAGGTCATGCATCTAGATCTGGATGGTTGTTAAAATGATGCAATTTTGATGATTTTCATGATATATCTGAGGTCTCTACACCTCAATTTTTTATGTATAAACATTCTAATGTTTATAATTTTGGATGGTACAACTTTTGTACAAATTTTGATGTGTATACAGACTGATATGAAAAGATACTAAGTTATACATATATGAAAGAACATTGAAGTACTAGAACAAATGTCATACACCTTCTCTTCGATAAGTCTGTCGATGAATCGTATGAATCCTCGATTAGATCAAACAAGTATCGATATCATCGATGCCCCTTTGGAATCAGAAGCGTCACATGTTCTAAGAATGTTATCGAGGACATCTTCAATAACATTGAATGGGGTATATTGATATCATCGAAACAAATGTCAATGATATCAAAGGTCACCGCCCGATAAATAACTGGCGAGCGGGAAAATTTCATTTTTGCTTCCCTGTTCGATTTCTCTAGGAGTTTCTTTCGTGGTTCTCATCTTTTGTCGACCGCCTGCCATCTAGGGTGACTTGAATCAGGTAATCTCTGACACATACTCTTAATTCCTCAACGTATACTTCGTTGTGTTAGGACCTTTCTAGTTGGGAATTTCGGGTTGGTCCTCGTAATCGTTGGTTTTGTTAGATTCCATTTCTTTGACATTTCCTTCTGAGTTATTCTAATGAGTAAGGAGAAAGGAAAGTCTCCTGCCATCGGTGAGTCATCCAGGCCCACCAGAAAGAAATCTGTTGCCTCAAGAGAAAGAGGAAGGACTCAGTCTCAACGATCCCCTGGACGCCCACTGAGCTCCTCTACTCGGCAGTCATCTCGTAGAGAAGCTCCGGTTGAAGCACCAGTGTCACGGCCCAGACTCAGAAACCGGGCCCACATCCCGATCGTTGAATCCTGTGCAGACAGCCTCCGTAGTACCCCATTCTCACCTTCTAACGCCATACGCCAAGTTCCGATCCTGGGATCCTACAAGGAGGATTTTCAACGTACATTTGTCTCATAAGAAGCATAACCATAAGTATACCCAAATCACAAAGGCAACATCACCATCACATATCCACTAATATAAACATTCGAGTACAATGCTGAAAGAAAAATACATATGTCAAAACCAAAGCTCTAGAAGTCAGCTACATACTCCAAGCTCCACGCTGCTGCAACCTAACATCACCTGCACGCATCTATCGTGCATAAGCTTATAGAAAGCTTAGACGGTAGTGTAAGTGTGTGCACAAGGTAAGTGTCAAGATCTCAACGCAATGCCATAATCATACAATGTCGAAATAGGCGCAAGATCATAAATCATACGATATTAGAGTAAGCGAAAATACTGACAAGTCCATGAGTCAAACTATATTAGAATACGCAATACAGATCAACTATACAAATGAGGAGTCCTAAAGAATCAAATATCAGATGCCGAGGTTGCAATGTAATATATAATTCTTGATGAATTCACAAATACCGTCAGCCGTATCTAAACCATATAAATGCAGAAACACAGGTAACCCAAAATGCCATATGCCGCGGATGTAATGTAATATGCAGTGCAAATAGAATGACCATGCTGGAGTGTGAAGTCGGGATGATAGTACGTAGTATCGCAGGCTATGGGGTCCATCACAAGGGACTTCTATCCAAACTAGTCCCATACCTAAATTTGGATAGTCAGACTCAATGTGTAAACTCCTGATCTCAGGTTAGTCACGCGCCATAACCGAAATCCTGGTCATTGCGAAGGTACACGTAATAAATAGTTATGCACCACCGGCCCGAGTGGATAGTGAATGAATGAATGAATGAGTATGCAACTCTTGCTCAATAAGTCCACATATCAGTATTGTTCATCTCTAGGATCATCACCGGGGTTTAGTACACTCCAAATGGCACTGCCTCTCTCCCAACAGCACAATCCAAGCGAGCGTAAGAAATCTCACTATCCGCCTGACCAATAGTCTGCCAATATCTATCTGGCACGTCGATAATGAACCCATTTATGAGCTAGTCAAACTCAGCCAGCTATGCCTCCTACCCTAGGGCAGGTAAGGCCACACCCCCTCCCAACCGACCACGACACAGTGGGAGACGCAGCCCAGTATTCGGCACTCTAGCACTCATATATCCACTCGGTCTCGACGTTGGGGCGTTATCTGGTACCAAGAGGGTTTAGGAATTTTTACCTAGGGCCATATATGGCGGCCCGATGTTAGAACAAATTTCTGGTGCTCTGTCTGGCCATCCACGATATGCCTGTGGAGGCTACGGCCCTAATGTCGCTAGGGCGTACAGTAATCATAATGCAAGATACATGAGTCATACAATCTAGTCATGCATCAATCCTGCGCATACCATGCGCTCATGTGAGATAACCTCCACCTATCAGGAAGTCTCATAACAACATGCTCAGTGACATATGCAATGATCAACCATATCTCATAACAAACATGCAGATGATGCGTATGGGCATGTTTCATGATGCTATGCTATCAGATACTTATAATCGATATCAATAACCGGCGTCGACAATCGACCTCGACAATGTGGACATTTAACCAACATTGCTCCCAAGGAATGATCCACATAGATCCTAACATATAGTGGAACCATGGCCTCAGAAGAGGGCTAAAAAAATACAACACCATGAGCCTCACTCAAGAGCTTAATACACATCACGATGGGCCTTTCACATGGGCCTAACATACATCATAATTGGCCTTGCCAAATAGGTCAAAAATCCATCACAATGGGCCATGTCCCATGGGCCTCAAATATATCACAATGGGCCTCTACCCATGAGCTCCAAATATATCATAATGGGCCTCTACCCATGAGCTCCAAATATATCACAATGGGCCTCAACCCGCGAGCCCTAATACATCACAATGGGCCTCAACCCATGAGTCTCAAATACATCATAATGGGCCCCAAATACATTACATCGGGCCTCATCAAAGGGGCCTCATATATATCAAGGTGGCCCTCAACAACGGACCTTATACACATTAAGGTGGGCCTCAACAACGTACCTTATACACATCAAGGTGGGCCTCAACAATGGGTCGTATATACATCATATAGGTCTCGACAATCGGCCTCAGCCTCAACAATTGGAATCAGCAAATCGGTCACATTAATCAGAATCGGCAATCGGTCATGACAATCGGAATCAATCGATAATTAGAATCGGTAAATCGGTCACGTCAATCGGAATCGGCAATCGGTCATGACAATCAAAATCGATAGATAATTAGAATCGGCAAATCGGTCACGTCAATCAGAATCGGCAATCGGTCATGACAATCAGAATCTATCGATAATCGAAATTGGCAAATCGGCCACGTCCATCGGAATCAGCAATCGATCACGATAATCAGAATCGGTAAATCGGTCACGTCAATCAGAATTGACAATTGGTCACGTCAATCGGAATCGATCGATAATCAGAATCAGCCTCGATACTCGGCCTCGACAATCGGAATCGGCCTCGATAATTGGTCGAATAAGGCCTAAGGAAAGGTCACAATGTGGACATTCAACCACCATTGCCCATCAATGTGGACATCTAACCAACATTATTCCCAAGGAGTGGCCTACATAGGGCCAAACATATAGTGGGCCCATGGCCTCACATTAAGGCCTTATATACATCGCAATGGGCCGCATGGCATGGGCCTAATACGTCACATCGGGCTTCGTGTACATCAAGTCAAGCCTCATCATATGGGCCTCATTTATGCCAAGTGGGTCGCATCAACGGGTCGCACGAATGGACCTCATACACACAACAAGTGGGCCCTGCACCTGGGCCTCAAATACATCACATGGGTCTCTCATATACATCACGTCGGGCCTCGCCAAAGGTCACGAACACATCATAGTGGGCCTTCTCACGTGGGACATATATACATCAACGTGGACCTCGCCAAATGGGCCACAAATACATCACGACAGGCCTTGACCCATGAGCCATAAATACATCATGTTGGGCCTCGACCCATGGGCCCCATATACATCATATTGGGCCTTGCTCATGGGCCTCAAAATACACAATAAGTGGGCCCTACACATGGGCCTAATATATGTCATAGGTGGGCTCTACACATGGGCCTCAAATACATCTCAAAGGGGCCACATCACATGGGCTTAAGGGGCAGCCCATGATCCAGAAAATGGATGAACGGTGCATACATAACACATACATCATGGTAGGCCTCACGTCCAAGGGACGGACGATGTGAATATACAGCGCATACGTCGAGGTGGGTCCCACCGTCCAGCCATCTGGAAGGTGTGGATAACAGATGCATACATTACGGTGGGCCCCACCCTAGAAAAATAAATGGACGGCATAGAGAGACATATGCATCATGGTGCGCCCTACTCAACACCGTTCGGATGAACGGTGTGGATACAAAATACATCAGTGTGGACCCTGTCGGTCCAGAACGGATGGATGACTTGAATAAAACACATGTATAATGGTGAGGTCCCACTGTCCTGCCCAATGGACGGTGTGGATATCAGAACACGTACATCAAGGGACCCATTGTACCTGGCAGATGGGTGGCATGAATATAAAATACATATATCAATGTGGGCCACGTCCACATATCTCCCTGACGTCAAACATCAGTACAATGAGGTACACCAGCCAATCAGCATGGTGGGTCTCACGTGCTGGAGGCAGCACGCCATCAAGGTGGGACCCACAGCTCATTGGCGCCAATGCACAAACAGCAGCATGCTGCGTGGAAGCCACCAGCCGTACCAATGTACGGTGTGGATATAAGGTGGGTCCACACGTGTGGCCCACCATAACGTTTATCTTCCATCCCATCCTTTGATAAGGTCACACAGACATAAATAAAGAGGAAAAACAACTCTCATATTTATCCAAAACTTCTAGGACCCAAAAACAAGGTTCAATGGTAGACGTTCAATCCCACTGTTCCTTGTAGTGTGGTCCACCTGAGTCACGTACACGGCTAATTTTAAGGGTGGCCCATGGTCAGAAGGGGGCCCACCCAATGCACGGTGTGGATAAGCAACACATGACATGGTGGGGGCCCACGGCTGGGACCCACGGTCCCTGCCTGCCCAGCATCTAGGACGCTATTAGGTCCTTGTGTCAGCGGCAGCAGCGTCCTTGTGTCAGCGGCAGCAGCAGGAGCTGCTGCCTATTGTTATTGTTTTTTTTAATTAGTAATCCTGCAGTTTTCTCCATGTGGGGCCCGCATCAGGTGTATCCACTCCGTCCACTCTCTCCTATGGCTCAAGACAAGCTAAACAAGCCCAATATCCGAGGTATTTTGGTGTATAGGAACATCATGTGGATTTTAATAGTAGAGACCACCATTTTCAAAGATACGGACCACCTGATACTAAGATTAACTTCATTTTTCAACTCAACACCTAAAATGAGTAGGGGAATGGGATGGACGGCGTGGATTATGTTCATACATCAAGGTGGGGCCTGTATAGGTGGCCCACCTAAAAACCTAATAATAATATTATTTTTTTTTTTACTATTAGTACACCCCACCGCCATTTCACACTTTACTAGACCTCGTCTGGTGTCCAGGGGACACTGGACGCTGGACGGGGTGAATGTTATCAAGGTGGGTCCCACATAAACGTGGCCCACTTGATTTAGATCAATCTGATATTTGTGTCTTCCCATTGCCATAAGGTAGGGCCCACATGGTTTGGACAGTGTAGATCCAACACGTCCATCAAGTGGGTCTCATGAAAGTGAATGGCGTGGATAAAATATGTGTTTCATGGTGGGACACACACACACACCAGATGGGCCACACACCCCTTCATCATCACATCATCATGCAAAGAAAGAGAAAGAGAGCGAGAGAGAGAGAGAGACGGTGATAAAGAGGAGGGACCCCGCCACTATGGGCCCTCCATTTCTCACATTACATACTTCAAATGGGTCTCATCACATGTTGTCCAAAAAATTGAGAAATAACGGTAGATCACCCACCTATTGGCCTCCTTCTTGCTCCCTTAAGCTTGTATGCTCCTATGCTCAACTTTTGATGGTGGATGATGGAGTTTTGATGGTGAGGATGAGAGATGAGAGGGTGGGCCACACTTGTTGATTTGGGAGAGCTTGGGAGGGCTTGGACGTTGGAACCTTGTTGCTTGAGAGTGAAGAGAGAGAATGAGAGAGAGAGAGAGAGGGGAGTGATGGGTGAAAAGGGATGGGATGATGTGTGATGGGTGATGGGTGGAGTGATGGGGTTGTAAGAAAGGGATGGGTGGAGAGAGAGAGAGAGAGAGAGAGAGAGAGAGAGAGAGAGAGAGAGAGAGAGAGAGTTGACTTTAGGAATGGGAATGGATGGGTTGTTGTACTTGGGGTATGGCTTGTACTTGACATTGATTGATTGATGGAAAATGTCATATAGATTCCCTCGAAATTCACAACGCGCGACGTTTCTTCAAAATGAACGCGGACCCGCAACTTTTAGCCCGAGTATCAGATCGGTGTGCGAGTCGCAGCGTTAGAACCGCGATGACGACACGGTCGCTAAGATACAAGTTTCAGGTTGAGCTGACTTTGGTATGCAAGACTCGACTTAAGATAGCGCACAAACGTTAGATATGGGTCGAGGGTTGCCGAAATTCGACCAGGAGGACCGCAAAGGCCTACGGAATGGTACAGACTAGGATACGGGTCTTACAACCAGCACCACCACATACTGTTGTAGGTCCTCCTCCACAGATACTTGAAAAGTACTCAAGAAGGCGCTTGGTGTATGAGCGTAGGATTGACAGGGAATGCATAAAACTCTACAATGTGGAAACTCTATTAGAGGTAATCAACCGGTTGCCTCTTCTTAATTTCGGGGGTCCACGTCATGATGAGCAGACCTACCGCTTCCTTGCATACTGACATTCTCTAACACTAGAACCACCATCCATTACTGTCACAGTTGGGGACGATAATGTTGACATTACTACAGAATCCATCGCTAGCATTTTCGGTCTAATCCTGTCTCAAGTTGGGTTGTCTGACCTTGATCTTGAAAATCCCATCACTCGGTCTACAATTACAAAAATTTTGTGTCAGGATCGAGATATCCCATGGTACCAAGGGAATGCATTAAAGACGAAATATATGCACCCTCGATACCGACTCTTGCACGGGATATTCTGCTTAAATGCTTATCCTCGTGGACCAAATCGCGCTGATCTTACCAGGTTCATGGCCATGATTATGTATTGTGTTGCCACTGGAGTCAAACTTTGTCTGCCTACCTTGATCCTTCAACAAATAGCAAGTGTCATCCACCAATCCAGAGCAGTACATTTGCCCTTTCCTCACATCATTCATGTGATATGCGATACAATCAGTATTCCTCTGACAGACGATCATGAGCGTCGTCTCAAGCATTTTAACGAGGTCAATATTCGAAAACTGGACCTTAAATTTCATGCCTATAAATTTCATGCCTATCTGGAAGAACAATCTGAGGAAGCTATTCATGAAGGTGGTGAAACGGGAGAAGACATAACACTAACTAGTGGAGATCCTCTAGAGTCACAACAAGTTCCAGATCCAAGTGGTTCGACTTAAACCCAACGCTTTAAGTTTCACCAAGATAGGGTTGGGGCAATGCAACGTGGATTGGCTTGAATAAAGGATAAGCTGGGGAGACATGATGCGTGGTTCTCAGCATTGGAGAAGATGATGTTTAGCATACAGCAGTCGGTGCAGCAATTGGTCGATCTGATAACATGCCGACGAGACGATACAACACCGTCTTCATCAGCCCCTCCTCCATAGTATCGATAGTCTTTGTGCTATCACATACACTAGATACTCATCTCAGCGTATGGGCATGGATATCTTTTTGAATGCCTTGCGATCTTATGAATGTATTTTATGGCTACCTAACATGAAAGGTCTAACGGTTTTTTTTTTTTTTTTGGGAATGGTTTATGGATATCCTCTGCATGAGGAACATACTTGTAAGTCCATGGTGAAATACTGTCATGCTTGGGCAGTTTTTATTTTGGATATTTTTGTTAATGGCTGATTTATAATTCACATATCTTTGCTGTCATATCTGTCTATTCTCAATTATGCGTGAAATTCTGAGAAATGCTGGTATAAATTGTGATTGTCTTCTTCTGCATATTCCTTAACAATTGAGAATTGGTTTTGTGATTTATGACATTTAAAGCTATGCTACTATTTTCTGTTAAAATCACAGCTCTCCTTTAACCTGGTATGCATCAATGGTTTCCTTGCAAATAGAGATGTCGTTATCTGTTATACATCTGTCTCTTTCTGATTATACATTTTAAAGATGTATCTAGTATGCATTGAACTATCTGGATCTCTATTGGTTCTCCCACATCTTTATGCTTCAACTTTAGTCAACTAGTATTGCTATATTTCCCTTTGCCAATGACTGACAAAAAGGGGGAGAACAAATCCCACCATGGAGGAAAATTGTGTATCTATTTCTTAATGGTGGTACAGGTTTTAGAGGGAACAGCTGTAAGAAGATAGGGGGAGCAGCTACTACTGAATGTGTGTGAACTCAATAGCATTGTAAAATTGTGTAAAGTTCATGTACACACAATTTAGGGTGTTGGTCTAGATGTTGTTCTAGGACTTCAGGTGTTTTGATGTACACACAATTTAGTGTGTTGGTCTAGATGTTGTTCTAGGACTTCAGGTATTTTGTCACGTAATTTACAAAGGGGGAGATTGAAAGTTCCTTAGTTTGTCAATTAGCTTGAGTGTTAAGTCAGCAAGACAAGTGAACTCCATAAGAAGATTGTTCAAGCGTCTGCCTCAACAGGATGTGTGCCCAAACTTGTCAAAGGTAAACTTAGCATCACATCCCATGTCCCAAAACACCAGGTATATAAAACCCTTAAAAATGGATAGAACATCTTAGGGTTTAAGGTGAGAAAACTATTTTGCAAAATCAAGAAAATCTCTAAGTTTTCTACCTTTATCGATTTATCGATATGTGGTTCAATGAAATCAAACCCTGTTATCGATGTCCTCGAAACTCACTTGATATTATCGAATTGAGGACTTCAGATGTCCAGCAACTACAAAGAATTCTGGACTGAATTATCGATGAATTGATGGAATGTTCGATATCATCGAATTTTAAATCTCGAGTTCATCAAGACGACTTGATAAATTCGACATCTGGTCAGTCGTGTCCAATATGTTGTTAAGGCAAATCATGTGATTTTTAATATCTCGAAGAGAGCCTCGATATCCTCGAAATTCAAACTCGATGATATTGACAGACCTTCGATGATATCGGATTGGGACACAAAACTATCCAGCAAGCTTTCAGGTAAAATCTTTCAAGTATCGAGGATCACTTGATAAAAACAATATTCAAATATCGATCATATCGAGACCAAGTCGATGCCATCGAAATAAGACACAAACTGTCCAACAAGCTTATAGGAAAATTCCTTGAAAATATCGATGAATCGACACCGCCATCGATATGATCGATATTCAAATTCCGATGATATCAAGGGATGCTCGATCATATCAAATACTTGTTAAGTTTCAAAGGCAACTGCTCTCACATTTTCAAATGTCGAGAAATCGAACCTTGTTTCAATGAGATCGTGTAACATCCTAGATTTTTGCCAACCTGGGATTAGACGTCCTTAAACAATGGGTCGACCCTAACACCTTATCAACTTGTCAAAACTCAGTCTCAAAGGCTAAAATCGCTTGTGAACCCATTTCTTTAAACTAGCTAAGTAGTATAACTCGGATCACTTTATATACAAACTACAAAGGCTCAGGTACCACCTCAAACAGAAATCTTACAGGACTAAACCCTTTAGAAATTAAGTGAGATTTAGCTAGTGTTAAACTAGAGTGCCTGTGAAATTAGCACCAATCACTTTAAATACGATCTGCAAGATCCAAAACTTGCAAAATCGTTGACTCTAGGTTACCCTAAAGTTTAGGATCAAACTCATTTCCCGGCTGCTCTCGGGAATGAAATGAAACTTCGTATTAGGTCTAGACCGCACATCGGAAGTCCAATTCAAACGAAGTTAAGGAACTAGGACCGCCTCCCTGGGCTTGACTACCACCTCGGAAATCAGGTCCAGATGACGTCCCACGGCTATTCGCTTGAGCCCGGAGAGAGGGAGTGTGAAAAACACTCTTTTCTTTATAAAATAAATATCTGGAATAGTGATCTGGCACCATTCGCTTGCGGATCAGTATTAAGCAACCTGACCGTCAGAATCAGACCAAATTACACCCTCAGATCAGGAAAAATTTCAGGAACATTTACATGTACTTGGAATTTCGAATCGTGGCCCACTGACCGTTGAACTGAAAATGGTCTGCCACGTGCAATCTGGGAATCCGATCGAGTCGAAAATGTAATCCCACGTAGATCCATGAATTGTGAGCTTAAGTCTGGAGTTTGGCTCAAGGAGGGCCACTAGAAACCCTCTTTTGAGCTGGAAAAGTGCCGAAATGCTTATAATAGCAGTAACCCTTGAACCTGAGTCTGTTCTGGAGAGGTTTTAGGCTATAAAAGGGCCTTAGAACAGCCCCTCTCACAGCCATACGAATTTGGGATAAAACCCTAGTGAGAGAGAGAGAGAGAAAAGAGAGCGAAGACTTGGGATTTGTGGGAGCACCTTCCTCCTGCTGCTTTCGATCATCACACAGGCTACACCGCCTCTTTCCAGGCACTTTCCCGGCGATATCAACTCCGTCTTAAGGTGAGAAACCCTAACCCTAGGTCTGATTTGAAGTGTATAGGCTATAGGGTGTGAAATAGCTAACCTATTTCGTTCTATAGGTTGCCAAACTACCGAATACGGAAGCTTAGCAAACCTATCGACTCCGTTACGATTCTACGACTAAAGGTGCCGACTTTAGGTGTATAGGTTATGGTTTTCAACGCTTTCAATGTCAGATAATGATAGATTCATGATCTGCATGCAATTGCACATGTACAAAGTGTTGTCTGTTTTCCGTTTCGATGCAAGATGAAAAATATGGAATTCTACATACTCTAGGTATTTGTAGAAAGTACGGTATACGTATATTTTTTGGAAATGTGTTTGACATGTTTATGTGTTATATGGATATACGATATATGGATAAAATACTTATTTGGCAAAAGGATTCGCCTAAATACATGTTTTACTTATATACACTATGTATGTTGAAATTGCATATTTTAGAAAATACTGTATACGTATAAATTTTGGAGATGTAATTATCATGATTATTTGTTGTAGTAATATATTATACATGGATAAAATACTCGCTTGGCTAAAGGATAGCCCTAATACATGTTTTGCTAACATACACCATGTATGTTGTAATATTGTATTCTAAGTGTTTGTGAAAATGACAGAATGAGTATAGAATTCTCATTCGTGCTTGCCATAACTAAGTGTCATGGATTCATGATTATTGTATTGGTGATACCCCTTTGACGAAAGGATTTGCCCTAAATCACGCCACGGCCAATATACACTATATATGTTAAAATGTGTGGCCCAAGTGTTTGTGGAAATGACTGAATGAATATGGAACTTGGATTCCTGCTTGTCATGACTATCCATCGTGGGTGTATGCGTGTTATGATTGGGGCAACTCCCTAGTGAAAGGATTTGGCCTAATGCCTATGTGATCAACATATGTCATGTATGTTGATGTATGTATTCTAAAGTGTTTGTTGAAATGTATGAATGAGTAGTAGTTAGTAAATTGTAATGTATAGGGGTGATGAGATATGATTCTCAACTCCTTTAACTATGTGTATGATTTCCTTGAATAGCTGTGTGATTAGGAATTGACTATGTACAAACTCATGATTGTGTTGTGCTTCATAACATGCTCAACTCCCTTTATGATTTTATCTATGTAATGCATATGTTAAATTTATATTTACGCTGTATGATCCGTCATGGGTGATGGGGGAGCGAAGCAACGAGTGCGTGCAACAGCCCTGACAGCCCTAAACGGATAATACCAGACCTTGATTGTATGAGTTGAATCTTGATCTACTATTGCTTTATCTATCTGCACTTGATCGTGTTTGGGGCTATGACTATAGTCCAGACAATCGGTACCAGAATTGAATTCGTAGCTGTGATTCATTTGCCACGTGAGATGTGTTCGACGAACCCGAGTCGTACTTCGGTTGGCGATAGTGGTTGGCCACGCAAAGTGCTTATGCACTTCATGTCGTTCAACTTGTTGTGCGCTCGAGCTAGCCGAGCTCGTCAAGTAACCCAATCTGTCTTATGTATGTTCACCATGTTTGGACGCTACTGCTTGAACCTAGGGTACCAAACTTACCAGTGAAATCCCTTTTAACCATGGTACCTCGATCCGCTAAGACTCATGAGCCGGGCATGGTGGTATGGGACACCGTGGTCGAGCTGTCGGCCTATGCTGGGGCCACGTGCCTCCCCGTAGTGACCATTGAGTAACAAAACTCGTGAGCCGAATACGGTGGTATGGGACACTGTATTCGAGCTGTCGACACTTACGGCGAGAGCTGAGTACGGTGAAACCTGTACTCGTGCTGACGGGCGACGAGTCCTCTGTAGTATCTTCGAGTATACTCCAAGCTCTGTGATTGGCGATGATCCCTTCACAGCAACTAGAGTATGAGTTGAGCCGAGTACGGTGAGACTTGTATTCGAGCTGACGGCCAGCGATTGAGCCGAGTACGGTGAGACCTGTACTCGAGCTGATGGTCAGCAATTGAGCCGCATACGGTGAGATCTGTATCCGTGCTGACGGGTGACGAGCTCTTTGTGATGCCTTCGTTATGCCTCTCAAACCATAATATCATATGAGATTAACTAGGACTGACGACCCTAGAATGGATCATGTTTGGGAATGATACAAGGGAGGTACCTTAGTTTCCCAATACTGCTGTTTGAAATGGACTAATAACTACTCGGTAATCATGCTCATCATCGCACCGCATGTGCCTAGTAGATGTGGAGCACTGAGGGAGGTATGCGTTCGTGAACGTAAGATGATGTCGCATGAGGGTGGTTTGGCAAGGGCATACATCATGTCATTTCATACTTGCATTAAATAAGAATAGTTAGAATTGTTTGATTGTATTGCTTTATCATTACTGCTTGACTGAGTTGATAACATGTTAACCTATGCTTTACTGTTCCACTGAGTTGATCACTCACTCCCACGTTACGGGGCGGTGTTTGCAACACCAACCAGATTTGTTGAGTTTCAAGTGATGGCGATGCTTATGAAGCAGAGCCGAACTCCTACTATGATGTTGAGGAGGAGTTCTCCTACATGTAATCTCTGACAGGTCTATGAAGACCTGGTATTGTATTGACAGGGCTACGGTACTTAGGATAGGAGACATTACACTTCCTCACATTTGGTATATTTTAGAACTGTACTTGTAATTATTTAACCTGGTAATGTTATCACACTCTGGAGACTCATCATAGTTTATATATTTTATCTATCTATAACAGTCTTCCGCTTGAAAATTTAACTGTCTCTGGAGTATGATATGCTGTTTTGGCTTAATCTCACTCATGTTCAATGCACGAATACAGTCAATATTCAATCATCATTCATTTTGTTGCATAAGTGATGTTCTGGAACTCAGGAGTTGAGTTTATGCTCGACCCCCGATTTTCAGGGCGTTACAGATCGGAATTCGAAATCCGATGACATCGAAAAGTGTTCGATTTCCTCGACCAGTTGACAAAAAGTTTCAAAAGCATTTGACAGATTGAGTTCGTGTCATCGAGTAGCCATTCGATGCTATCGAGAGTATACGCTCGATGATATAGAACCCAGCTCGATGATATCAAACTCTGTCAAAAATATGACTGTTTTATTTTCGTTGGAACTTTTTGCCTATTTAATGAGAGCTTGTCTTTGGTTGTTCGTAGAGAAAATAGATAGTGAAATTGCGGTGAAGATCGCTTTAGTTGAAGTCGGGATATGCCAATATGTCCTAGAGGGGGGTGAATAGGACTTTTAAAAGTTTTTATGATTTATTTAAAATCCTATTACACTAATCCTAACAACATGCATATATTAGGATTACTCAAAAATAACTCTATTGGCTTCCAAGCCCTGTAGAGGATCCAATCACAAACTGTTTAAGAAGTAAACAATATGCAGACTAGTTCATGATGGATATGACTGTGTAAGTGTGTGAGGTGTGATCTCAGATATATGGATATGAAAGCATTGACATAAATCACACACAGAGAAGAACAGCAATCGCAAACACAGTCATTTTTATAGTGGTTCCACTACTTGTCTACTCTAATCCTGGTAACCGCACTCAACCCTTGAGTGTACCGAATTTCACTGAGGTTTCACAGCGGTTCACCTCAAACCTAAGGTTTTAAAACAGGTTCACCTTCAACCTTTACAACCTACACTGAGGCTGACTGTTTATGGTCTCACGAGCAAGGGTCAACACAACGCACCCACTTTTAGGTACACTGGCCAAGGATCTTCCATAAGACCCTAACGGAGGTTTCTACACGGTTCACCTCAAACCTAAGGTTTCACATCCGTTGACCACAAACCTAAGGTTTTGCTGGTTCACCTTCAACCAGATGTTTATGCCTTTCACAGAGCAAGGGTCCACACAACGCACCCACCACGTACACTCCCACCGGAGGCCTCCTACGAGGGCTTCAAAGGGCGAGAACCACTTAAGACCCAATCCTACAAAGGAATGATCACAAGTGTCCTATTGGACTCTAGATACTTACAAATAAGTTGATGAGTCACAATGCCGAAGATCTCTTCCTCCTTGTTGACAAAGAGTCTTCTGCTCCCTTGATCCGTAACATAAAAGATGTATCGATATATGGTGACGGGTTGGGTCAAGGTTATGATGGAATCCAACTCTCTAAAGGTTTTCCTATAAGGAAGATAGAGTGGTTCCAATCATCTAAGCATTCAAGGCATCCCAGCTTAATGATTTGCCATTAAGGTAGTAGCTGGAGGATCCTTGAATACAAAAGTTCATTCCCCAATCTACTCTATTGAATATCAATGGTGAGGGTGGATTGGAGGATGAACTCCCTTGAGAGAAAGGGCTTTGGGTATATGATCGAAGGTTAAACACTCAAAAGCTCTCTCTTCTTTCTCTCACAACAACAAAAGACAAGTCCTCTATATATAAGCAAAAGGTTCCAACGGATATAAAACGGTCACATTTATGACAGAGTTCGATATAATTGAGCAGGTTCGATATCATCGAGCGTATACTCTCGATGGCATTGATGGTCTGCTCGATGACTCGAACTCAATGTCATACGCTTTTGAAACCTTTTGCCAGCTGGTCGATGAATCGAGACGATTGTCGATGTCATCAGATTTCAAACTCTGATTTTATCGATGATAGGATCGATCCATCGACACTTGAAGAACGAGAGAGACTTGACTTTGAAATATTTCAGGTTTTCATGAATGATCGAGGAACCATCGAGATCATCGAAATTTGAATGTCGATGATATCGATATCAGCGTCGAGGCATCGATAAATCCAGTGGATTTTTCATTAAGCTTCCTAGATAGTTTATGTCCTTATTCGATGTAATCGACCTGGTACCAATATCATCGATACTTGAATATCGATTCTATCGAAGGGCCCCCGATCATAGTTAAACCACCCTGAAATATGTTGCTGGAGAACTTTGGCGCCCGAGATCGTTATCATCGGAGGTTTTCCGATATCATCAAGATTTGAACTTCAATGGTCTCAAGAAGAGCTCCGATATATCGATGCAAATGTGATTTTCTTAAGTAAAAACAGGGGCGCCGAAAATCTGCCTGTTGATAATATCGAGTCGACTTCGATAGGCTTGAGATTTGAATATTGATGATATCGATAGGTGTATCGATACATCGATAATTCGTCCAGATATGTTAGGAAGTTGCTGGACATATTTGGTCCTCTTTTCGATGGTATCGATGGAGCATCGAGGACTCGACAGTGCAGGTCGATCATATCGAGATGTGTATCGATACAATCGACAGGGCAAGAAAACTTAGAGAATTTTCCTATTTTGAAAAACGTTTTCTTACCCAAAACCCTAAGATGTTCTAGTTTATTTTTAAGGGTTTTAATATACCTGGTGATTTGGGACAAGGGATATGAAGCTCAGATTTACCTATGGTGAGCTTGTGCACATTCGGTTGAGGCAAATGTTTGAATTTATCTTCCTATCAGGCTCTGTAGATGAACTGACTCAACACTCACGCTAATTGACAAGCCAGGGCACTTTCAATCTCCCCCTTTGTCAATTACGTGACAAAATCCCAAAACACCCTAGAACATTTTAGACAAACACATCCTAAATTGTGTGTACATGCTTTTTACACAATTTTACAATTTCTAACCCATGTACACAACCAGTAGCTGCTCCCTCTGACTTGTAACTTCGACTCCCCCTCGCTTGATGCAGCTGCTCCCTCTAACACCTACAACACCATTCAAACAGATATACAATCTTCTGTTCGAGGGTTTGAAGTGTTCTCCCCCTTTTTGTCAGTCATTGACAAAGATATATCAGGTGATATTGACTGAAGCTTGAAGTATTTGGGAGAATCATCTAGTCAGAAGCAAATTAATTGATGTATATTAATTAAATCAGTTTAAACAGCATCAATTTCATACTCTGGAGACCGATTGTGACATTTTTGGCTTTATATACATCTTTCAGTCTTCCGCTTGTGTTTTATAACTTGATTTGGAGTATGAATTACTGTTTTGGTATAATCCCACTCATGATTATTGCACTAACACAGACAACATTCAATCATAAGCATTTATGTTGCATAAGTACTGTTTTGGAACTCAGGTGTTGAGTTGCTACTCGACCCCCGATTTTCAAGGCGTTACAAGTTTGTATCAGAGCATGATTTGGATTAAATTGGACCTTTTCGCCAATTGGCGAAGTTCACTGAAATCGGTCGTTTTGTTTGAGTCTGTACTCAACTGCGATCGCACGAGTCGACCCCAAAACACTTCTAGACCGTCAAACGACGGGTTTAGATCACAATTCACCCCATCCCAGCTGTTAGAAATTGGTACATACAGGTATGTATCAAAAACATCCCAAAACTACCCGAAACGACCCAAAATGGGGTCGTGGGCCTACCCACGCAAATCCAGAGGGACCCAGGGTGGGACCCATACCTTTTTGGGGCCTAGGGGTCACGAGGACCATGTCGAGTTCACGAGGCCTCACCGGTTAACGAGCTGGCCCGGGCGGGCCGGTCGGGCCGACGAACTTTGGGGCCTAGGGTGACCCCTTGATACAGGGGTCGTGGCTTAAAACCTCCCCAAACGCATACCCCCTTCACAGAACCCCCTTTCAAGCTCTCCCTTTCCTTCAAACATTCGGTTTTCTCTCTTAAACCTCCCCTCCAATCGTCCATTCTGCCATTTTCTGTTAAAACCCACACCCCTCCATCGTTTACAGCAACACCTACCCTCTACCCTTTCCGTTTTCTCTCATTTGAGCTCCTACACCCCCTCATTTGAAGCTCAAAATCGTGTAAACTCTCAACCCATCCCATCTCTTCATTTCCTTTCTTCAAACTATGTCTTTTGGGCCTTTACAATCCCTGTTGAGGCTCAAACTCGTGGCGAACCAAAACTCCAGCCCCCATTTCCCCTTATCCTCATTTTTCATGGCCTTCTTTGAGTTCATTTCAACCATTTTCTCGATTTCTACCATCCTTTCTCTCATGGGAAAGAGAAAGGGGGCCGTGGATGAAGCTGGGCCTAGTCGCCCTACGCGTTCAAGGAGGCCGAGTGGCGCCGCCGCTAGCACAAGCACCGCTTGGGAGTTTTGGACGAAGCGGGATCTTGATCCCCGGATTCCTGCTGAAAGGGCTCTGTTGGCGCTATCTCATGGAGTGTATGAGGCTCGTAGGGTCCTCTTTGAAGCTCAGGTGGATGGACGGCTCTTTGGAGAATATCTGTTGTTTGAGTTCCTGGAAGGGGCCCATTGGGGTCCACTATTTGATGGCGGGTATCGCGCCAATGCGAGCTCTGTCCAAGCTTTTTATGCCAATATTCGTGAGCCTATGCTTGCACCCCTGCAGTTTAAGATTCCATGTGGAAGGGATCGGTTGGCCACTGTTGATGTCAGATTGATATCCCGGCTTCTGAATGTGCCCATTGGCGAGGTGCATGCCAGCGAGCTGAATCTGAGGACTGTGTGTGAAAGAGATCGTCGCACACGTTTTCATTGTGGTGGCCGACTAGTCAAGTGGCAGCCGAACAAAAGTCTTCTAGTCACCGATATGTCTAACAACTTCCATTTACTCCATCACATCTTCACATTCAATGTCTACCCCAGGTGGAGCAATCGTAGTGAGTGTACGCGCCTCATGGTAGATTTTCTGTATCAAGTGGGGCAGAGATCGAACCTGTGCGTGCCTACGTTCGTGTTGCGACAGATAATTAATACTGCACGCTCCGCTAGAAGGACTGATTCGCTCCCCTTCGGCCAACTCATATGCAAGATTACACATGAGTTTGGCTACAGTCTTGGGGAGGAAATGTCGGTGCCGGTCGATCACATCAATGAGGCTACCCTCAACCTGATGAATATTGGGCCACAGCAACGCCAAGCTCGACTTGAGGGGAGCGATGATGAGACGGGGAGCGAGGAAGAGGAGAGTGAGGAAGAAGATGGAGCTGAGATAGAAGAGGAGGAACAAGAAGAAGAGGAAGAGGAGGCCCAAGATACTGAGGAGAGCTCCCCTCCTACGGCACCGGTGCAAGATACTGATCGGGCTACTTGGGATGCTTGTATAGCTCGACTGGAGGAGGATCATGCTGAGCTACGACAGGGTCAGGCTGTCCTGCGATAGGATGTCATGGATATTCGGGCCCTTGTGAAGCACAAGTTCAAGAAAGTAACTCGCACGTTGAAAACTATCATGTGCTACCTGAAGGATAAGGGTGCCCCTTCTCCATCGCCAGACTCGGATGCCTAGTCATCCATACTGTTGTCTTGTAGTGTGCTTTGGTTACCGCCTTAGGATGCTTATGTTTTCATGTTGATGGGTGTAGTAGTTGATAAAATGTTTTAGATGTTTGAGGCTTTGGTTGTATTAGCTCCCATGAATCTTCTATCATGATTCATGTAACTCTGTATTCCATGTATTGTGACAATTTTGGTAAATGAAATGCATGCAGCCTCTTTTGCTATGAAGTATGTGGAATGCTTAAGTGATTGTGTATTGTGTTGTTGTGCTTCATCTTACATACGTTGTACCCTATGTTGTATAGGGCATGACACAGAAATATACGCAGAGCACAGCACACCTCGTACTCACTAATACGATGGATCAGGCTCCTTCCCACAGAGATGGTCGTACGGACCCTGGTTTGGGCCCGGATCGTGAGACTATACCTGCGTCTCAACCTTCCACTAGTCCTATAGCTGGACTACCACCTTATACACCACCGGTTCGCGAGTAGAACCGTGCGTCTTCCTCGACAAAGTACGTGCCTCAGCCTGCCCCACCTACTGATAGGTTTGAGTAGATGATGATGTTGATGCAGCAGCAGCACCAGCAGCTCTTGGCCACTATTGTAGGGGTCTTATCTCAGGGTGGGAGTGCGACTCCACCTTCACCATCTATACGTCCTGCTGAGACTGCAGAGCCTTCTGCTCAGGCTGAGGATGTTCCTCCGCCTGCACCTGCTGCATACCCTACGGGGAATTTGGGTACTAGTGGCCTTCTCAAGCGATTCCAGCGCTTGAGGCCTCCTACTTTTACGGGTTCTCACAGACCCGAGGAGGCTGAATATTGGCTAGACCGCATCTCCAAGATGCTACGGATGCTGCATTGCACCGAGTCAGAGCAGGTTGAGTTGGCCACCTTTATGTTTGAGAAGGAGGCCAGTATGTGGTGGGATGGTGTCCTACGGACAGTCGCAGTTGGCTACGTATGGACCTGGGTAGCTTTCGAGTTTCGTTTCCACGAAAAGTACTACCCTCTGACCTACCGACATGAGAGGCAGAATGAGTTCTTGCGCCTCAGGCAAGGAGGCATGACAGTTACCAAGTACGAGCATCGATTTATTGAGCTGGGCAGATACGTCCCTACGATACTTGCTGATGAACAGATGCGGATTCTGAGGGCTTGCGACCTGATATTCGGTCGACGATGTGCTGTGTCAGCATACCCTCTTATGCCGAGTTGGTTCATATGTCTATGCGCGCAGAGCAGGATGTTGAGCGACAGACACACTCTCGTGGCCCTATGGTTCCTAAGCCATAACCAGATATCCAGAGCAGGCCATTCCTTGGCAAGAGGCCACGTATTGACTCTCCTCCCAGGATTGCGATGCCAGTAGTTCCGATGAGGCGTCCAGGTGTGACCTGTTCTTACTGCGGGAAATCGGGTCACCCTGTAGAGAGTTGCTTCGCACGGATGAGAGACAGCGAGTTTGCACCACCGCAGCGGATTGATCGTCCTCGCCCTCAGGCTTTATCGGCTCCACCACTATAGACTGCACCTGCACATTCATCCTTCAGACCACCTGCACCTCGTTTTAGGCGGCCACAGCGACCTATGGTGTCTCAACCCAACCGACCTCAGCAGACATGCATTCATTCACTTACGGCAGAGGAGCCAGAGACGGCACCTTCAACACCTATGGCCTTCGAGGTCACTACACACGTCCAAGGTATTCCTGTCTTCTTACTGATGGACACGTGGTCCACTTCCTCTATGATCTCATGCATGGCAGTCAAGCGACTGGGGTTGATCACTACTCCTACGAGGGGAGTGAGGGTCATCACTACCACAGGGACTTTCTCTGATGTTACTAGTATGTGTGAGGGCTGCCCAATAGATTTGGGTGGCAGAACTATATTAGTCGACCTGATCGTCGTCCCCCTATTCCATTATGATGTCATTTTCGGTATGGACTGACTTACTAAAATGCGAGCAGAGATCGATTGCAAGACTAGGATGGTTATAGCCCACGGACCAGAGGGCACGACTTTTACTTTCCCTGTTCAGGTCAGTCACGCTTCTCGGTTGTGGTGTTTCGCTTCTTCATTGGAGGCTACCGATGTTTCGACGCTTGTGGATACACCTATAGTTAGGCTTTTGCGGACGTGTTTGAACCGATTCCTGGGTTGCCTCCTCGGCGCGAGATCGACTTCACCATTGATCTTGTGCCTGGTGCGACACCCGTTTCATTACCGATGTATCGCATGCCTCCATGTGAGATGTAGGAATTGAGGAAACAGATTGATGGACTGGTAGAGAAGGGCTTTATACGACCCAGTGTGTCTCCTTGGGGAGCACCTGTGTTGTTTGTCAAGAAGAAAGACGGGTCGGTACGGTTATGTATTGATTACCGTAGGTTAAACCAGTTGACCGTGAAGAACAAATATCCTTTGCCCAAGATAGACGACCTATTTGATCAGTTGAGGGGGGCAAGGTATTTTTCAAAGATCGATTTACAGTCAGGGTATCATCTGTTGCGCGTCAGCGATGAAGACGTACAGAAGACGGCTTTTAGGACCTATTTTGGGCATTACGAGTTCCTTGTGATGTCATTCGGTCTTACGAACGCACCGGCCGTGTTCATGGACTTGATGAACCGGGCATTTCGGCCATTCCTATACTGATTCATCATCGTGTTTATCGACGACATCCTGGTATACTCTATGAGTCGGGAAGAACACGATGAACACTTACAGGCAGTCCTTGATACTCTGAGGAAGAACCAGTTATTCGCGCAGTATAAGAAGTGCGACTTCTGGCAGGAGGAAGTCAAGTTCCTGGGACATGTGGTGTCCAAGGAAGGGATAGCAGTGGACCTGGCTAAGGTAGCCGCCGTTCAGGACTGGAAGCAGCCTGGTTCGGTTACTGAGGTGAGGAGTTTTCTCGGCATGACAAGCTATTACCGATGATTCATTCGAGACTTCTCGAAGATAGCCAGACCGTTGTCACAGTTGACACCGAAGGATCTGAAGTTCACCTGGAATGAGAAGGCGAAGGCAGCTTTTCAGGAGCTGAAGGACAGACTGACGTTCTCCCCTGTGCTAGTATTGCCAGAGCAAGGGGTTAAGTACACTATATACACTGACGCGTCTCGCGTTGGTTTGGGTTGTTTCCTTATGCAAAAGGACAGGGTGATTGTGTATGCCTCGAGACAATTAAGGAAGCACAAGGAGAATTACCCTACACACGTCCTTGAGTTAGCAGCGGTCATATTCACATTGAAGCTCTGGAGACATTACCTTTACGGAGAGGAGTTTGGTTTTTCCTGCGACCACAAGAGCCTTAAGTATATATTCACTCAGCGGGACTTGAATATGAGGCAGCGCCGATGGATGGAGACCTTGAAGGACTTCAAGTTCGAGGTTTCCTACCATCCTGGCAAGGCCAATCTTGTGGCAGACGCGTTGAGCCGCAAGAAGACAATCTTATTTGTGGCTCTGCTGATGATAGCAGAGTGGGATATGTTGGAGTTCGTGCGGGACTTCGAGCAAAAAAACACAGTGGAGGAGCCATTAGAGTGTGTCGCACACGTTCGGGTGCGGCCACTTATTGATGACCGGATTATCGAGGCCCAGAAGGGCGACAAGCGATTGTCTGAGCTTCGAGAGCAAGCTAGCGATGATGTGGACTCCGAGTGGTGAGTTGGCACAGATGGGGGCCTACGATACCGTGGTCGCCTATGCGTCCCAGATATTCAGGACTTGAGACAGGAGCTTCTCGAGACTGCCCACAGATCGAAGCTTGCGATTCATCCTGGTAGCACGAAGATGTATCAGGACCTGAAGAGGTCTGTTGGTGGGACAATATGAAGGTTCATATAGCAGAGTATGTTTTCCGTTGTCTCACGTGTCAGCAGGTAAAGGCAGAACATCACCGACGTCCTGGACTCCTTCAGCCCATGCCCATAGCTGAATGGAAATGGGACTTCATTTCTATGGACTTCATTTCGGGACTACTGAAGACGAGAAAGGGTTATGACTCTATTTGGGTGATTGTGGATCGGCTGACGAAATCAGCCCACTTCCTCCTAATTAAAGTCACAAACTCTGCAGACGAGTTGGCCAGATTGTACATTAAGGAGATAGTGCGTCTGCAAGGAGTTCCCTTGGAGATTGTGTAGGACAGAGACACGCGATTCACATCATCTTCTGGACTCGTATTCAGGAAGCGATGGGTGTGAAGTTAAAGTTCAGTACCGCGTTTCACCCTCAGGCTAACGGGCAGACAGAGTGGGTGAATCAGATTTTAGAAGATATGCTGCAGACTTGTGTTTTGGACTTCAAGGACAGTTGGGATGATTGCCTCCCGTATGCAGAGTTCGCCTACAACAACAGCTTTCAGGAAAGTATTAGCATGGCTCCTTACGAGGCCTTGTATGGGCGCCCTTGCAGAGCACCGCATTGCTGGGCAGAGGTTGGGGAACGTAGCTTGATTGGGCTGGAGTTAGTACAGGCGACCTCGGAGAAGATCCACATTATCAGGCATCGACTCCTGACGGCACAGAGCAGACAGAAGAGTTATGTTGATACGAGGCGGCGACCACTTGAGTTTGAGGTTGGAGATCATGTATTCCTCAGAGTTTTCCCTATGAAGGGAGTCCTTCGGTTTAGGAAGAAGGGGAAGCTTACGCCGCAGTTATTGGCCCATTTGAGATACTTGATCGAGTGGGAGCGGTGGCATATCGTCTCTCTTTGACCACTCCACTTGCGGGTGTGCACAACGTATTTTATGTTTCCATGCTAAAGAAGTACATTCCTGATCCTTCCCATATTATCAAGTGGGAGCAGGTGCAGTTGAGCGAGGATGCTACATATGTACTGCGTCCGACACGTATCCTAGACAGGAAGGAGCATGTGTTGCATAGTAAGGTGATTGCACTCGTGAAGGTACTGTGGACGCATCATATAGAGGAGGAAACTACTTGGAAAATTGAAGCCGAGGTAAAAAAGAACTACCCTCAGATTCTCGAGGAGTACGAAAAGGTACTAATTTCGAGGACGAAATTTTTCTTTAGAGGGGGTAGATTGTAACGTCTCAAAAATTTCCATACAAAGACCCGAGTACCACCTCAGGCAGAAATCACTTAGGATCAAATCCTTTAGAAATTAGACAAAGTTAACTAAGTGCTAAACTAGATTAGCCATGAAATCCGTTTGAATCACTTTAAATACGATCTGCAAGACCCAAAACTTATAGAATCATTGACGCTAGGTTACCCTAAAATCTAGGATCAAACTCATTACCCGACTGCTCTCGGGAGCACATTGAATCTTTGTATCAGATCTGGACCGCATATCGAAAGTCCAAATGATACGAGGTTATAGAATTAGGACCGCCTTGCTGGGCTTGACAACCATCTCGGAAGTCAAAACCAGATAGTATTCCGAGGCTATTCGCTTGAGCCCGGAGTGAAGAGTGTGAGAAGGCGTGATTTTCTTTAGAAATTAAATCTAAATTAAGTAATCAGAGACCTGTCGTTTGTGGCCCAAATATAAGCAATCAGACCGTCAAAATCTGACCCAAATACACCCTCGAATCAGGGGAAATTTCATACACAGGTCAGTATACTTGTAACCCTGATCGAGTTTCTGTGACCGTTAAACTGAAACTGGTCCGCCACATGTGATCTGGGAACCCGATTGGAACGAAAACTTAACTCAACCTAGATCCATAGTGAGTGAGCTTAAGTCCGACCTTTGGCTCAAGGGGAGGCTCCAGAAGTGCTCCATTGAGCTGGAACAGATGTCCTTTGGACATAACGTAGGTATACCATGATCCTGAGTCTAGTTTAGTGAGTTTTAGGCCTATATAAGGACCTTAAACCCTCTCTCATTGTCACCAAACGAATTTGAGAAAACCCTAGGAGAGAGAAGAGAAGAAAGAGAGAGAAAGTGAGAGAGAAGTTAGAGTTATTCTGGGAAATCAATCCTTGTTGTTCTCCGTGTTTATCCACCACAACAGTATCACTTTTCCGGCGATTCTGATTCCGTTTTTAGGTAAGGAATCCTAACCCTAATCAGTTCTAGAGATCCGATGAGTGCAAGTGATGAAGCAGCTAACTTATTTCGTGTCTTAAGTTGTCGTTCTGCCAGTGATTAAGACTTGGTATTTAACTGAGTCCGTTACTCGTTTATACGGCGTAAGGTGCAGACTTTAGACGTATAGGTTAAGGTTTTCAAAGCTTTCAATGTCAGATAATGATAGATTCGTGATCTGCGTGTTATTGTACATACAAAATGCGATGTTTGTTTTTCGATTCGGTTAAGTATGCAAATTATGGCATATAGTGTATTCTGTATATTTGTAGAAAATACCGTATACGTACAAATTTTGAAAGTGTGTTTGCCATGATAAATTATTGTATGAACATGCTATATATAAGTGTAATACTTACTCGGCGAAAGAATTCGCCCTAATACATGTTTTGGCTAATATACATTATGTATATTAATAAGTGTATTCTAAGTGTTTGTGAAAATGCTTGTAAGAGTAAGTTCTTAGGTGATTGTGTTTTAGGTAAGTGTTGAGATAGGATTCTCAACTACCTTAGTGATGTGTATTATTCCCTTCATGTAAGTTGTTTAAGTTAATTGCTTACTTATGAAATGTGTGTGTTGTAATTCCTGTTTATATATATTGTGCTTTGTAACATGCTTGTTAACATGTTTGAATTAATATGTTAATTCTGCTTGACTATTACACATGCTTTCTGGTTACGGTTTGAATGTGATTGGGGCTATGTTATAGTCCAGACAATCGGTAACAGGCTTGAAGTCGTGGCTGAGATTCATTTCGCCACGTAGGATGTGTTTGATGAACCCGAGTCGTACTTCAGTTGGCGACAGTGGTTAGGCCAGGCGAAGTGCTTATGCACTTCATGTCGTTCAGCTGATTGTGCGCTCGTGCTAGTCGAGCTTGTCAAGTAACCCGATCTGTCTAATGTATATTCACCATGTTTGGACGCTACTGCTTGAACCTAAGGTACCAAACTTACCAGTGATTCCTATTTAACCTTGGTACCTCGATCCGCTAAGACTCATGAGCCGGGCATGGTGGTATGGGACACCGTGGTCGAGCTGTCAGCCTACGCTGGGGCCACGAGCCTCCCCGTAGTGACCAGTGAGCAACCCAGACTCGTGAGCCAAATACGGTGGTATGGGACACTGTATTCGAGTTGTCAGCCTACACTAATTGGTGACGAGCCCTTTATAGTGACCTCGAGCATACTCTGAATTTGTGGAGAGGCGACGAGTCTTCCCGTAGTAAACAAAGTATAAACTAGGCCTGTATTGATAAGGTAATGGGGGAGCGGTGCAACGAGTGCGTGTAACAGTCCTGGCAGCCCTTTACAGTGACCTAGAACCGTATCATCGTATGAGATTATCTAGGACTGACGACCCTAGAATGGATCATTGTTTGGGAATGATATAAGGAAGGTACCTTAGTTTCCCAATACTGTTGTATGAAAAGGACTAATAATAACTCGGTAATCACGCTCATAACATAGCACTGCATGTGCGTGGAAGATGTGAAGCACTGAGGGATGAACGCATGCCGTGGACGTAAGACGTTATCGCACGAGTGAGCATTGGCGAGGGCATGCATGATGACTGCATTCCATACTTGCATTAATAAGAGTATTTAGGAGTATTTGATTGTTCTGCTTTACATTACTGCTTGACTGAATTGATAACATGTTAACCTGTGCTTTATTGTTCCACTGAGTTAGCTACTCATTCCCACGTTACGGGATGGTGTTCTGGACACCCACCAGACTCTGTCTTAGATGCAGGTATTGACGAGACACAGGAGGCTGAGCCTGATTACTATGATGATCAGGATGAGTTCTCCTACATGCAGTTCTCTAGAGGCTACGCTTAGGCCATTCAGATGACGGGGCTACAGGGTGTACCATTATAGTTGTACCATTTTTGGCATTTTGATTTTTGAAACAAATACATGTATATGGTGACTCAGTAAAGTGTTCATACTCTGGAGACCGATTGTGACATTTCTAGCTTTATATACATCTACATACATCTTTCAGTCTTTCGCTTGTGTTTTATAACTTGATCTGGAGTATGAATTACTGTTTTGGTATAATCCCACTCATGATTATTGCACTAACACAGACAACATTCAATCATAAGCATTTATGCTGCATAAGTGATGTTTTGGAACTCGGGTGTTGAGTTGCTACTCGACCCCCGATTTTCAGGGCATTACAAAAACCCTAAGATGTTCTAGTTTGTTTTTAAGGGTTTTAGTATACCTGGTGATTTGGGACAAGGGATGTGAGGTTCAGATTTACCTGTGGCGAGCTTACACACATTCAGTTAAGGCATACGCTTGAATTTATCTTCCTATCAGGCTCTGTAGACGAACTGACTCAACACTCACGCTAATTGACAAACCAGGGCACTTTCAGATAAAGCTTTTAAGTGTTTAAATCCAGATCATATACCCTAATCCTTTTTTCTCTCATGGGAGTTCATCCTCCAATCCACCACATCATTGATATTCAATAGAGTGGATTGGGGAATGAACTTCCAGATTCAAGGATCCTGCAGCTACCATCTTAATGGCAAATCATTGAGCTAGGGTACCTTGAATGCATAGATGATTGGAATCACTCTGTTTCTAATATAGGAAAACATTAATAGAGTAGGATTCCAACATAACTTGACCCAACCCGTTGCCTTACATTGGAACATCATATGTGTTGTGGTTCAAGGGAGCCGAAGACTCTTCGTTATCAAAGGAGGAGATCTTCATCAACATGTTAAATGGGGCTCATCTACTTATCTGTAAGTCATTAGAGTCCAGAGACTCTTTTGATCATTCCTTTTGTAGGATTGGGTCAAAGGTGTTTTTCACCCCCTTTCAAGTCCTCATAGGAGGCCTCCGACGGGAGTGTACGTGGGGGTGCTATGTGTTGACCCTTACTCTGTGGAGAGCATAAACTTAGGTCCTTGTGTCGGTCCTTGACCTGTGTGGTCTAAAACCTGAGTGTTGTGTGTTGACCCTTGCTCTGTGGAGAGCATAAACATAGGTCCTTGTGTAGGTCCTTGACCTGTGTGGTCTAAAACTTGGGTGCTGTGTGTTGACCCTTGCTCAGGAGAGCATAAACTGTCAGGTTCCTTGTGTGGATCCTTGGCCTATGTGGCCTAAAATCTGGGTGTTGTGTGTTGACCCTTGCTCCTGTATGGGGCATAAACTTGTGTCATGGAGACACGTTAGAGTCAGCCTGATGTAGGTTGTAGTAGTTTGAGGTGAACCTGATTTGAAACCTCCATTAGTGAGATCCAATACACTCAAGGGTTGAGTGCGTCCGCTGAAAGTGGAGTAGACACGTAGTCGAACCACTATAAAAATGACTGTGTTTGAGATTGTCATTTACTTCTACTACTTGTGTGATTTCTCTAAATATTCTCATATTGCATGTGTACATGATTATCTGGAACTAAGTAGAATCACACCTCACACACAGTCACATCCATCATGAAATATGTTGTACATCTTGTTTATCTTTTGAATAGTCTTATAATTGGATCCTCTGTCAGGCTTGGAAGCTAATAGAGTTACATTGAAGAAATCCTGCTATTTGCATATTATGCAAAGATAGAGTTAATAGGTTTTAAATCATTATAAAATTTTAAAAGTCCTATTCACCCCCCTCTAGGACATCTTGGCATATTCCTACTTCAACTAAAGTGGTCATTACCGCAATTTCACTCTTTAGTTGCTTCAGCGGCTCCTCCAGCACCCACATCAACTTGGCTAGGAGCCAACCTCAGATTCATCTTATATATGTTTGAGTTGTTGAAGGGAAGATGGTTAATTGGAGCTTCTCCAACAGCCATTGCCATAAGACCATGGGTGGCTAAGACAGTCATAAGATAGGCAAATGGAATATCACTATGACCCGGATGGAGACGAAACTGAATGATAATGTAACAGATAAGAGATGGAATACATACAGAGACACCAGTAACAATTAAATGAAGGATGCGAGTCATGAAAGAGGTAAGCTTAGTCTTGTTACCAGACCTAGGATATACATTAGAGATGAAAATTTGATGGAGAATCCTGTATCTAGGTAACATATATTTGGAACTGAGCGCCACACCAGAGTTCCAATCAGCATCCATGTTGCATAACACTCTAGTTATCATTCTTTTCTCAAACTCAAAAGGTTTTCCTACAAGAGTAGAAATAGGAATTCTATCATCATTAACTGGAAGATCCATCAATCCAGATATTAAGTGATGGTCTACATCAATAGGACCTTCTCTAGTTGTAATTGTAAAAGTTAGATTCTCATAAGAGAAGTCACTTATGCAAGTAGACATGGCCTGCGCAATGGAACGGTATGCCAGATCGCCCCAATTTAAAATGTTAGCCCAACCTACAGTTTGAAGGAGGAAAACATTACTGAAAGGTTCCAAATTATTAGAGTTGACTGTCCATTCAACAATCACATTGTGAAGACGTATATCTTGCACATACTTGGGGTCTTCTTCGGGTGATCGAAGATGGCACACCGTGATTGGAACGGAACGAGAAGAAGAGGGACCACAAGAGGCTCTCTTCTTATTTCTACCTTCCATAGCAACAAGAAATATAAGGAATACAAGCAATGCAAGAAAGGAAAGATGGGTTTCAAGGAAATCATATTTTTAGCTAGAAAACCCAATAAACCACCATAAACCTTGAAATAAACTACAAAAACAAGAAAACGGAAGTGCGAAGAACTTAAATACACAAGGAAATCGAAAAAGATGCACTAACCAAGAAGGAATCGAAGGTGGGTTCGACCGCTCGTGGTAGGGCTTGCTGGGGAAGATGAAACAAATGAAGAAAAGGTACTTTTTGCACAATAAAAGGCCCCAAACCCGAGCGGCTCAAATGGTCGAGTACATACTCGACCGGTCGTGCCACGACTGGTCGAGTGTGTACTCGACTGGTCGTGCACCTCAAAATTTCTGCATTTTTCATATTTTTGAAAAAAAAATTGTAAAAATAAATAAAATAAAAACATGCAATATATTATAAATAAACACATGCAATTTAGATCATAGTGCACATACCCATATCCAATTTCAACTTAGCAAACCTGTTTATGTCAAGTGGTTTTGTAAATATGTCTGCAAGTTGATTTTCAGTCTGAATATAATCTAGAAAAATAATCTTATCTTCTACTAATTCACGAATATAATGATATCTAATGTCAATATGCTTAGTTCGTGAATATTGAATTCGAATTTTAGAAATGTTAATTGCGCTAGAATTGTCACAATACAATACCATAGAATCTTGTTGTAATCACTTAACATCCTCTTCATCCACACAAGCTGGGTGCATGCACTACCAGCTGCAATATACTCAACCTCAGTTGTGGAAAGTGATATGGAACTCTGTTTCTTATTATGCCATGAAACCAGACAATTCCCGACATAAAAACATCCACCGTTGGTAGACTTGCGATCATCAATATTACCAGCCCAATCAGCATACGAATAACCGGCTAATTGAACATTAGTATCGTGAGGATACCAAAGACCAAGTTTGGCCGAACTTGCGACATATCTCAAAATGTGTTTTACAACAATCAGGTGGGACTCTTTAGGGTTCGATTGATATCTAGCACAGATTCGTATGTTGAATGCAATATCAGGTTGGCTCGCAGTTAAATATAATAAACTACCTATCATGTTGCGATACAACTTAGGATCTACACTTTTACCTGTCAAATCCTTAGAGAGTTTAAGTGTCAAATGCATAGGAGTATCGAAATTTTTACCGCTCTCAAAACCAAACTTTTTAACCAAATTTAGAGTGTATTTAGTTTGAGAGATAAAGAACTCATCAGGAAGTTGTTTGACTTGCAAACCTAAGAAATAGTTCAGTTCTCCAACCATGGTCATTTCAAATTTGGACTTCATTAAATCTACAAACTCAACAGTCATGTTAGGATAGGTAGATCCATAGATAATGTCATCAACATATATATGTACTATCAGTATGTGAGCATTGTGTTTCTTTACAAAAAGTGTATTATCAACACTCCCCATTATAAAGTTATGACTTAGTAGAAACTTAGTCAATTTCTCGTACCATGCCCTAGGAGCATGTTTCAATCCATAGAGTGCCTTTTTTAGGCGATAAACATTATCATTATGTTTAGGGTCTTTAAAACCCTTAGGCTGTTCAATATATACTTCCTCATGCAGATCACCGTTCAAGAAAGCACTCTTAACATCCATTTGATAAATTTTGAATTTTTTGTAACAAGCAATGGATATAAACAGTCTGATAGATTTAAGACAAGATACTGGGGCAAAGGTTTCATCATAATCGATGCCTTCTATCTGAGTGTACCCTTGTACAACCAGCCTAGCCTTGTTTCTTATAATGTTACCAAGTTCATCAGACTTATTTTTAAAGATCCATTTAGTTCCAATAATGTATTTATCATTAGGTCTTGGAACTAAATACCATACATCATTCCTTACGAATTGATTAAGTTCATCTTACATAGCTACTATCCAGTTTTCATCAGCAAGAGCTTCTTTTACATTGGCCGGCTCAATCTGGGATGCGAAGCACACATAATTACAAATGTTTTCTAATTGTCTACGAGTACGCACACCAGTGAGAGGATTTCCAAGAATTTGATCAGTTGGATGGTCTTTAATTGACTGCAGTTTAGTGTCATTTTGACTAGATGAAGAGTCTGGTTTATCAAAAAAAGAGACTTCATCATCTTCCGAACTTGAGACAGGTGTATCCAGCTGATCATCTATAACCACATTAATAGATTCTTGAATAACACTGGTCCTCTTGTTGAGAACATGATATGCTCGACTATTTAGCACATATCCTAGGAAAATACCTTCATCACTTTTAGTGTCGAATTTTTCCAGATTTTTTCGGTCACGTAAAATGCAGCACTTGCTGCAAAAAACTCGTAAGTATTTAAAAGTAGGCTTCTTATTGAACCATAGTTCATATGTGGTCTTATTATTAACTTTCTAGTATAAACATGGTTAGTGATATAACACGCCGTGTTCACAACTTCAGCCCAAAGATTTTTAAGAAGTTTCATACTATTCAACATCACATTATCCATTTCTTGAAGTACCCGATTTTTTCTTTCAACAACCCCATTTTGTTGAGGTGTCTTGGGTTCAGAATACTATGCGATATTCCATGATCACTACAGAACTTCTCAAAACTGCTATTATCAAATTCGGAACCATGATATGGATTTTGGTGACATGTGATTCCTTCTCAGTTTGGATACGCTTGAGTACCCTTTTCACTTCATCGAGAGTCTCAAATTTCTCTCTCATGAAAACTACCCATGTTTACCTGGTAAAATCATCTACTATTACCAATATATATTTCTTACCGCCTCGACTCTCCGTTCTAGTTGGTCTAACAAGATCCATATAGAGAAGTTCAAGGGGTTTGGATGTGACATTGGAGTTCACTTTCTTGTGAGCACTCCTAGTTTATTTTCCAATCTGGCATTCGTCACAAATTTTATCTAATTTTTTAATCTTGGGTAGACCTCTTATTACTTCACCTTTGCTCAGTCTATAAAGATTATGGTAGTGTACATGTCCTAGGCGTTTATGTCATAGTTCGATCTCATCAGTTTGGACCATGTAACATGATAACTTAGACGAGCTTGAATCACTGACTATATAGCAGTTTTCAGATGTTCTGCGACTAATTAATATCACAGAACCATTCTCATTAGAAATTTCACAGCCTTGGTTGGTGAATTTAATGCTATGTTTGTTAAATCAAATTTGAGAAATGCTTAAGAGATTATGCTTAAGGCCTTTTACAAACATCACATTCTCAAATGGAGGAAGATTAAAGAGTTGAACCATACCTTGGCCAATAATCCTACAGTTGCTACCATCATCAAATGTGACTGAGCCATCAGTCATATCTTTAAGATTGGTAAACAAATCTTTATCACTTGTCATGTGTCTAGAGCAACCACTGTTTAAGTACCACTTTGATTGACTCGAAGCCTTGAAAGCGATGTGGGCAACCAAATAATCAACCTTAAGAACCCATTTCAATACAGTTTTGGGTTTTGGAGGATAGTTAGTTTTTCTATGCTTGTAGTTGTTGTATATTCTACCATTTGAGTTAGATTTTAGAAGCTCCTTGAGTAAATCCACAATTTTCTCAGCTAAGGGGTTATGATTCTGATTTTTATAATTGATATGGTTAATTTTAGGTTTCATAGCCTGAAAAGTTTTAGGATTTTTGAAATTATTTTGATTTAGACTTTTCCCTTTTGAGTTAAAGGTCTCCCCTTTAACGAACTTAGGAGGAGTGGACTTGCTTTTAGGAGGTGTATTTTTATCGTAGCCCAGACCAGATCTATCACCACATTTCCTTGATCCGGTTAGTAGTCTTTTTAGTTTAGGATCACCCTGGGCATACCTCCAAGTATCCTTCAAACTCAAGAGAGAAGAGACTTCTAGTTTTAGTTTTCATTATCAGATTTTAAGTTTTCAATTTGAGAAGTTTTGAAATCTAAATCACACTTAGCTTTCTAAAAATAATCTGAAAAATGTGATTTTTCTAAGACTAGATCATCAAATTTTTCTTTTAATTTTAAAAACTTTTCTTTTTGAAGTTTTAAATTTATAGCTATCTTACAACTTTCCCTGTATAGGGCATCATAGGCATCTTGTAAATCTTCATCATTTCCAGGATCACTTCTCAGATTTTCTTCACTGGTTGAATCACAACTATTTGAGAAAGTGAATTTGGCTAAAGTCATTAAGGCTTTGACCTCATTAGTAGACTCAGGTTCAGAATCGTCTGACTCAGAAGAGGCTTCAGAGCAAGACAATTCATCCCATGTGGCTAACATGCCTTTCTTTTTAGATTTGTCCTTCTTTAGACATTAGTTTGCCAGATGCCTGTATTCATGGCAGTTGAAACATTGGCTGTTTTTAATAGATTTTCAATTTTTAGATCTAGTCCTTTTTTTCTCAAGGTTTTTGAAAAACTACCCTCTTTTTACTTTTGAAAATCTTATAAAACTTCTTGGCTAATAATGCCATATCATCTTCAGAGTTTTCAAAATTAGAATTACTAACATTTTCATGAGAAATATTTTTAGAAGACTTAAGGGCGATGGACTTACCTTTAGGAGCCTAAAAGTTTAACTCATAGGTTTGTAAAGAACTAACCAGCTCTTCAACCCTCATATTATTTGTATCACGAAGTTCCTGAATGACAGTGACCTTTGAATTGAACCTATCAGGCAATGAACGTAATATCTTTACACAGACTTTTCTTTCTGGGATATTATCACCAAGACCCCACATAGAGTTGACTATGTCATTTAACTTAGTATAGATGTCCATGAAAGTTTCACTTTCTTCCATATATATTTCCTCAAACCGAGTGGTGAAGATTTAAAGTTTAGATTTCTTGACAATAGTCATACTCTCGTGTGTCATTTTTAGAATGTCTCAGGTTTTCTTTACAATATCACAAGATATAATTCTTTTGAATTCATCTGGTGATAGTGCGCAAGTGATTGCATTTAAAGCCTTTGCATTGGCACTACTTCCATTTTTCTGAAGTGTGGTTCAAGAAAAATAAGGTGTAACTTTTGTAGATTTGATTCTATCAGTGCCAGTCACTTCAGTGGTAGGAGGGGTTCATCTAGTCACTGTGGCTTACCACATGCTCTCATCTATGGACCTTAAAAAGTTCCTCATTTTGGCTTTCCAATAAGCATAATTGGAGCCATCAAAAGGTGGAGGCCTAGTGATTGAGAGGCTATCAAAATTTGACATCTTATAAGCTCAGATCGATTAGCTTAGGAAACGAAGCCAAATAAAAAGAAGTTATTAGTCTCTGATACCACTTGAAAAGGCCGAGCTAGAGGGAGGGTGAATAAGACTATGTCAAATTAAAAAATAAATGCAGAATTAAAAGAAAGATATCACAATCAAATAATAAATAAGCACAAGTAAATAGCAGCCTTAAATGTACTAATCTTGAGAGGTTGATACAAACTTAATTCTTAGGACAACCTAACTCCAAAAACCAAAGGCTTATGGCAAGACAACCTTACTAGAATGTTTGTAAGTATCAAAAACTCAAACCAATAAAGAGACAAAGGGAAATAGCAAATAAAATAAACTAAGTTATTACAACAATCCCACAAGTGCATAAAAATAAATTACACCATTTACCACAAATGCTTAAAGAAAATTACAACATTCACACATATAGGCACATTCAATCACCCACCACAACACCGGGAATTATAGCGGTTCGCTTGTGTGTACACCAACTGTTAGAAAATAGCCACACAACTACTCCACTCCTAATATCCACTCCATCGGGATATTAGCGTTCACTATGAAAAAGGTTTTCCAAGGTTCACCTTAAAACCTTCACAATTGTATCTTTGATTGGGCTTACACAATCACAAAAACCCCACACTCTGAGATTTTCTGGATCACCTCAGACAAAATCAAAAAGAGATTTTTCTGGCACAACCTCAAAAACCAAAAAAGGGATATACAAAATGTAAATGTACTTATCTGAAAATTCTCCTTTGAAGAAGCCTGGTAGAACCGATTCGATGTAGACGAAGATGTTCAATGTCCAGTCTCACAAATGAAAATGTTCTAATTCTAAATGATTTTTAATTAAGAAAGGGGAAATCACAATTCCCTTCTTAATGTAAGATTGGAATAAAGATCACAAAATCAAATAACAAAAGCTAATTAAAGAGAATATAAAATGAGCACAATATAGCTTAATGAATACACAAACTTATCTCTCAGAGTGGTGTCTTGATTTAGCTTTTAATGAATGAATAAACTCTAAAATTCGTGCTCTATTTATAGGTGAAAATACTATTCACTCGACTGGTCCAAGGGTCGGTTCAAATGGTTGAAGGATCAACAAAATTTCAAATTTTCTAGCGCGATAAGATAAAGTCGTTACTCGTCTGGTCGAGTGGGACCAAAAAAACTTGCTAGACTTTAAGTCAAGCCTGCACGACTGGTTGAGCACTGTTCACATGACTGGTCGAACAGTCTCCTGAACTGGTCGAGGTCTAACAGAAAATTCTGAAAATTCGCAACAAATCTTGGACTAGTCGAGCCAGTACTTGGACTAGTCGAACAAGGTCTAAGACTAGTCGATAAAATGACCTATAAACATATGAATTGACCCACATAAAATAAGCAATGAATATGACACAACCTAAGGTCAATATAGGGTCATCCAAACCTGTTTGTGAGTAGGAACAAATGAAACACCATTCGCTTCTGAGTCTTGATATCTTGTGATACTTGAATCTTGAGTTTGATCTCTTGAACTTAAGCTTGAGTTACGCTTGAGTTCTTGAGTCTTTAACATACTGTAGTTGAACTTCAAACTTGAACTTGAGTTTTTGAAATTTTAGCTTGAAACCATGAACTTCAACACTCTTCACTTCAACTTAAAGATGTAGGCAAGTTCGATGAAGATCTAGAGAACTTTAAAATGTACGAACTTGATCACTTCAAATCAAAGCATGATACATATACAAAATGGTTTGGCACAACAAAATTTAACAACACTACGAGTGCTAGACTTACGCAATAACATTTACAGTAATTCGCTAGGTTCTAGTAACTTGTTCATATATGTAAGTTCCTCATATTGTAGTATTGATGGTGGGTTAAGCATATTCATAGGTGGTGAATAAGATGAATGGATTAGAATCTTGATTTGATACATATACGACAGATGTAGAAATCAGATGGTTAGTTTACTATGATCGGGTGGTTGAAAATCAAAGTAGACGGTTAGTGTCTTTATTTAGCAGTGAATATTTAATTAAACGGTTGGTTATGATGGACATGTGAGAATACTTAGATATATGATAGTCTGTCTTATAAATCAACGGTCGGATGTCTTGATCTAAGGATGAAATTATTCTCAATGGTCAGATTTAAGTTAATAAATAGATGTAAGGTTAGGATAAGCTAAATTGGTGACATACGCAGGTATATACTAAATTAAATTTCATGGTAACACTCAAGAACTTTCAATACTCGAGTATTGAAAAGTTCGGGGTGTAACACCTAATCATTACCATGGTGCACCATGACGACCGAAATCAGGACGATACCAGTGTTATACAATGACCTTGGGTTTTATAGAATAATCGAGAGCCACGCAACATGGCAGTCGAGACTCACTACTATTAATCAATGTGCCAAAATGACTCAAGACATTGAAACCCCTCCTCGTCCAGTAAGGTAGGTCAGACATGCAATTCCAAGGGGACCGATAGGAGAGAGGCCTATCGGCCGAAGAAAGTGTTCTTGCCGCATAACCACTAGCCTTAGCAGAGGACTCTGAATCAAAGAATAGTCAAGCCACCACCAACTCATAAAGAAGTCTAGAAAAGGGTCATGAATCCCATATTTTCTGTCCCCCCTGAAGCAATGACTCGAACCTAGAAACGTCATTAGCAGCGATGTCAAGTAGCTAAAAGAAGAGAATTGGCAGAGACCAAAAATGCATGTCGGTCAAAACCATACAACCACGTCCATTTGAGAGAATCCCTCAAACAAAGGAACAGTTGACATTATACACAGTTGAAGTAATTCTGAGGCCTGTCGAGCATGATCAAGTCATGGAAGATAGTACTTAGCTTCACAATACAACAAAATTGGGCAATATTGATAATTGTGACGACTTGTCGGATTATCTCAGCGACGAGTAGTTCTCAGGTGACGATCTACTGATCGATGAACTAATGGAAACACCCAAAGAATTGAAAGTGTCTTCACCTGCTTTTAAGCAAATATGGGAAACTCCAATGACCGATAAGAATGCTAAGTGTTCCGAGGTAGGTTCTAAGGAGCAACACAGTTAGAAACATTTGTGGTGCAATGTTTGCATTCAAAGATTGTTTTTAGATCATTGTCGGCCATGGTGTTTGATTGCAACATGTTACTTACTCTCCCATCCAGTTTTTAGGCCAAGACATCTCAGCCCAATAAGATGGTAGGTGGCATAGTTTATAATATTCTTGATTAGTTTATAATATTCTGGAATTAGGACAAAGTCAAATTCGTTTTGGCCGATAACAAGTTATTCTTCACTACATCAAATTCAAATGAGGCCTACTACTATGGGAATGAAGTAGGACCGATTCACTTTACCGAAAGGAACAAGCATGGACGCCTGATTGGGATATATATATATATATATATATATATATATATATATATTATATATATATATATATATATATATATATATATAATATATATATATATATATATATATAAAGAATCTAGACAGTGTTGTGCAAGATATTGTTGTTGTGATTCACCTATCAAGGCATTGTACCTTCTTAGTTGGTTCCATACTGCACTATTGAAGAAATCCCATGACTAGTACACCAACAAATGAGAAGAGAATGACCGACTTCACGGCTAGAATAAAGTGGCTTAAAGAGAGGTTAAAAGAGGCTGACAATGGTTGCTTTGTAAATTTGGCCGATATGGTCATTCTAGCTGATGAAGTAGATAAAAATGAAACATATATGGACTTAAAAGAATCCCCTGGTAAGTTAAAAGATTTTCAGGCTCCGGTTCAAGATCTCTTAGTCGAGGTGAACGTAGAAACCGAGTAGGACTCTAAACTAACTTTTATCAGTCGATTCCTGGAGCCACAAGATAAAGCTAAACTCATTGGTTTGCTTAGAGAGTTTGTTGATTGCTTCGCATAGGATTACCATGTGATGTTGGGAGTAGATCGAAACCTACTTGAGCATAGGTTGCCAATAAAGGAAGGTTATCGATCGTACAAGCAATTGTCCAGGCGAATGACAGCAAAAGTCACTCGAAAAATAAAGAAAGAGATCAAATGGTTGCTAAAGGCCAGCTTCATTAGGCATATTGAATATGGAAATTGATCTTGAATATGGTCCCAATCATAAAAAAGAATAGTAAGCTACTAGTATGTATCGATTTTATAAATTTAAATCTGGTCACATCCAAGGATGAATATTCGATGCTTGTGGCCAACAATTAATCGATTGAGCAGCTAAACACCAGATGGTTTCCTTCATAGAAGGCCACTCCAAGTATAACTAGATATACATTATGCTTCACGATGGGCCGAAAACAACATTTAGGTGACCTAGGCCTTTGGGAACCTATTGTTGGGTAGTCATGCGGTTTGGGCTCATGAATATATGGGTTATGTATCAAAGGACAATGAATGCTATCTTTCATGATATGATCGTCCAATTCATGGAAGTTTACGTCGATGATGTAGTTGTTAAGTTGGTTGATGTAGCGGATCATTTCGCTCATTTATGTAAGTCGTTTGAGCAAATGAGGATTCACATGTTAAAAATAAATACCCTCAAATGCGCCTTTAGGGTGTCGGCTAAATTTTTTTGGTATTCTTTGTTCACCAGCGAGGAATTAAAGTAGACCAAAATAAGGTTCAAGCAATCAGAAATGCCCACCCTCCAAGGAACAAATCAAAATTGCAACGCTTCCTTAGACAAGTTAATTTCATGCAAAGATTTATTTCCAATTACGCAGGAAGAACTAACGTCTTCTCTCCATTGATGAAACTAAAGTAGGGAGCTTAGTTCAAATGGGAGGCATAACATCATTTGGCTTTCGAAAAGATTAAAGATTAATTGATGAAGTCATTAGTGTTAAGGCCACCCATCAAAGGTCAATCACTCAAGTTGTATGTCACATCATCAACAGAGTTGGTTGAAGCATTACTATCCCATGATGACGATGATCGAAAAGTGTGAGTAATTTATTACCTGAGTCGGACAGTCCTAGATACTAAGAGATAATAGTGGGCAATAAAGAAGTTATGCTTATCTATGTACTTTATGGCTACCAAGCTAAGGCATTATTTGTTGTCTTAAAGAGTTAATGTAATAGCATTGACTGATTTAATAAAATATATGTTAAATCGAAAGATTTCGATGGCCAAATTGGTAAATAGGTTTTGGCTCTGTCTGAGTTTGATCTTAGGTACTTACCCTAAAAGGCAGTAAAGGGTCAAGTTATAGCCAATTTTCTGGCTGATCATCCATTTGACTTGGACGGCCAACTTTCCTTGGAGGTTTTAAACTTGTATCATGTATCTTTGACTCCTTGGAAGTTGATTTTTTATGGCTTGAAGACCCATAAAGCTTAAGAGTTAGGATTATACTAATCGCACTGAATGAAAACATGCAAGAATTCGTGTTCCATCTAAAATTCGAATGTATCAACAATCAGGCTGACTTCGAGTCTATAATAATTGGTTTAGAATTACTAATGGAACTTGGCGCGTGAAACGTGACAGTGGTGGGTGATTCATAATTAGTGAGACATCAGATGGCAAGACTGCTCAAGTGCACCAACCCAGCACTGTTACCATATTATGCCTTGGCATCCCAGATGTTGGATAGCTTCGATGAGGTACAATTAATGCATATAACTCGAGATCACAATATGGACGTCAATGAAATGGCATAGATGGTCGTAGGACTGGACATCTCGAAAGGATCGGTCGAAAGGATGATCAGGGTGAAAATGAAATTCTTACCCTCAATCTTTAAGAGGGAAGCAATTATAAAAGTATGCCAAGTCGAGATAGATGACGATGACTGGAGGGATCCCTTTATGGGTTATCTTCAAAGCCCACATACTAAGGCTGATAAATATATGAGACGGTCGGTCGTCAATTATGTCACAATTGACGACGAGTTGTACTGGAAATTAGCCGCTGGTGTGCTATTGAGATGCCTAGCTAAAGGGGAAGCTATACTAGTTATGGACGAAGTCCATGAAGATTTGTATGAAGCTCATCAAGCCGGGAGAAAAATGATGCTTACACTCAAACATTGGCTTTATTTCCTCAAATTCTTAGACAATGCGCAGCTTATTGGCCTCCATAGTTTTCTTCTAGTTCTTCCATTGAGATCTTTCATCCATGAAGATGTTTAGGAAGTGTAGGTGTTGATCGATGCGACTACCAATTAAGGAAACTCTGCCTTTTGCCTCTCTCTTGCCAATAAGGCTCACGAGCGATAAAGCCTAGTAATCAACAATATGTGAGTCCAAGAAGGTAGGAAGATCCTCTGGGACGGAAGCATCCTTCACAACATAAGCACACTGCTTCTCCTTGATGCCTTCCAAAGATCAGTGCGTTGAGCTTGAAGGACTCGCAGTAGGGTCCTGTTGAATTAATACACCTTGTTCCAGAGGAGGCGGTCATTCCACGCTCTCTTATAAGTATCACCCATGAGGTCAGATTCTTCCTGAGCAAATGTTTGTTGTCTCAATACTTATCAACCCTCTGCAACTCGAATTCGAGTTGGAAATATCGATCTTCAAGATAGTGGAGTTTTCTTAGCACTTCCAAAGTCTTCCTTAGAGAAGTGTCAGATTCAATAGCCTCGGAAGCATCGTTGATGAAGAAGCCAATGTCAAACAAGAGGGAACACAGACCATAATCAACTAGGCCGAGATCAAGTATCTCTTTCAGATAGGCCTTCACTTGACTAAGGAAAGAAGAAGGGGATTGGTTGAGAGCCATTTTTGCAAATTAGAGGAGTTTGGGGTAGTATATGGGTATTTAGTGAGCTACAGTATGGGGTTTAATGTTGTTTATATAGGCAATTACGCCTTCCACCATGTTCGATGTATTATGGGTAGTTATGGCATGCAATGATGCTTCGTGTTCCCAAGAAGTCGGAACGTATAGTCGTCATGGAAATTATTTCAGCTAAGGCACTGCACATCTCATCATTTTCCATGTCTCACATCATCAAATTAGTTATAGATCACAAAAATAAGGAAAATGTCAAGAAAAATACGACCGAGGAAATAAAAAAAAAGTGGTGTAGTGGCCGATTTTATTAATTGATATATGTACAGAAGAAAAGTTAAAATTTAAAAGACAAACTTTTAGTAATCACACCCTTAACTTCCTCATGCCTCTCCTTCTTCTTGGCAAAAATGGCCTGATGTCTCAATCTCACCCGCCAAACTTGGCCAATTGTCTCTTTTTTGCCTTTTCAAATACGGTCAGATCCCTAGTTGTTGTCTTTCTCTGGTCACACTCGACCTTTTTTCCTCAAAACTTTTCTTCAACACCTCCAATTGTGCCTCAAGAGTGACAATCTGTACACTCATATCCTCCAAATCGGCCTTAGATTTCCTTAGCTCTTCATGTTAGGCCGAGAACCTCTTAGCAACGTCACTGAATATTGCCACTTGAGAAGTTACATTCACTCGCTCAGATTCGAGGTGTTCAATCATGATGTGGAGCTCACAATTCTCTTTTATGCGATCCAAAAATTCTTTCAGTGCTTGCAATTTGACCGCAAGGCTCTTATCTGAACAAGAGAATACTTGGTATTGATCGATCAGTTTGGTAAGCTTCTCAATCAGATTGGTCAATGTAACCTGTTGTACCCCCGAGTGTATCAGCGTCTGGATTTCCTCTTTAAAATGTTGTACCCAGGTGGAGGGCATAGGAGACTTGGTCATGAATATATCGCTACTAAGAGCATGTTGGAGGGAGGAGAGAATGTCTTCAATTAGAAGACATTTTCAGTTGTCATGGTAGATACCAAAGCATCATAAGTTAATATCAGCGCTGGATCAGGAATTGGTTCTGAATGAGGAACAAAAATGTTGGTCGCTTAAACTTCTTTCATTGCTCAGTTAAAGATGATGACTTCGCGTGCTACGCATGACCGAAGTGGTTCTTCATCATGGGAGGATCCCACAACCGGAGATGGTTGTTGAGTAGATGTTGGAGTAAGCATGAGGAGGAAGCTCTCTAAGAGCTCTGGGGAGTGGCAGCTAATGGATGCGTGTTCACTTCAGCTTCGTCTTCTCCGTCCCCTTAGTCAATAACAATTGTGGGCGACTAAGGCTGATCGACTGTATGCACAGGTTTCTCTCATTAGTCGTTGTCTCTTGGATGGGAGGAAGACGAAGAGGCTCGTTGCGCATTGTCCCTTTAGAATCAGTGGCTTGCTACTTTATTGCTTCGATGGCCTTAGCAACTGGTTCGACTTGTTGATGTGTTGGTTCTGGAATAGCTTGCATAACTTCATCCAATAACTCTTGAGTTACTACAATTAAAGAAAGTCAGAAATAAAAGGAAATGTGAAAAAAGGGCAGGAATGAAGGTAACATCGACCTAAGTTATAATGGACCATGACGATGGTGAATTAATTTCCTATTGACTGAGGATTTTTAATGATCTTTGCTATCGGTAGGGCAGAAATTGGAAATGGTGGCGAATTGGGTTTATAAGGGGTGGGATATTTTTCATCGAACTGAAGAGTTGGATTATTCAATCTCTCCCTATATATCTTGTCACCATCTGATCCAACATCGATTATAATGAGAATCTCTATAACATATAAGGCCTTCCTCAATTTCCATGGCATAATCTTCGATAGAGGGCCATGGAAAGTACTTAGTTTGAAAATATTTTTCAAAGGAAGTTACATCGTCGACCGAAGAAATACCTAGTTTTTACAATGTCACTGGGCTGTGTGTCCTATCTAATGATGGCTGACTTGTTGATGTCGGCTATGTGGTTGGATCAACTCAGATGAGGACTAGAGTTGGAACTTCATGACCTAGACTGAGAGAAGGTCCTAAGTCGAGATCCTTGCAGGAACAGGGGAAGACAAGAGGGCTAGAGTCTGACGAGGAACGGGCCCCTTTAAAATTGCAGTTTTTGCCATAATGCATTAATTGCGGAAGTTTGCCGGAGCTAGAGAACGAAGGCTATGTCCTAAAGGGGGCGATTAGGACCAATTTAAAAATATATGCCAATTAAAAATAATAATTTTCTAACTTAAACTAATTAACAATTAAACTAAATAAGACAATATAACTCTAAGGCTTCCAAGCCAATAGAGGGTCCAATCACATTGACTACAAAAGATTTGCAATTAAGACAACTAATTTATAAAATGATAGTGAATATGTGTGTGTGGGATGTGGTTCCTATTAACACTAGACATTCATCTAATCATGCAACATAATTTAAACATTTAAACTTACAAGCATAATTAAACAAATGCTAAAATAACAATCCCAAACACAATCATATATAGTGGTTCAGTTACTTGACTACTCCATTCTAGACGGACGCACTCAACCCATGAGTGTACCGGATTTCACTATCGGAGGTTTGAAATCAAGTTCACCTCTATCCTTTACAACCCTACGAAAGGACTCTAAGATTAATTCTCTACACAAGAGTAAAGGTCCTACTCCCGAACCCGACAATTTAGGCTCTACGCAAAAGCTTAGATTTAGACTCCACACTAGAGTCAAGGTCGTACATAAGAGCCAAGGTCCTATACAAGAACCTGATACATATTCTCCCACCGAAGGCTCCCACAAGAGACTTTGGTTGGTTTCTCCTTAGGCTAACCAACAACCTTGGTCTTACACAAGAACCATGGATTTAGGCTCTACACAAAGGCCAAGGTCCTAAGAAAGAACCTATTTGAGTTTGGGAATACAAACTCTTATCATCAATCTTACACAAGGAAAGTGACTAAACATGGACTCTAACTCATGACACTTGTCTTACTTGTCGAATTGAGTTCCTTTTGTAGCTCCATCTTGGATTGGTTGATCTCCACTCTGCCATGATTCAATCATCTCCCTGATGCTGCCCCGATCATGTTGTCGATGTTTCACCAAGGCTTGAGCTCTTTGATCAATCACCTTGCTTGTGATGCTCCCTTGAGGTGACCAAGGTAATGGGAGGTAGGTTGAATCTCCTACAACTAGTGGAAAGTTGTTTTTCCTAGAGAATTTACCTAGATGGGTCTCCTAGAAGATTTGGACAATGGTTTGCCAAGATAGAAGTGGAGGAGTTCAAGCACATCTCCAATGGTTAGGTTGGAATCCTCATTAAAGTTGAAATCTCAAGGGAGATTGCTTGAAACTCAATAGAATAAAGGCATGGAACGAGGGATATGCACATGGAATCATCCTACCTCTGGTTACTCTAAAAACACATCAAAATGCTCAAGAACCGAATTTCCTTTATAAAAAGTTCAAGCTCTAACAGTAAAAAAACGGGTAGAAAATGGCTATGTCAATGTCATCGAAGGGTTCCTTGATGTCATCGAATAATCGAGACAATATATGGTATTTTCTTACTAGAAAATTCTGGACCATTATTGATGTCATTGATTGACCTTTGATGTCATAGAACACTAAGTCATCGTGTCATCAAAGGGGCTTCGATGCCAAAGAGAAAGTCAGAGGAAAAAATCCAAAACCTTGCTGGACAATTTTGTCTCTTAATCGATGTCATGAGGAGACTTCGATGTCATCGAAACATAAGTTTTGATGTTATCGAAGGGACCTCGATACCATCGAGAATTTCAGAGTAAAATTCAGTTTGGTGCTGGACATTCCAGACTCTCAATCGATGTCATCGGTCAGGTCTTCGATGTCATCTTAGATTGTTCGATGACAACTCGATGCTATCAAACATCACCTGAAAACTGTTGTTTTGGGCAATCTTATACACATCAAATTCGCACCTCTTCTAGCCTTGTTTATTATGTTTTTCTTGGTCTCATAAGGTTAAAGGATGACCAATTAAGTATACCTATTAGGTCAAGATCATCTAAAGGTTTATTAGTTGTTTTGGGTTAAGGGATAGGGTCACCAAGGCACCTCATTTACCTGATGTTGCTTCATTGATGCTTCGACTTTGTTTGTGTCTTCAGTCTTCACTTTCTAAAGGCTCAACTGACTACATGATACAATGACTCACGTGATTGACAAACTGGGTGTAAAAATATGTGCACTAACAATCTCCCCCTTTATCAATTACGTGACAAAAACCTAACCTAAGACCATGTCATAGTCCATACCAATGACATACCAAAACAACTAAAGATATTACATGTCAAATATAAAATATTTACAACTCAATACACTAAGACACGTAATACTTGCATTGATCCCTCTAAATTCTTCCTCAATCAAACCTACAATAAACAAACCCTACACAAGAGAATGCATGTTTTAGTGGGACTTGATCTTTCTCCTCATTTTTGTTAGTATTTGACAAAGGAATTAAGGGATATAGATTTTATGAAAGTTTCAGAGTTAGTTGGTTCTCTTCAAACTTATAAGTTAAATTTCAAAGCTCCTAAAGTCAAATCTATTGCTCTTAAATCTTCTAAATCTAATTCAAAGGAAACTAATGCAAATTCTGATTTTTAGAAAAATCTCATTTTTTCGATTGTTTTGTTAAAACAAAATTAGATTTGAGTTTTAAGTCTTCTGAATTGCAAAAACTTAAAACCGAAAATGAGAAACTAAAACTTGAAGTTTCTTCCCTTCAGATTTCAAGGGACACTTGGAAATATGCCCTTGGTGACCAAAAACTTGAAAAATTATTAACCTCATCGAGGCGATGTGGTGACAAGTCTGGTCTGGGTTATATTAAAAATAACTCTTTGAAATCTAAGGATTCTACTCCTACCTTTGTAAAAGGAGAATCCTCGAACTCTAAAGCTAAGACTCTAAGAGATTCAAATTATAAAATGAATGACTTCAAAAACTTAAAACCTTTTCAAGTCTCTAAAATAAATAATAATGTCATCAGCTACAAACATCGAAGGAATAATAAACCTCCTTTAGCTGAAAAAATTGTGGACTTGCTTAAATATCTATTGAAATCCAACTTTGATAAGACTGGAGTATATAGGAAAAGGAGAAATCCTAACTCCCAAATACAATGTAAAGCAAGAGATCCTCTTGAACCTAGAACCGTAATGAAATGGGTTCCAAAGGTTAAGTGTCTTGTTGCCCACACAACTTTCAAAGCTAGTAGCCATTCCAGATGGTACCTGGATAGTAGATGTTCGAGACACATGACAGATGATAAAGTTATATTCTCAAACATCAATGAAGTAAATGAAGGCTCAGTTACATTCGAAGATGGAAGTAACTGCAAGATAATTGGCCAAGGTAATGTACAACTTCTTAACTTACCTCTCTTCGAAAATGTTTTATACGTTGAAGGATTAAAACATAATCTTCTGAGCATATCTCAGATCTGTGATAATAAGCATAGTGTAAAATTTTTAGATTATGGATATGAGATTATAAATAAGAAAGGAAGTGTAATATTAAATGGTCACAGTACGTCTAAAAATTGTTATATAATTGATAACTCTTGTTTAACAAATCATTCATGTTACATGGTCTAAACAGATAAGACTGAACTATGGCATAAACATTTTAGACACGTAAATTATAAAGATCTATATAATTTGAGCAAAAGAGATCACCTACGTGGCCTACCCAAACTAAAAAAGATAGAAAAAGTGTGTGGTGCATGTCAAATAGGCAAGCAATTTAGGAGTAGTCACAAGAAAGTGAACTCCTTAGCCACGAGTAGACCTCGTGAACTTCTCCATATGGATTTCGTCGGACCAACTAGAACGGAGAGTAGAGGCGGAAAGAAATATTTTCTAGTTGTAATTGATGACTACACTAGATATACTTGGGTAGCCTGTCTAAGAGAAATTAGATACTCTTGATGAAGTCAGAAAATTTTTAAAACATATCCAGACTGAAAAAGAGTTATTTATGGTCAAAATTAGAAGTAATCATGGTACCGAATTCAAAAATAGCAATTTTGAGAAATACTGCAATGATCATGGTATATTGCATGAATTTTCTACTCCAAAAACACCTCAACAAAATGGGGTGTTGAAAGAAAACATAGTATTCTTCAAGAGATGACTAGTGTAATGCTAAATAATATGAACCTACCAAAAACTTTATGGGCTGAAGCTGTTAGTACTGCATGTTATATAATTAATCGTGTTTATATTAGAAAAGCTAAAAACAAAACAGCTTATGAATTATGGTTTAATAAAAAGCCCATAGTTAAATATTTTCAAACTTTTGGAAGTAAATGCTTTATTTTACATGACCGAGAAAACTTAGGAAATTTTGAAGACAAGAGTGATGAAGCAATATTTTTAGGTTATGCTATAAACAATTAGGCATACCATGTTCTTAACAAAGGAATTGGAGTGATACAAGAATCTATAAACGTTGTGATAAATGATCAACAAATCACACCCAGTCCAAATCAAGATGATGATGATGATGATGTCAATTTGATTAATATACCTGACTCTTCATCTAAATCAGACAATACTGAGTTAAGGTTAGTCAAAGACCATTCAACTAATCAAATACTTGGTAACCCTCGCACTGGCGTTCAGACAAAAAGACAACTAGAAAATATATGTAATTATGTCTGCTTTACTTCCTAAATTGAACCGGGTAATGCAAATGAAGCACTCACTGATGAAAGTTGGATTAATGCCATGTAGAAAGAATTAAATCAATTCATCAAAAATGATGTATGGTATTTAGTTTCCAGACCTACTGATAAACATGTGATTGGAACCATGTGGATATTTAAAAATAAATCTGATGAAATGGGAAACATTATAAAAAATAAGGCACGACAGGTTATACAAAGGTATACTCAAATAAAAGGTATTGATTACGATAAAACCTTTACACCAGTTATGCACCTTGAATCAATCAGATTATTTATTTCCATTGCATGCCATAAAAAATTGAAAATTTATCAAATGAATATAAAAAGTGCTTTTCTAAATGGTAATTTGAATAAGAAAGTATATGTTGAACAAACAAAGGGTTTTGAAGATCCCAAACTTTCAAATCATGTTTACCGTCTTAAAAAGACACTTTATGGGTTGAAACAAGCTCCCAGAGCGTGGTATGAAAATTTGACTAAATTTTTACTTAGTCATAATTTTGTTATAGGTAATATTAATAAAACTCTATTCGTCAAGAAATATAATGATCATATCCCGATAGTTCAAATCTATGTTGACAATATATTTATCGATCTACGTGCGCTAACCTATCTACTAAGTTTGCAGATCTAATGAAATCCAAGTTTGAAATGAGTATGGTCGGTAAATTAAACTATTTCCTTAGATTACAAGTCAAATAACTTGAAAATGGAATGATCATCTCACAGACCAAATATGCATTGAACCTTATGAAAAGGTTTGACTTTGAGAATGATAAGAATTTTGATACTCCAATGAGTATGACTCTTAAACTCTCAAAAGATGTATCAGGTAAAAGTGTAGACTATCGACTATACTGTAGTATGATCGGTAGTCTTCTATACTTAACTACTAGTAGACCTGATACTGCATTTAGTATTGGAATATGTGTTATATATCAATCTAAGCCTAAAGAATTGCACTTAACTGCTATTAAATGGGTAATCAGATATGTCACAAGCTCTATGAACTTAGGTCTATGGTATCTAAATGATACGTCTATACAAATTGCAGGCTATACAGATGCAGACTGGGCAGGAAATGTTGATGATAGAAAATCTACCACCGGTGGGATGTTTCTATGTTGGAAACTACTTACTATCTTAACTCAGCAAGAAACAAAATTTTGTATCTCTCTCTACTGCCGAAGCTTAATATATTATAGCAAGAAATGCTTGCACTTAGCTAATATGGATAAAAAGAATGCTAGCTAACTATGGAATTATGCAAGATACGATGACTTTATATTGCGATAATTCAAGTGTAATAAATATCTCTAAATATCCAATTCAATATTCTCGTACGAAGCATATCGATATACAATACCATTATATTCAAGAATTAGTTGAAGACAAATCTATCATGTTGAAATACATTCAAACTGAGAAGTAGCCTGCAGATATACTGACTAAGCCGCTTGACAAAGTTAAATTTTTAAATTTGAAGCATGATATTAGATTATGTATTGTTAAATAATTATTTTATTTGTTTTTCTACATTTATGTTTATGTTTATTTTTTATGATGAAATGCATGAAATAAAAATAAAATATTAATAAAAACTAAAAATTTAAATTTTAAAAATTTTGGAATTTTTCAACCAGCCTAGCATGGGCTCTAGCCAGTCGAAGAATTCGACCAGTCGAGCACCTACTCGGGCTAGTCGAAGATTGCACGGATTTGCCTCAAAAAGGGAAAAAATCCCCAAATCCATTTCATTCCTCATCGTCTTCCTCAGCTAGCCGGTGCCCCATTCGACCAACCCATCTTCCAAACTCACTTGTATGTGATTTATTTTCAAATTCCTTCAAGTATTTAGTGGTCTCATGCTAGATAATCATATTTGAGTAGATTTATCATCATTTGAAACCCTTTTTATTGTGAGTTTTTCTCCAAATCTGATCTACTCTTTTGCTTTGATATTTTTCTTGTGCATTCTGAAATGGAATATAGATCTAAGAAAATGGCTCGCAAGAATCATGTCGGTTCATCTTCTAGATCAACTTCTCTTGGTGTACGGACCCTACAGTCACCGGAGGATGATTCAGAATATGTTCAGGACTTTCAAAGAAGGGACATAATCATAGAAAAATCTATTAATTTAGACCACATTGCTAGGTTTGGTCTTGTTCCTATTCTTTCTAAGGTTGGATGGGAACGCATTTTGAGTTAAGGTGGAACGGCTTACCGGTCCATAGTGCAAGGCATGTATGCCTATATATGTGATGTTTCACTTGAGAATTTGACATTCTCAATTAAATTTGTTAAAGAAACATTCACAATAATGCCACACGTTATTTCTACATTGAAGGATATAGTTGTTGCGGATGATGGTATACCAATCCCTACATTGTCGGAGAAGATGTCGAACTCTGAAAAACAAAATATCACTCATAAATTATGTCGCTTTAATGCTAAATGTCGATTGGGTAATGCCCTTCCCGCAAACCAAATGCTCCCAAAATACTGCGTCTTACAACAGATTTTTACGTCTAACGTATATCCTCTAGCCGGGAATAAGACTAATCTTACTCCCTTCATGCTTAGAGTGTTTCACTCCATTGTATCAGGTATTCATGTCAGTCTACCTTCCTTAATCTGTTACATCATCATTCAGTTTCGCTTGCATCCTAAGCATGGTTCGATTCCCTTTGCTCATCTCATGACTTGCATTGCATTCACTAACATTCAAATTCCTACATATGGGGCATCGGAATCCAAACTCCCATTTAACAACTTAAATATGAATATGATGAACCTTACTCCTCTTCCTGGACAAAATGAAGAAGAAGAGAAAGCGCAGCCTACTACAAACACAACAATGGAAGATATTTTTAATGAGTTGGACGATTCTGATCATCCAGTTAATTCCGACTACCATCTCTCTCAATTTGATGAGAGACTTTCTGCATTAGAGAAGAAAGTGGAGTCTTTGCATGTATCATAGACTTCATTAGCCCAAACCCAAAAGTCTACAATAAAGTACATGAAAAAGTACTTTCATCCCATCAACTGGAGTTTGTGGCTAAATGATCCCTCGATACCTGCTCTTTCTTCCTCTGGGTTGAATTAAGCTAGATTTTCTTTATTTTTCATACTTATGCTAGTTATGTACTTAAACCTTATTTTGTGTTTGCCTTGGTACTTTAGATGCTTTTGCTGACAGTTAACTTTTTATTAACTATTTCATATGCTAATTTTTTTTTTAATTTCATATGGTTGGAGATTTCCTATGCTTACCCTTATTCTCTTACTACATGCTCATTATATTCATCTTATTTCTTCTATTCTTCCTTTGTTAAATTGTGACAAAAGGGGGGAGAGATATGCTAGTAAATGCTATATAGTATGGGGGAGAAAAAAATGAAAATGTATGATATAATGTATGGAATGAATACATGGATATTATGTGTATGGAATCTATGAAATGAATGCATGGATGCTATGTGTATGGAATGTTATATGTTTATTTCACAGGGAGAGTGCCGGTTAAGCATCATCAGTTGGTGAACTAAAGAGTACATGCTACAAAGATTTTCACATATTTAAAGATGTGTATGATTACATATTTGTAATATTAAGTGTTTTGTCACGAAATTAACAAAGGGGGAGATTGTAAGTGCTAGGATGTTGAGCACACTTAGGTTGTCAAATTTCGTAAGACAAAACCACTTCAAAGTAGATCTTCAAAGATCGGTCTATGTTCAAGAGAAGATCAAGTTCAAGATTAGTTTTTGTTCAAGAGAAGATCAAGCTCAAGATCGGTCTATGTTTAAGAAAAGATCAAGCTCAAGATTGGCTGATATTCAAGATGAAGTCCAGGACAAAGTTCGAGCTCAAATTCAAGATGAAGTTCGAGACTAAGTTCAAGCCAAAGAGAATCATATATTTGATATATCTCAAGTGGTATAAACCCTAGAAAGACCTTAGGACTATGTGCTTTCAAAAATGTTTAATCATGGGTTTTTTCATTTGTTTTTGCCTGGAATTTGGATAGCCTAACTTCTGGCCAGGCCAGCCTAAGCTTCCTTGGCTAGCCCAACTTCAAGCCCAAAGCAACTAACAACTTTTGTTGCAAATTCGGCTAGTCCAATCTTGAAATTCAGCTAGCCCGAGAAAGTTCGGGTCAAATTCCAGCAACATCAACTTTTGAAATTCTCGAGAATTCGACCGGCTGAAGGGAAGATTCAGCTAGTCGAATTGTGTTGTTCGGCCAACCGAAGTTGACCTCAAGCCAGCCAAATTTTGGATAATTCTTATCCCGCGTAATCTGAAATCCTTTGAACAGAATCCGTTAAACTTAGACTAGTCGAAGCCTATCTTGGGCTAGTCAAAGTTCTAACTTCTTTGCCTATAAATTGAGGTTTTCTCTCATTCCAAATTACATAATTTTAATTATCAGAATTCTTCTACAAGAGAGAAAAAAGCTCAAGTTATTAGCAAACTATTGGTTAGTATTTATAATTTATTTAAATAGTTTTTTCAATTCCCTTTAGTCTCAAATCTTTTAAGTTTAATCTAAGAGAGTAAACTATACTCCTCTTTGATATCTAAGAAAATTGAATTAAGTAGCTTTTGGGTTTAACAAAATTAAAATCTATAGAACCCTAGACCCTTTCTATCTAATTGAACACGACACCATCTACATTCAAGAAAAAGGTCCTGTTACAAGCTTCTGCTATATCTTTCATGGTTGAAGATAAGTATACCATCTATAACTCTTTTTAGGTTTTTCTGAGATCTCCTATGAAAATCTTAGTTAAGGTTTTGTTTGATATAACCTGGTAAAATCTCAGTTTGAGTTTTTATTGTGATAGCCTGTGAAAATCACAAGGAATTGTATCAGATTATTAAGGTGATCCTGTGAAAACCTTTTTTTATAGTGAAAGCCAAAATTACGAGGTAAGTAATTTTGGGAGTGAAGTAGGTTTGGTTGTTTTTAAAGCACTGAACCACTATAATTTTGTGCCATGTGGTGAATGTTTTATTCTTTTTTTGGTAGATTGGATGTATTTGATTATTTTAGTTGTATGGTGAATGTTGTAATTTTTTAATTTACTCTTGGTAGTTAGAAGTTTTGATTTTGAAAATATTCGTGAAATAAGATTGTCATGCCTAAAATTTTAGGTGAAGGTTGTCCTACGAATTATTTGGAATCAAGGTTTCAATACTCAAACAATTGAGATCTTTGTATTATTTACATTTTCAGCACTTGTTTTGATTATTTGGCATTGTCCTATTCACCCTTCCTCTAGGATATCGTAGATTGTTGGAAATAATGTGTTGAAAACAGTTGATAATATTTAGAAAAATATAAAATTAAATAATAAAATAAAGTAAGAAAATATGACTTATTTATTTGAGTCAAGGCATGACTGACTCACTTGTCATGCCCCAAACTCGGAAACCGGGCTCACAAAATTCTCGATCACCGAATCCATCGTTGACAGCCTCCGTACTACCCCATTCTTAGCTCTCGGCACCCATATACCAGGTTCCGATCCTAGGATCCCACAAGGAGGATTTTCAGCATGAATTTAGTCCATAATAAGCATAATCAAAAGCATAACCCACGAACAATAACCAAAACACCATCATAAAATCCACTATGATTAAAAACTTTAAGTACAATGTGCATAAAGGGGAATACAATAGATAACAAAAAGGCTCTGGAAGCTCAGTTGCACACTCCTGCTCCTACTCGGCTACAACCTAGCGTCACCTGCACGCATCAATCGTGCATAAGCTTATAAAAACCTTAGAGGTGGTGAAAGTGTGTACGCAAGGTAGAAATGCAAGATGCAATATCAGAGTAATGCGGAAACATGCTGATAAGTCCATGAATACTATCAATCGTACCAAGGCTATGCGATGCAAGGCATGAATGCTATCGGGGCCATGCGATGCAAGACATGAATGCTATCGGCCACACCAAGGCCATGTAATGCAAGGCATGAATGCTATCGGCCACACCAAGGCCATGCGATGGGAGATGCAACTCAAGCATACCAATCCTCATCTAAATCCACATATCAATACAACTCATCTCTAGGATATCACCGGGGTCTAATACACTATACACCAGATTGTCGCCCCACACTAGACGCACAACTATGCAAGCGTAAGAGACCTCACTATCTACATGGACAATCGTCAGCCAATATCTATCTGGCACTTCGATAATGAACTCATTTATGAGCTGGTTAGACTCATCCTACTAATTGCCCCTACCCTTGAGCGGGTAAGGCCACACCCACTTCCAACCGACCACGACACAGTGGGAGATGCGGCCTCCTTGTATTCAGCCTTCATGCACTCATACATTCACTTGGTCTAAGCATTGGAGCATCCTCCATGGTACCATAAGAGTTTGGAGACTTTCA